>CAMZMU010000080.1:7723314-8152264 GCA_947311845.1 Poa pratensis | reverse complement strand
CCAGAAAGTATTCCCCCGACAGCGCGCAGGAGGAGCTCGGCGAGGTGGTCCGGTGGGAGCACGGCAGCCTCGGTCGCTACAGCGACGAGGAAGATGACGAAAATGCGAAAACCCCCTGAAACCTTTTCTGCCATCACAAACAAGTCCTTTTCTCTTTTAATTTTAAAACCAGCAACAATTCCTGATTTTATTTAGGCACCAAAACATTTTAGAAAAATATAGCAAAATTTGGGTAGCCTCCCAACAACATGTAAAGGCACCACAAAAATTGGCGTTGCAAAATAAAATGTTTTGGACAGCATTTGTTCATAAGGTTTGTTTATGGCATTTTGCTAGATTTCAAAATGTTGCTCCTTCAATATTTGGAGCAAGTGCAAAATATTATTTTTGAACTCTTGGAACTTCCTTGACAAATGTAAGATGCCAAGAAATTTTTTTTGCAACTTTGAGTGCCATCCTTGTGTAGAAGTTTTGGTTGAAGCAAGTTGGGCATTTTGTTTTCCAATGTTGCCAAACCAAGTTAGTGGTTGTTTAACAATTGCAAATGGAGCAATGATGCATGCATGGAATGCAAAAAGTGAAATTTGGTCCATAATTTGCATTACCAAAAGTGGGCTACAATTCTACCCCCCTTACAGGAATCTCGTCCCGAGATTCTAAGATTGCGGAAAGAAGTCGGGATACTCCTCACGAAGACTAGACTCTCTTTCCCAAGTTGCTTCTTCTCTCGGAATGGTGAGACCATTGAACTTTGAGGAACTTGGTAGTCTTGTTACGGGTCTTCCTTTCGGCTTCATCCAGGACACGGATAGGATGCTCGCGATAAGTGAGATCTTCCTGGAGATCCAGCTCTTCATGATTGACTCCATGGATAGGATCCTTGAAGCACCGGCGAAGTTGGGAGACATGAAACACATCATGTACATTTGGGAATTTGACCGGTAACTCCAATTGATAAGAAAGATCTCCTCGCTTGGCCAGAACGGTGAAAGGGCCAACATAGCGAGGGGCCAATTTCCCTTTGATACCGAAGCGGCGAACGCCACGAAGGGAGAGACGCGGAGATAAGCTTTATCACCAATTTCATAGTGAATTTCCTGATGGTGCTTATCATAGTAGCTCTTCTGCCTAGACTGAGCAATCTTCAGATTCTCTCTTATGATTCTAACCTTCTCCTCAGCTTCATTGATCACATCCGGACCAAAGAGTGCTCTCTCTCTCCGGTCTCGGACCAATTTAGAGGAGTGCGGCATTTTCTTCCATATAGAGCCTCGAATGGAGCCATGCCCAGACTAGCTTGATAGCTATTGTTGTAGGAGAACTCCGCGAAAGGGAGATACTTTTCCCAACCCTTGCCAAAAGAGATTACACATGCCCGAAGCATGTCTTCCAACACTTGGTTCACTCTTTCGGTCTGACCATCAGTTTGAGGATGGTAGGCGGTACTGAAGTTGAGACGGGACCCCATAGCAGTTTGGAAACTCTGCCAAATTGGATACAAAGATACTTCCACGGTCCGATATGATCCTCAGAGGGACCCCATGCAATGGAACAATACGAGCCATATAAAGTCAGCAAGTTGACTTGCCCGTATATCATCACGGACTGGTAGGAAGTGAGCAACCTTGGAAAGACGATCAATGATTACCCAGATTGCATTGTTGCCCTTTTGAGATCGGGAAACCCGGTGATGAAGTCCATACCAATTTCATCCCATTTCCACTCGGGACTGCAATAGGGCGAAGAGTGCCGGCAGGTCTTTGATGTTCAGCCTTTACCCGTCGACAGTGTCGCATTCAGCAACATACTTGGCAATTTCTCGTTTCATACGAGTCCACCAGAATTGTGGTCGAAGGTCTTGGTACATTTTGGTACTACCGGGATGAATAGAGAGAGGTGATTCATGAGCTTCTTGTAGGATGAGCTCCCTCAAATTCCGGTTCTTTGGCACTACCAGCGGTCACCAAAATAAACAACCCGGATTCATCTTCCGAGAAACATTTGGCCTTGCCACTAGCAATGTTCTTTTGATTCAGATACCCTCATCCAGCTTCTGAGCATCCTTAATCTGGTCTACAGAGTAGCTTTGATCTCCAGATTTGCAAGGTAGCCGAGGAACAATTTCCAGGTTCAAACGGGCAACTCTTCATGAAGAGCAGGTTGGGCCTTTCAATCATCAGATTGTTGCAATAGGACTTCCGACTTAGCGCGTCAGCCACGACGTTTGCTTTGCCGGGTTGATAGTTCAGACTCACATCATAGTCCTTGATTAACTCCAACCAACGCCTTTGCCTGAGATTTAAATCCGGCTGGGTGAAGAGGTACTTCAGACTCTTGTGATCCGAGAAATCTCGCAACGGTTACCAAACAGGTATGGTCTCCATTGCTTCAAAGCATAGACCACAGCGGCAAGTTCTAGATCATGAGTTGGGTAGTTGTGCTCATGCGGCTTAAGTTGGCGAGAAGCATATGCCACCACATGGCCATCTTGCATTAGCACACAGCCCAAGCCTTGAGAGGCGTCACAGAAGACGACGAAATCCTTGCTTGTGTCCGGCAGGACAAGCACAGGAGCGGAGTGAGTTTGGCTTTCAGTGTTTTGAAGCTCTCTTCAGCTTCGGCCGACCATACGAACTTTTTATCCTTCTTGAGAAGGTCAGTCAGGGCCTTGGCTATCTTGGAGAAACCTTCGATGAATCGGCGGTAGTAACCCGCCAATCCGAGAAAGCTACGATGTCCTTGACTGACATTGGAGTTTTCCAATCCAAATGGACTGAATCTTGTCAGGAATGACAGCCACACCATTAGCGGATATCACATGACCAAGGAAGACAAGATTATCCAACCAAAACTCACACTTGGAGAACTTGGCATAGAGGCGGTGTTCTCGAAGTCGTGTCAAACCAAACGAAGATGTTCCTCATGCTCTTCATTGGTTTTGGAATAGATGAGGATGTCATCAATGTAAATGACGACAAACTTGTCAAGATAATCCATGAAGATGGAGTTCATGAGCCTCATGAAAGTAGCTGGCATTGTGAGACCAAAGGACATGACGGTATACTCATATGAGCCATAACGAGTAACAAATGCCGTCTTTGGAATCCTCCTTTCTGATTTTTATCTGATGGTAGCCTGACCTCAGATCCATCTTGGAGAATACCGTTGCACCAGCTAACTGATCCAACAGATCATTGATGCGAGGAATAGGATACTTGTTCTTGATTGTCACCGCATTCAACGGTCTAGTCAGAGACTAGACGAGGCACGGTAGAATCCTCTTCTTGACAAAGAGTACCGGACAACCCCAAGGTGAACTGCTAGGCTGGATGAAATCCTTTGCTAACAGCTGATCAATTTGCTCTTTCAACAGAGCCAACTCTTCCACCGGCATACGGTAGGGCTTCTTGGAAATTGGAGCAGTACCGGGAAGTAGATCTATGACAAACTCCACACTTCGGTCAGGAGGCATGCCAGGCAATTCTTCCGGGAACACATCCGGGAAGTCACACACCACGTGTATGTCCTGGATTTCAGGAGGGGATTCGCCTTCCATAAAGCAAAGGAGATCTCAGGTGAGTTGGGTATGATGGAGGACGGAGGTCTTGATAGTGCAGACCAATACTTCACACTGTCACCGGAAGAATTGGTCACGGTGACGGTCTTGGCAGCACAGTCGAGATTAGCCTGGTATTTGGCTAGCCAGTTCATGCCCAGTATGACATCAATGCCACTTGACCTCAGAGCTACCAAAGCGAAAGGAAAAGAGTAGTAACCTAGTAATCTGGACTCAGGAGTAACCCCATCGGTTTGCCATTTGGAGCCAGGAGTGGAGATCTCCAAGGGACGTCTCATTTTCTCAAACGGTATTTTGTGGTCTTTTGCAAAAGCTATGGATATGAATGAATGCGATGCTCCAGAATCAAACAAAACTGTAGCAAGATTGTTGTTGATTCGTAACACCCATAAGAACGCCGGGGTCCTCTTCAGCTTCTTCAGCAGAGTGGTTCAGGCGACCACGCACAATAGGTCCAGCCTTGCCAGCTGGAGTGGCAGGGGCTCGTGCAGGAGTTATCGCGAGAGGTGCCTTCTGGGGGCACTCCCTGGAGTAGTGGCCAGCCTGGCCACAGGTGTAGCAAGTGACTCCAGGTGGAGCAGGTAGCATAGGACGGTACCCACTCCGCCTACCCCAAGTGTCGAAGTAGTGGGGGCGGAGGAGGTGGCCTGTATCCCGGCCCGGCATGAATGGAGCACGCGACACACGCTGTAGGGAACAAACACCCTGCGCTTCTTGCTCTCAGAACCCGAGGAACTCTGGTGGTCCCCGTGTGCGGGCCTCTTGGAAGCCTCAAGTTCCTTTCTTCCTTGCTCAGAGTAAAGCCTGGTTGAACAGCTCCTGAGGTCTGGAACCTGAAGGGCAACTCATAGCGGAGCTGCGGCGAAGACCCTTGCGGAACAGCTCTTGCTTGTCAGCATCATTGGTCACGTCCCTTGGGGCGTAACGAGAGAGATGGTTGAACTCACGACCATAAGTGCGGAGGTCCATCCGTCCCTGTTGCAAATCCAGGAACTCCCTCCTCTTCAAGTCCATGATCGGCTGGGGAATGTACTCCGCACGGAAGGCAGTGCGAAATCAGCCCAGTGAAGACATGGTTGGCTGGAAACAAGCCACATGGCTTTCCCACCAACAGCCAGCAGCACCAACCAAGAGGTAGGTGGCAAAGTTGACTTGCTCAGCCACTGGGACATGCAGCGCGGAGAACTTGCGCTCCAAGCACGAAGCCAATCATCAGCTTCCAGTGGCTCCTTAGCATCAGCAAAGGTGGGTGGCTGGAGCGCAGGAACTCAGTGAGAGTGTTGCACTCGTTCCTCCGTGCATTCTGCTGCACCAACTGCTCAAGCAAGCGCTCATTGCGCCCACGGTTCTCCTCAATGGCCATCAAGACCTCAGCCATCGAGGGTGGTGGCGGCAGATCATCCTCATCATTGTGTGGTTACCGCGCCACCACGGCCTCCACGGCCTCCTCGAGCCATTCTGGAGATTTGACAATGACACGTTAGTATCTTTCTCCGAATGGTCGAACAATAGCATTAGCGTCTACACAAGTACACAGACTAGGGACGATAATACATTGCAACAATAACAAGGAATCAACAAGATAGAACTTGGGTCAAAGATCAGCATCATGTGCTACTAGTAGAGTTAAGAAATCACAACTTAACACACTCTAGTTGGCACAATCCGGGACCTTATGTTCAAGTCCTTGGGTTAAAACCCAAAGATCAATGATTAACGGTAGAAACATCTGAGTTGATTTGGGATTGCAACGCAGCGGGAGCAACGTGACACATAACACTAAAGGTCGAACCCACCCCGTTTAATCATTTTGAAGTAACAGATGAGAAGTAAAACCTTTAACTCAAATCGAGGTAAGATTGCTCCGAGATTAGAGGGTAACCAGATAAGGAGTAAAAAGAATCCTAAGATGGTTTTCACAACTCATTTTTAGGTTAAAAATATTTTCACAAACACTAGACTCACATCGACCAGTAGAAGGGTTTCCTACAGGCAGTACTGCTCTGATACCAACTTGTGGCGCCCCCCCGACTGTTATACAGTGATGCTGTGTGTCACCGGTTAAGCGATACAACCGGAGGTTACGGGTTTACCAATCCCCGGCCAAAACCTTTGGCAGGCGTTGCTCGGAATGGATCATCGGCAACGCAACACCCCGATTGATGCCTTAACACAGGCACAACCCTCAATGCATAATAGAGAGATCAAGACTTGTGGAACAACTGGCACATCACAGACTCTACGACACAAATCATTATAGTTCAACTCTTATAATAGAGAAAGATAGCAAATGACAACCAGAGGTCACAGACCCAACATTACAACAAGCGGAAGCGAATTAGGTTGTTCTAAACAACAAGATCCAAATATGGCCTAAGAGGCCTACAGATAAACATCCAGCGCCAGCTGTTCCGGGATGTCCCAAGCTGCCACCTGGGAACCCCAGACTACTCGTCGACGTCCACAAAGAACCCACCTTCGAGGTCGGTGAAGTCCTCCTCTGAAACAAAACAAACGACGTTGAGTTCGACGAACTCGCAAGATTATATATAGAGCTTTAGCTCGATGAGGCTTTCAAAGTTTATGGCTGTTTTGCATAAAGCTGATTTTATTTATGAAAACATAACTCAATGGCATCGACTAATCAGAATATTTTAAAAGGGTAAGAAGTAACTCTTTCTTTATCACCTTTCTCAACATCAACCACTGTACCTGTTCATCAAAGGCACCTCCCCGAATCACCCTCGAGGAAGCTCACCTTGCATTCTTGAGTGGTACCTTAGTACCCAGTTTTTAATCATTCCGTTAAGTTATTCTATGATCTTATCGTCCTTTCCCAAGTTGTCCGTAACCGTGGACACGGCTTTTCGAAAAGATTTAACCCTGCAGGGGTGCACTGTGTTTACCTTCGGTACCGCCCGGCTCATTGCCTACACGTAGCTCTCTTCCGGGGAAAGCCGGCTGAGTGGGAACGGTTACAACCTTTACCTTGTTAAAGACTAACCCAGGATCATCAGTGAGGACGGAGCAGCGGATCCAACACCCTGCCCCGTGGCCACTCATTTTCCTAACACCACCATCCTCATCTGTCTTCCACCATCTCACGCACGCGCAAATGGAAGCTCAAACTAGAGGACCCTGGCTAGTCCCGCCAAGTTAGTCGGTCGACGAGGGCTCCATATACCCCACCGAAAGGAAGCGCGCTCATTCTTGGTTCAAGAGGTAAAGAACTCGCACCTAGGCGGCGAGAGTGAGACAAAACACCACCATACCAAGTGGCCTCTCATCCCCACCTTTAAGCATCTTATTACCTGTCACCACAATTTCCACCATCATCTGAACACTTCAACAACCTGTTTCCAACATGAAGTATCCATCGGACGGCTAAGCATTTAACTAAGCATGGCTAAGCATCAACATTGCATAGTTAAGTATTTCAGGCCAACAATACAATCCTATGGATAATAGGAGGGGAAACAGGTAATTGGCATCGGAATCTTAATGCAACTATAGGATACTCTAATCCAAGCAAATTGACATTTGGAACCGCATGCAATATTATAGTGGAGAAAATATTTGCGGAAAATAGGATAAGACATGCTCAGAGGGGGGATTACGCTTGCCTTGTTCAGGTACTGGTAGTACGGATCCTCGGGTATTGTGGAGTAACCCCGGCTGCTTGATCTATCGAAACATAGCAACGGAAGCAATCAATCACCACACATGCTTTAACAAATGCAATGCGCAAACACATGATGGTATGGCATTTTTAATGCACTGAAATTATTAGCAAGTTCTACCCATTTTATATATGGGTGCGATAATTAATTGTTTAACAAGAGAGAAATATAGCTCTACATTTGTTTTAATGTTTTCCTGGCTATAAGTTCATGTAGACATGCATGCAAGTGATGCAAAGGATCAGTGCACATTTTTCTGAGCATTTCGATATAGGAACACATTTTTCGGAGGCCCCGATCAAAGTTATTAATTTTATAATTCCTCTTTTTAAATATTACTTTTGATTATTTTAATTCCAACGATAAATATTTTAGTTACTCGACTCGAAAGGGAGAGAGGAACTAGTAGGAATCATCGGAGTTCGATTTCCCTAAAGCGCGAGGGAGTAGCCGGAAGCTTGCGCAAAAGGGAGAGGAATTAGAAAATGAACAACTAAAAAAAAAACAGTTAACCCGGCCTCCAGCCCGTCTGGGCCGGCTGGCAGGCCGGCCTAGCAACAGAGGGGACCGGCCGTGTGGCCGGTTGGGCCGGCTCAGAGGCCGGCAAGGCGGCAGAGAAGCCCGGCTCTTAGCCCAGCTTAGGCCGGGCCAAGGCCGGTTAGGGCCCAGAGAGGGACGGCCTCGAGGCCGGTTTCGGCCGTTTTCTCGACCGGGCGCGCACGGCCACGGCGACGCAACTCCGGCGTATGGCTCGGCGGTGGAGCAGCACGGTCTAGCGAGGGAGGGGAAGGGGAAAGGGACCAGTGAGGTCCAGGATCTCACCACGAGCTCGGGAAGAAGTCGGGGACGGCGGAGGTGGCTCGACGGTGACGGGAACGTGCGCGGCGGAGCTGGGTGGCCGCGGGGAAGTCACGGACGGCGGCGGCGATTCCGGTCGCCCCAGCTCGATTCCTCGGGCGTGGAGGTGGAGCGGACCACGGCGGAGCCGCTGGTGCTCGTGGATTTGTCCGGGGTGGCCTCAATCGGCGGAGAGGGCGGCGGCGCAGTGCGGCGGCCATGGCGGCTCGCGGGGGAAGGAGAAAATGGGGAGCGAGCAAGCGGGGAGCGAGTGAGGGATGGGTGCGGCGTGCTCTCCTTGCAGTGGGGGCAGCGAAGGGGGCCTCGGCGCAGCGCGGGCAGGAGGAGCTCGGCGAGGTTGGTCCGGCGGAGCACGGCAGCCTCGGTCGCTACAGCGACGAGGAAGATAACAAAAATGCAAAAACCCCCCTGAAACCTTTTCTGCCATCACAAACAAGTCCTTTTCTCTTTTAATTTTAAAACCAGCAACAATTCCTGATTTTATTTAGGCACCAAAACATTTTAGAAAAATATAGATAATTTGGGTAGCCTCCCAACAGCATGTAAAGGCACCACAAAAATTGGCGTTGCAAAATAAAATGTTTTGGACAGCATTTGTTCATAAGGTTCGTTTATGGCATTTTGCTAGATTTCAAAATGTTGCTCCTTCAATATTTTGGAGCAAGTGCAAAATATTATTTTTGAACTCTTGGAACTTCCTTGACAAATGTAAGATGCCAAGAAATTTTGTTTTGCAACTTTGAGTGCCATCCTTGTGTAGAAGTTTTGGTGGAAGCAAGTTGGGCATTTTGTTTTCCAATGTTGCCAAACCAAGTTAGTGGGTTGTTTAACAATTGCAAATGGAGGCAATGATGCATGCATGGAATGCAAAACGTGAAGATTTGGTCCATAATTTGCATTACCAAAAGTGGGCTGTTACACAGAGCTCGCCCGCGCCATGGGCGCCGCGTCAGAACTCGCCGCCTCCGCACCTTGCCGGAGCTCGCCTGTGCCCACGCCAGAGTTGACTTGCTCCGCGCCTGCGCTAGAGCTCGATTGCCCCGAGTATGGCCGAAACTCGCCCGCGCCTGCGCCAGAGCTTTCAAGAGAAGAAGAGGCCGGGCGACCCCGCAGTCGAGCTGGACCCCGCGGAGGCGCATGGCGGCGGTCGGCGGCGCGAACGCGGCCTGGGCGCTGTAGCAGACAGCGACCCGAGCGACGAGGCACCGCACCTACGGGTCGACCTGAGGGAGGAGAGAGAAAGGGGATCAGGGAGAGAGAAGACTCTTTCCTTGCGCATGAGGAGGAGCGTGTTCTTGGACGGCGTCATGGTCGCCGACGACACCAGCTCCGCCTCCTCTTTCCTTTTGCCATAGATGCGCACCGGCGAGGCTCCGAGGTCCCTCAGGGCGTGGCGCACGCTGGGAGCCGCCATGGCGACCAAGAAGTCGTGGAAGAAAGGGAATCGAGGCCCCAAATGGCTGGTGCGGGTCCAAACTGCGGGTTCCGCCCGTTCAAGTTTTTTTCTTCTGAGACCACCCCACACCGCTATCCTACTAAGGACGCACCGGTCCAGTCCACTAACCTGTAGGCACCGTTTCAGCCCGAACCAGTTGAGGCCACAACACAAACCGCACCGAAAAGCCCATTCCAACCCGCACCATTCTCAGGCTGAGAGGGGCAGAGGAGACGATCGCAAACCCTATTTATCGCCCGTTGCGAGTCGTAACTCCGACTCGCCCGTGTACGATTTCTTAGCGGGCCGGCCCATTAGTTTTTATTTACAGCGAAAATAATACAAAATATATTAGCCTCTGCAAGAGACAGGAATCGAACTTCAGATCTCCAAAGACGGGGCCATAGTGCACAACCACTGGGTCACGCCGGTGTTCGCGTTGAACTTCCTTTTTAATGATTATATTGTTTTTTTTCTTTCTGTTTCTTTTTGTTTTCCGTTTTATTATTTCTTTTTTCTGTTTATTATTTATTTTAGTTTTCTTTTACTTCATTTGAAAAATATTCATTTTTCATATTTCGAAATCTGAACCATTTTTTGTTTCTGTTTTTCTGAACCATTTTCGAAATCGGAACCATTTTCAAATTTGGAACCATTTTCAAAATCTAAACCATTTTTAAAAAATGAACCATTTTCAATTTTGAACCATTTACAAAATCAGAATTTTTCAAATTCAAAAGCATTTTCAAAATCTTAACCATTTTTAAAAATGAACGATTTTCAATTTGGAACCATTTTTAAAATCGGAACCATTTTCAGATTTGGAACCATTTTTAAATGAACCATTTTCAATTTGGAACCATTTTCAAAATCGGAACCATTTTCAGATTTGGAACCATTTTAAAAAATGAACTATTTTCAAAATCTGAACTATTTTCAAATGAACTATTTTTCAAATCGGAACCATTTTCGAAACTGGAACCATTTTTTAAAAATGAACCATTTTCAAATATGGAACCATTTCAAAATCGGAACCGTTTGCAAAATCTAAACCATTTTCGATATTGGAACCATTTTAAAAAATGGAACCATTTTCACATTTGGAACCATTTAGCAAATCAGAACCATTTCAAATTCGGAACCATTTTCAAAATCGGAACCATTTTTCAAAAATAGAACAATTTTTCAAAAAGGAACCATTTTCAAAATCAGAACCATTTTCAAATTCGGAACCATTTTTAAAATGGTTCCGATTTTTTAAAACGTTACTTTTTTAAAAAAATTGTTCTGATTTTGAAAAATGTTCATTTTTAAATGGTTTACTTTGAAAAATATTCTTTTTTAAAATGGTTAATTTTAATAAAATCTGATCCATTTTCAAAAATCTAAACATTTAAAAAGTGAACGTTTTTCGAATCTGTATAATTTTGAATTTAAACATTTATATCATCAAAATATTAAAAATGAAGAAAAACGGAAAAAAAAAACGTTCGGGTGATAGTACAAGAACTATATGTGCGTTTCGTTTATCACGAGGTCAAGCAGGTCTTACTGGTTAGGTGCTTTTGCTTCGTAGGTGGTGGCTGCGGGTTCGAATCCCAGCCCCACCAATTGTCACATTATTTTTCGCAATCGAAACGTTGTGCAATGGGCCTCGTCGCGGAACACGTCTACGCGGGCGAGGCGTATCCTACGACTCGCTAAAAGCGATAGGTAGGGGAACCCACACACGGAGACGATCAGGTGTGGGGGAGGCGAGCACAGGTCGGTTGGGCCAGATATTTTGACAGTTCATGCACAAAAAAAGGTTCTGAAAAAAAATCCGTTCTGATGCAGCTGGTCGGTTCGTCGCCGCCGCAGTGCCGGCCATGCTCGCTCACGGTCTCCATCCTCGCGAGGTGCTGCTCCGCGCGCCACCTCCTCCATATCCACGCCAATTTTATCCTCTTCGGCCTCCTCGCCGACGCCTTAGCCGCCAGCCGCCACCTCCTCTTCACCTCCGCTACCCACCTCCTCCCCCTCACCACTCGTTTCGCCTCCTTCAACTCGTCCGCCGACCCAACGCCTCTCCCGCAGCACGCTCCTCAAGGCCACCCTGCCCGCGGGGATGCCGCACCTCTGCCTACCACTCTACGCCTCCCTGCAAGCGTCCCCGACGGCCGACGCCTACACCCACCCCATCCCGGGACGCGGATGAAGGCGGGCACCGAGCACGTGCACTCCCCTCGCTATCAGAGGCACGGGTTCGGCGACGATTTGTACTACCTCGGGACCCTGATGCTCATGTACTCTGCTTGCGGCTGTCTCTGGGACGCGCACAGGGTGTTCGACGCAGGTCTTGTATAGAATGCTGTTTCATGGAACACGATCCTAGCTGCGCACGTGCACGCTAGGTTTGTATGTCGATCAGGCAGTTGGAGTGCTTGAACGGATGCAGGCACGGAATGCTATGGCGGTGAGCTCGATGGTGTCATTGTTTGGGAAGAGGGGTATGGTGGACAAGGCGAGGACAGGTGTTTGATGAGGCCGACTGCAGAGATATCTTAAGTGGACGGACTGCCATGATTTCTTGCTCTGAGCAGAACGACATGTTTGCAGAGGCCTTGTCCAAGTTCTTATGTATGCGTCGAGTGCCATGGCCTGTGGAAGAGGCACTGATGGTCAGTTTGGTGGCTGCTTGTGGATGAGGCACTGATGATCAGGATGGGCCTTTGTTCACTGGTGGATGTTCAGAATGTGCTGATCCATACCATATGTACTCATGTTGCCTGGATGTGGTTGCGGCGCGAGAGATTGTTTGACAGTAGTGAGTGCTTGGACATGTTTTCCAGGAACGCGGTAATAGCTGGCTATCTAAAGAATGGGCACGCCAATGATTTCTTGATATCCGGTTGTGTGCAGGATAACCAATCCTCAGATGTGGTCTCTGTTTTCAATAACAGGTGATCCCAGGGAATCAGGCCAGATGAGGTTACTGTTGTCAGTGTTATATCAAAATGCACTAACTTGTCTGCTCTGGAGAAAGGAAAGTCAGTGCATGGGTACATAAGGCAAAGCAAATATGACATCATTCTTGTACTTGGGACTAGCCTCAGTGACTTGTACAAGAAGTGTGGATGCTTGGAAGCTGCATTGGAAGTCTTCAACATATTGGAAGAAAAAGGAGCACGTTGCTTGAATGCTGTCACTGTGGGAGTGGCTATGGATGGCCTTGTGACTAAATACCTTGACATGTTTTCAGAGATGGAAGCATCTGGCACTGCTATCCCAAATGAGATAAGTTTATCTGGAGTTTTGGGTGCTTGCTAACATGCTGGCCTAGTTGAGGAGGGCCACCACTTCGTCAAGTTAATGCGGCAAAGGTACCAAATTATGCCAAACATTTGACATTATGGATGCATGGTTGATCTTGGACGTGCTGGATATGTTAAAAATGCTGAGATATGATTGAGAGCATGCCCTTGTCACCTGATGTTCCAGCATGGGGTGCATTGCTTGGTGCCTGCTGGAAGCATGGTGAAAATGAGGTTGGGGAAAGGGCGGGGAGGAAGCTTGTCGATCTGGATCCTCACCATGACGGGTTTCACACTATGCTATCTAACATATATGCTAAAGGGGTGATTTGTGGCAATCGGTAAATGACCTAAGCCCTAAGGGGTTCCATGAAGCAACGACATGTCCCAAAAATTTCAAGGCATACTGTGCTCGAATTTGTCACATTCTTCGTGAATTCTCGGAGGTGATGGCACCTGAAATCACAATGCTTAGAGCCTTAGAGACTATTTAGAGTGGTTCAAGTTTCATAAGGTCATGAATGCATCCCTACTTATCTGTGGCTTGCGCTCTAACATATTTTGTGTTTTAGTAGCTTGTTATTCACTTAATGTTTCCTCTTTTTATGCTTTCAGATACAAACAAAAAATCACCTGGTATCAGCGACCACATTATTCATCTTTTGAACATTTACCAGAGGTCAGGAAGAACTTGCCCTTCTTTCTTTTTTCTTTCCATAAAAATTCATTCGTCGGGCATTTTGAATGGAACAACACACTTCATGTCATGGTTTCCTTTCCTTTTTATTCAACTAGGCAAAAAGTATGGTGCAGGCCAACAATTTTCTAATGTATTAAATTGGCAAACAAGGATAAGAATAAAAATAGGATATAGCAAGCAGGGATTATTACTCCGAAAGTGAGTGCCCTTTTACTAATTTAAAAGGCTGCATGTAGGCTAATTCCTTTCGAGATATATATTTATCAAAAAATATCTTCTCTTCACCATCAAAATGTGATGCCATACTGGAAATATATATTTGTGTTATAAAAATACAATTTCATTTTGTTAGCACACGAACACGTCCTCGTGTACCCGTGGCGCCGAGGGAGATACTCCGCAACTCGCGCCGTAGGAGGCGGCTTAAAGCGCGATATATAAGACAGTTAAACCGGCACTTTTTAGACCCGACGCCCCAGTTCCTCAGGAGGGACCCCGTCGGAGGCGACGATGGGTTGAACTAAGCCGGACTTGGCCGATTTAGCTCGGTTGTCGATATTCGATGAACTCACGCAAAGTCGCCGAATAACGGAAGCATGAACAAGGGTTTGAGGGTAAAAAGTAAGGTTTGTATTGATATGTGTCGATTGTTTGATTAATTTCAATCAGCCATCACCTCTTACATATATATGAGGCGGCTGGACTTCCCGTAAAAGTATTGGACTTCCACAAGGATTACAATTCATAGTCTAAGTCGAATTCTTGCTCTAAACTAGGTAGGTATCTGGCCGGCTTTGTACTAGACCCGACCCAAGCATCCATCTCCGGCTCTTTTGAAGTCGCCTTCTGTCCATCCGTGTTGACCTCAAACCTGCCTTGCTTTCGTACTAGAATCAACCTGCTCTTCGGGTTCCCTGGCATTTTGTCACTTCCACATCCGGCTTCTTGCCTGGCTTTCAGACTCTAAATCACCATGTTTCCAAGTCCCTGATGTCACTGTCTTCCCGGGTAGTTGTCCTTTGCCTGGTCGCCCAATCTTCTCGGCTGCCGCCTTTCCGGGAAGTCTTCCCTTGCCGGGTCGCCAAATCTTCCTGGGCTGCCGCCTTTCCGGGAAATCTTCGGATCGCCATCTGCACCACTGAACCGTCTTTTCGAGGTCGCCAATTAATTCTCCTTAGGACGAGTCCTGAATCTGGAGCCGGCAACCTAACAAAAAAGGTGCTAACACATTTGATACCAATAAATGGCTGATTAGGAAGAGAGGCATAGTAAAAAGTATTGGGTGCGCAGGATACGGTTAATTTAGAGTAAAACGTATTGAAGCTTATAAAGTTTTTTCTGTGCCCAAGTGAGTGTGAGATCCACCTACACAGAGTCACACGGGACCTGGTAATTTAGTTATAGGACTTAAGGGGATACCACTATATGACCAAGTGAGTGTCCGTCTTGAACTAGTTGGAAATATTATTGGTCAGTTTCCTTTCTCTCTTCTTTTCTTTTCTTTTCTTGGTGTAGTATTTTTTTCTTGGTTTATCGAATGTCATCTAATAATAGAGCTAATGTACACGGAAAGAAAAAACAATCCAAGTCCCATTTTTTTGCATGGAATAATCCAAGTCTCATTGACTCACAAAAAAATGCATGCAAAGAGCCTCCATTTTGATGATGAAATGGAAGCTTAATTATGAAAGAATGGTGCAAAGTAAACTCTGCTGATGCAAAAGTTGCGGTCAGCTTACCAATTGGCTGATAGATCAATTCAGGTCTTGTTGCCCATTATGATTGGTTCATTGAGTTTCCACATGCAAGTTCTGGTCATGCGTCAGTAATTCCATAAACCTGCGGTTAACCAATATGAAATTTACTTGTCAAGACGCTTATCAATTTTGTTTCTGGTAATGTTGAACAAATTTAAGTGTATGTAATGATAGTGAAACTATTTTGAACTGAATGTAGTACTTTAATATCAGCACGATTCTAAATAAGTTAAGCAAGGTGATAATTTGCATTTATTGACATCAGAACATTCTTAGCCCGCTTGTTGCAAATGCAAACATGGGCCCCATGTGAATTGCTCTGACAGATTTAGAGCAGACCTCTTAAATTATGACAAGATGCGCGGGATATCAGTATATGACTAAGTGACTGGTCTGTTCTTAAAACTGACGAGAACTATAGCTGAATACCCGTTGTCAATTTGCATGTGACTAGAAATATGGAGAAATCCCCTTTTTATTAGATACAAGAGAATACGAAGCAATCATTACAGTCGAGAACGAATTCTCTTAACTTTGATCAAGTCCTAGGCTCCCAGCTAATTGAGGTCAGTCTATGATAAATGGAGAACAATTAGTCTTATTGACTGACAGACACATGTATTGACTTCATCAAAATCTCACATGCTTGTTGCGGGTGCAAACATGGACCCATGTGAATTTTGAGATCTACTCTCGACACGCGCTTGCTAAATTAGTTAAAGGACTCAAGGGATATTAGTACATGACAGGGTGACTTGGTCAGTCTAAAATTAATTGGAAGTACTGCTGGATACCCGCTGGCAGCTCCTATGAGACTAGAAAATATAGAGAACTTACCATTTACAGATGAGAAGAATAAATACGAAATGACCATCACAGCTGAGCATAATTTCGGTATACCTTTTAAAGTCTCAAATAATTAAGGTTAAAATATGCTGAAGGGAAAGGAACTAGTCTTATTGACTGAAAAAAGAAATGTTTGATAATGGTTGTCATTTGAGATAGAGAAATAGCATGATGATGGCAGCTCTATCCATGATAAAAATACTAATAAATTTGTGCCACTACCTAACTTAATTATATCATGATGCTGCAATCTCAACTATGCTAAATGCTGATCCAGAAGTTGCACGCAACTAAACAGCTGGGTGATAGATCCGTTCGAGTTGTCGGAGATAGAAGACAAGAATTTAGTTGATGCTAGCCATATATGGTTATGCTAGCAGTGGCATCAATGAACTACATTATTACTTATTGCACAACACTTAAGCTAAGTTGCAACAAGAATCACAAAATATAACAGGATGTGTACTTAAAAATTTATTAGTTTGGTTTTGATACAAAGGAATCTCCTGCTTGCCAAGTCTGGTTCAAATAAGGACTATGGCTGCAAAATCTGATGCAGTTCTGCTACTAAGTAAAACTGGTTAAACCTTTCAGTTTGTCGCAACGGCCTTGTTCAAATGGAATTTACTGTAATAAATATGGTTTTTTTTGGTGGGGGGGGGGGGGGGTAAGATGCTTATATAGTTCTTTCTGTGTCAGGTGAGTGCGAGGTCCACCTACAGAGAGTTGCAAGGGACCTGGTAAATTAGTTGTAGGAGACTAGGACTTGAGGGAGAGCGCAATATTATCAAGTGAGTAGTCTGTTTTGAACTAGTTGGAAATGTCATTGGATGCCCATTATCTGTGCAGTTTCCTTCCTTTTTTTTCTCTTCTAGATTTAGTGAACAATTTCGAATGGCATCTAATAATAGAGCCAATGCGCGTGGAAAGAAAAAATAATCCAAGTCTCATTGACTGACAAAACAAATGTGTGCAGAGATGCGCCGTTTCGATGATGACATGGAAGCTTAATCATGTCACAATGGTGCAAAGTAAGCTCTCCTGATGCGCAAGTTGCGGGCAGCTTAGCAATTGGTTGATAGATCAATTTAGGTCCTGTTGCCCGCTGTCAGTTCCTTGCATGTGAGTAGAAATATGGAACACTCTATCTCACATGCTTGTTGCTGGTGCTAACATGGACCCATGTGAATTTTGAGATCTACTCTCAAGTTGGGCTTGCTAAATTAGTTGAAGGACTTGAGGGAGCAGATAACTAGGTTACTGGTTAGTTTTGAAACTAACTGGAAGTACTGCTGGATACCCACTGTCGGCTCCTTCTATGAGACTAGAAAATACATAGAACTTAAATTTTCTAGGTGAGAAGAGAAAATACGAAATGCGCATCACGGTTGATCATAATTTCAGTTTACCTTGTTAAAGTCTCAGCTCATTAGGTCAATATATGCGAAAGGGGAAAGAACTGGTCTTATTGACCGAAAAACAGTGATGATGGTCATTGTTTGAGCAAGAGAAATAACATAATGAAGACATGTCTATGCATGATAAAAATATTGATAAATTGGTGCCACTAGCTAACTCAATTATGTCATGATGGTACAATGTCAACTCTGCTAAATGCAGATCCAGAAGTTGTTGGCAACTCACCAGTTGGGTGATAGATTAATTCGAGCCCTCCTAGCTTTGCTATGTATCAAAATATCTCCAACTTGCAGATAGAAACAAAAGAGCTCAGTTTATGCGAGCCATACATGGATATGCTGGGATGGCAAAGGACTACCTTTGTTATTTATTGTACAGCAGTTAAGCTAAGTTGCAAGAAAGGACCACCATCATTACATTATTTAGATTAAAAAATGCTGAACAATGACCTGGATGCAAGGTTTGTGCTAGAAATTTATGCACAAACCGCATCTGCTGGAATCTTTTATGCATCTAATATCTGCATTAAAATATATCAAGTTGCGTCCTTCAAACTCTTGTTGTTTGGAAAAGCGCTGACCATTGATGCAACTGGACATATATATAGTTTTGCATAGTTAAAAGTGGCTATTCGTGGTCCTGTGGAGGCGCATTACTATGACAGAATATGCACTACTATGATCCGAACTTCATAAATACCTTGCATTGTGCCATTACCTAGTACCATCTCGCTTGGTTGCATCTTACATTTGATCAGCAGTTCTAGCAAACCCAACAAATCTGCTAGAATGGGTGAGAGTAGAGGAAGCATCGCCTTCTTCACGTGCTACAGGCCGCCAGTGCCACTGGACATATTCTGCTGTCCAGTTCCAACTTCATCAAGGCAGGACGAGCTGCTCTTGACGGACGGCTTGTCGTACAACTACAACGGCCAAACCATTCCACCAGAAGCTGTCAAGACGATTGCCAAGCGCCTGGAGTTGGCTCCTGAAGCCGAGATAGATGCCGATGTTGATTCGGGCCGTCTCACCGGCTTGGTCTTTGTCTCTGAGAGACAACACAACCTTGAAACACTTCAGATAGCCCTGCGCTATGCTGACGATGATGACGTCAAGATCTTCACCTTGACGGACATCTATGGCGATGAATTGTTCGGTGGTGCCCGTATGGAGGACAGCGGCTGCATTGCTGGTGGCTACGAGGTGGATGGTCAAATAGCTGACCATTTCCTTGTCTACGTGTCCACCAAGGAGCCTGTGCAAGAACGTCGTAGCCCCTGGAATGTTGTCTACAAAACTAATCTGAGGACAGGCGAAACAGAGCGCCTCACTCCACCAGGTTTGGCTGCTAAATTTTCTTTCTAAATATTTTTCTATTTTATCTAGTTCGACTTGTAGAGATATATGCATGGACTAAATATGATTCATTTGTGCTTGAATAATCTTTGGTATGTTTAATTCTACATAATCAGGGACGTTTGATATAAGTCCTTCTGTGTCACCATCTGGAAAGAGGGTAGCGGTGGCTTCTTACCAAGGAAAGAAATGGGATGGGGAAGTTAAGGACTTGCAGACCAGCATTTATTTGATGAGCGTAGAGAGCCCATCTCTGGATCGGGAGCGGGTGATCGAGAACGGTGGCTGGCCATCATGGGGAAGCGAGACGGTAATATTCTTCCACAGAATGGTAGGGGAGAACTGGGGTGTGTTTCGGTATGACCTGATCACCGGTGAGACCAACCGCGTGACGCCGGAAGCATTCGATGCAATGACTCCAGCAGCCATTGATGAGACCAGAGTGGCTGTGGCAACCATCCGCCAGAAATCTGTGTTCGCTGACGTTCGTGTTGAAGCGCAGTACCGTCACATCGAGGTTTTTGACATGAGTTCCCCAGAAGAATCACTGCAAATCACTCAGTACACCAAGCCAAAGGGTGACCATTACAACCCCTTCGTGATGGACAATGGCAAGTACATCGGCTACCATCGTTGCCAAAGCGACCATCTCAAGGTACCATACCAATATGTGGCTAGGTGCAAGAGTTTTTTTGTTTAGTGAAGTCCTCCACACAACATAACTTCAAAGCTATTTATACTATTTTGTGTCTGCAGCATGGAGATGATGTCCCGAGAAATTTCGACAAGCTGCAGTCCCCACACGAAGACGTTGGACTATTTAGGGTTGCAGGTGCCTTCCCAGCCTTTTCCAAAGATGGCTCAAAGCTTGCATTCGTTGATAACGAGTTCAAATCCGTGTGGTTGGCCGATAGCGATGGAATGCGTGTTGTATTTGAGGTAAGTATACCATGAATGACCTGTATTTTTTGGTTCATAATCTATAATTTTTATGATGTCCGAGCTTGCAAACTGTGGAAGAATGATTTATGACTAGCCAATCTTTATCAACTATGGGTGCTGATTATTGTATGTGTGTATATATAGACAGATGGCCCGGATGGCGTCTTCTCACCAGTCTGGAACCAAAAGAAGGACATACTGTATGTGTGTATGGGACCATCTTTCAAAGCCAATGAAACTCTGGAGCTCTACGCCATCCCCCATGTATCGAGTGGCGCACGAGAGCGCCGACTGCTCACAAAAGGAAAATTCAATAATGCGTTCCCATCCACCAATCCAGAAGGTAAGAAATACCACTGCAGTCTTGTTTCAGTGACTGCATTAGTCCTCTATTACATTCATCACAAACAATATTGGCTTTTTTCTGGTGATATATATTGAATTGATGTACTAGCCAATTATCGCAAAAGTCCGAACTGATGGGAAAGGCTATGATTTATATTTTAACACTCCCCCTCACGTCTAGGCTGGACAATCGGTAAGACTTTAGACGTGGGGTAGATGGGAGGACACAACTATTTTTAAATTAAATAGTGCGTTAGCCGGGGCTTGAACTTGAGACCACCTGGCTCTGATACCATATTGAATTGATGTACTAGCCAATTATCCCAAAAGTCCGAACTGATGGGAAAGGCTATGATTTATATTTTAACAATATATTTGTATACCTCCAATGGTGACGATGGTATATCTTTATATATATGCAGGGACGAAACTTGTTTTCCGATCAACAAGAGATGGAGGAGACAAGAGGTACAAGAACCTATACATAATGGATGCAGAATTCGGGGAGGACGCAGGTGAAGTGGAACGGGTGACCGAAGGCGATTGGCTTGACACACACTGTCAATGGTCTCCGAACAGAGATTGGATCGTGTTTGCATCAAACCGCGACAAGCCTGCGGGTGCGCCGGAGCGCGACCATGGCATGGACCCGGGGTACTTCGCTGTCTACATAATGAACGCGAGCGACCGCTCGCTGGTAAGGGTGTTGAGGAGTGGTTACGACTTCTCCGGTCATGTGAACCACCCGGTGTTCAGTCCAGATGGGCGAAGCCTCGTCGTGACGGCGGACCTTGCCGGGGTGTCCGCTGACCCATATCACTGCCCATCTTCTTGCACTCTTTGAGGCCCTATGGTGACATCTTCACTGTTGACATCGACCCGGATGACATGGAGAAGAACCAGGATGTGGAAGGCTTTGTCCGCGTCACGCACAGCAGATACGAGAACGCCACTCCCGACTGGACAGTGTTCTCGACTCATGACCCGCATGCCCAGTGGAACCTCCTAGTCATGGAGTCCAACTACACGCCATCATGCCCGTATGCGCATCATGATGGAGGTGAAAGTTGGCACATGACCGGCCAGATCTGCGTCCCTAAAAGGGTCTGCTGATCTTCACCGGAATGTCCCGCTAGGGATCATTGTTGCTTTTTATCAGTTGGAATTTCTGTTTGTGCTGCCAAAAATTTGCATTGTAGTACTGTACACGTCTCATTTCGCTGAAATAAAGTTTCCTGGATTCAGTTTCATCAGAACCTTGATTTATCATCATGTTTGACTGAATTGTTTATGGGTACTCCAAAGGTTCCCTGATTGCCTAATGCTCTTGTAATTCTCAGTCTTCTTAGGCTTGAGGGATAAGAGCTAGGAACGGCAATAGAGGATTGATGGGAGGGCTATCCAAGGGTAGGCCAGCGCTCCGCGTGGGCCGTGGCAAGGGGATTGCCGGCGTTCGGTGGGCGGTGTCAAAGGGATTGCCGGCGCTCGGTGGTAGCTAGCATTGCGGTCTAAGGGCGAGTCGCCGTCATGGCGATCATTGGTACTCCTCCGGTTTAGTTTACAAGTTAAGGGGAAAATATAACATCTAAAGTTTATGATGATATGTTTTCTGTAATATATAATTTGTATTATGTTGATTAATTGACGACCTAGGGGTACGCGTAGGCCCTGTAAACTGAACCGGAGGGAGTACTCATTTGCATACTCGTACCAGGCACCAACGAGCAGCAGTCAAATTCGGGCAAGTTGCTATTGATTTTATTTTTGCGAATAAAGTTGCTATTGATGTTTATTGGTTGATATATGAAAGAACATAACTATAAACATCTGTGTTTGCAGGGGCCAATTTTGACACTGATGATCATCATATAGTGTGCCCTGCCAACTGGCGTAGTATTATTTCAGCAATCTGGTGATCATTTTTGGTCAACTGAGGCAAGTGTGTGGCCTGCAGAACTGATAAAAGGTGCGCAATTTCTTCGAAACTTCTTTGCCAATTTCCTTAAACAGATTGGTGTCGGAACCATGCTGATCATGACTTCATGAGTAACCTTGCTGCATCCAACTTGGAGGGATCGATGATCATCTCTGGACTACCTCCTTGTGTTTCTTCTAAGGCCAGTAGTTTGTGAAGTGGCACTGAATTTAATCCATTACAGTAGTAGCACCAGTGTCTGGAAGCAAACCAACTGAAGATGCCGATAACCGGATATTGAAGGCAATTTACTGCGTATGAGATGCTTCCACTGAAATCACCTTATCCTTTTTCGTACTCCTAAAAAACTGCTACATCTCGAAGAAGTTTTTCAATACTAGAATTCTTAGTTCTCAATTATCCTGTCCTGTTTCGTTGTCCTGCAGAGTAATTCTTGCAGGCTTGCAGCTGATGCCGCAGTGGAAGGCTTCCAAAGCTGCTAGTGTCCTGTTTTGCCACCTACTGTGTGCAATAGCATGTACATATGCGTCTTTACTTAATTAAATTTTATATACATGTTCTTATATTAAAGATTTTTACCTTAATTGACGCATGATTAGGCCTAAACTTTACTGTTTGCAAGCTGAATTTTGCATATGAATTCAGTGTGGGGACTTAAGTGGCAATACAACTGCCCTTTCTGCAAAATCACAACCTACGATGTTGAATACCGAATGCTAGAACCGTAAAATGAGAAGATAATTTCAACAAGAAGAATGCTCTGATCTCAGAGACTGATCAACAACATCACTTTCTCGAGCATTGGTGAATAGCATAATTATCCAAATACATTTATTTGGACTTTCTATTCTTGATTCGACCCTTTTCATGTTTTCCATTCATGTTTTCATCTTCTAGAACATTTTTGTGTTGTCAGCGCATTTGTTCTTGACAAATTATAACAGAACGTACAAATATGATTATTAACATAGCTTACATAAGCCGCAATTCACTAGCTTGAGCCCTTTTTATGAGGTAATGAGTTTCCTTTGTAGTGAAATAGTAGTGAGATCCAAGGAGGCCAGCAAGATTTTCCAATTAGTACTTACGTACGTAAGATAATTAAGATTGATCATGTTATGTATTCTTGATCTAGATAAGCTGATTGCTAAAATTTTAAAGGTAGAAAGATCAAAATGTTATCTAAGAGAATAGTTAGACATTTTAATCATGGAGAGAAGCAAATCTTGTTCATCTAGATCAAAAGGGAAAACATATCTTGATCAAGCATTTCTTGTGAGACACAAGTTCCACATTCAACAAAAAGCATACAAATCATAATGTATCTTCACATTACAGTTTCATGATAGAAGCACATGAATGATAAAATAGATATCGGTGGTCACATGATGTGGATCAGCTAGCATATTATTGTGAATTGCGATAGGTTTGCATATTCTGCATCAGAGAGTTCAATACAATATGTGAAACTTGTGTCTTGAGAATCTCGGGTGGAGACCCATCACTACAATCTCCAGGTGCATCGGATTCTAAAGAAGATATATCATATCTTTCATGTGGCATTATAATCTGAGGTGTAGTCTCATCAGTGGACGACTCATCATCAATTCCATCATTAGGTGCATGACATTTTACAAAAGTAGAAAAAAAAAAACAGCATCACCTTCCTGTGGCCCACAATTTCAAGTGCAAAATCATCGGTACCAGCCCCACAACCTCTTCACGTGACACAACAATCTCAACTCATCAGTGAACGACTCATCATCACTACCGTCATCGGGTGCATGACTTCTGAAAGTGAATATGATGCCCTCCTACGTGGGTTTTGGGTGATGAACGACGACATAATTAAGCCAGTAATGTATTCATCGACTATATGCAGGAACTTAGTCTCAATAGTCAGTTTTGTTTAACTACTGGCATCTTGACCCACTGCATTGGAGCAATACTCTATTGGATCAAGTGGAGATTGAAACGAAGGAGTTTAAGGATCCCTGAAGATCAAGAAATAATATCGGCACATCAGCATCTTCGTCTATCATAAGAAGTACCGGTAAAGAAAGGATCAAGAACCGGTCCTGACCAAGACAGAGATTGGCTGAACCATCTCAGCCAATGGACTACTTCACAGATTAACCATTTCATCTTCAACACCATCTCATCAACATCAACATCAACGTCTATTTATATGATTTGGCAACCTTGAAAAAACCTCAAAGAACTCAAGGAACAAACGCCAGCTAACTCCATATCAGGCGTGCTTGAGGACCTCTAGAAGATAGAAGATAGTTAAAACAACTACATGAAGAACTCAAGGGCCAGAAATTTGCTTGGTGCAACATTTCAACTGGCGGCTTTGAGAAATATCTATTGTGCAATCACGAGCTGTAAGCAGACACTGGCTTGACTCAAAGAGTGATTCGGGCGTATAGGAAGAGTTACACAGAACAACATTGAAAACAATAGGGATGAATACCAAATGATGCAGTACTTGGATGAAGCCAGAAGCTCACATATGGCGTGCTTGAAGACTCAAGACGCATGCTTTGAGCTCAGAGCTCATCCACACATGAAAACTTGAAACTGACAAGGTTAAAGACCGTAGTTATCTTTTAATAGTTCTAAATCTTATAGGAAAAACCTTACTCTCAAAAGGGCGTTAGATCATCAAGGATTTAAGTGAACTTGTCATGTGCTTAAACACTCTCTCATTTTATATAGAAACGTTTCCCTTGGACTACGGCCAAGACTACGGCGGCAACGACAAGGACGAGGTACGATGTACCATCACGGCCGATTGCAAAAGGTACGATGTATGATGTACCATCTTGATCAATTTCAAATTAATAGTAAGGATAGAATATGTCTCATTTTTTATTCTTTTTTTATAAAGCACGCTTTATCATAGCATCCAATTCAAACGAGATTACACCCGACCTCTACATACTTAA
Organism: Poa pratensis; assembly: GCA_947311845.1. NCBI lineage: Eukaryota > Viridiplantae > Streptophyta > Magnoliopsida > Poales > Poaceae > Poa > Poa pratensis. The sequence continues at coordinate 8,127,170 of CAMZMU010000080.1, read as the reverse complement.
GATGTATACAGTCACAATAATTTCTGCACGTATATATTCTTCACCCTACATAATTAGTTATGCAACATCTGCATAGAAATCATGAGTCGTGATACGTGTTGCAACTGGGATCCTGACATCTTTCCGGTCACTGCGCCAAATAATGCTGCCAAATGTGTAGTCACTCTGCAGCTGCCACGCCGGCGACAACTTCACCTTAAACGTGCACACTTTATTTGCAGCGTCGAACACAAGCTCTTGTGGCTCGACCTCCATCCTGACTCCGAGAGGGCTCTGCACCACGGCGCGATACACGGAGTTGACCCCACCGACGTTCGTCACCGTCCTTGACACAGTGACCGGACGCCTTAGGTCGGGGACTGCGAGGGAGGGCAGGTTCAGGTGGTATGCTCGCAGCGCCGTTGCGTTGCAGCTCACCTTAGTCCTCGCAATGGTGCACCCGAAGAATTTGGTGTAGTCGCGTGGATCGATGTCGTAGACAAGGCCGGGGTCCGCTGCTCCCAGAGGGTTGATGTTCCCGCCGCCATAGTCGAACGGATCGGCAGCCTTCCGTGGGAGCCCCTCCGCTAGTATCGGCATGTCGTGCTCGTCGGTGACATGCGCTTCATCACAGCAGAATAAGATAAGAACAGAGGGCTAGCTATTAGCTAGCTAGGAATAGTTGTTCTCTAGAGTACTCTTACCGGAGGTGACGATTGCTGATTTTATTGCCGCCGGAGACCAGTCTGGGTGCAAGGCTTTCAGCACCGCGACGACACCCGCTACATGTGGGGCCGCCATCGACGTCCCGGACATGAATACATAGGAATCTTCCTTTGCTGCCAAGATGTTGGCTCCAGGTGCGGCTATGTCCGGCTGTTTTTTTCAAGGAAGCAAGAAGACGGCATGGTGAGGCGTCATGATGGGCTCGATCATGGCTTGCTAGTGCAACTTTTTTAGTTGATGATCAGATGGTACGCTCGTACCTTCACAATATCGGGGTAATCAGGTGATGGACCTCTTGAGGAGAAGGATGCCACTTTTGGCGCCAATATCTCTTTCCCCGTTACTGTGGTGGCTGGCGCAATCTTTGCCACAGGAGAGCTGCTTACAGAAACAAAATAAAAAGATGGTGTCTCCTTCGATCACAAATGACATGCTTGATCGAACTATTTTGATTATATGTACCTGGTGGCAGCCCAGTACTTGCGGATCTTCGTCGCAGTGTCGAAGTCCACGATAACGCAGGCAATGCCTTGGCAATTATCTGCTGTCACTTGCAAAATGTCCGTTGTATGTTGAGCGAAAATAAGACCAATACCTTTCCCATCTATAACGAATTGTGACGCTTGTGCGAAAACAGCTAATGGATGGAGGGCGTTTTGATCGCGTGGGAACGGAAAGCAGAGGAGGATTTGCCCTTGCACGTCTGTGCCATTAAGTGCATTCGCGGTACACCTGAATAAAGCCAACTCAGGCTTTAGAATTGCCCAATAAATTCCAGAAACAAACAGAGAGATGAATCAATTTACTTACCGGGAAGCAACGATAAGACTTGCGAAGCTGCTTCCGGTTGAGTTCTTCATTTGGTAATAGAGAGACTGTCCCTGTAAACAAAATGTGCACTCACTCAAGAATACGTACATATACTGGCACACTCGTTGTGATTCCTCGGAGTTTTTTTTTTTCCGATGAACTTCTTTTAACAACATTTTCCAATGAAATTGTAGTCACGTACCACTATTTGTTGCTTGTTTCCCAGCGTAATCATCGTGGGGAACGACCGGTCGATCTTGCTCGCCGCGACGGTGATGGCCCATGGTGCGGTGTTCTTAACTGTTTGTGGCCTTGGACCATTGTTGCCGCCCGAATACACAACCGTGATCCCCCTTTGAACCGCGTGCAGAGCTCCCAACGAGTTCTCCTCGAGGTAGGTGAGAGACAACGACAACACGTCAACTCCATCATGGATCGCGTCGTCGATTGCAGCGAGAAGGTCCGCCGTGGTGCCGGCGGTGGCGTTAGGGCCCCAGAAGACCTTGTACACCGCAATGCGAGCGCGTGGGGCACCTCCCCGCGCAACCCCCTCGGCGAGGCCATTGAAGCTGGCAGCCTCCACATACGAGCCCGCGGCGGTGGACGCACAGTGTGTACCATGTCCGTTCTGGTCCCGGGGCGAGAGCGCGACCGTCTTGAGGACCTCATCGGAAACTCCTGCGCTATAGAACCGTGCACCGATGATTTTACGGCTGCAGTTGTTTTTGTCCCAGTCAGGTCCGACTTGGCACTTCCCTTTCCACCTTGATGGTACGGGACCGTACCCTTCGTCGTTGAAGCTTTTCGACTCCGGCCAGATCCCTGATTAGTGAGTTATTTGTTTATATATGGGAACGGACTTTGTCAGTCGATTTAAATATATATAAGTATTTCTCAATACTAACCGCTGTCAATCACCCCGATGATTACATCCTCTCCGTAGCTGCTACCGTGGATTATTCCACTGGCCGGCCTCTCGTAGTTTAGACCAAGAAAATCCCAGCTCCGCGTGGTGGCCACCGTGTGCTCTTTGCTCAGCTCCACGCTGATGACCTCCGGAAACTCTGCATACATCATAATCATATGATACCTAGTTGCTCAACTATACAGCTATGCAAGCCAAAACCATGAGGTTCGGATTAGTTGATGCATGCATGGCGACAAGCGGACAAGTGATGACTGACCTGCAAGTTGCTTGGCTTGCTCTGGGGTGAGCATCGCGGCGAAGCCTGAGAAGCCATGCTTGTAGTTGTACACCACGGAGGCCATTGATTCTTCCTTGCTAAATTTGACCGAGTTAAACAAAATTATAACAATATTTGTGAAAATAAATAGCTATACGATAAAATACATTTCATCATAAATCTAATGATACTAGTTTATTTTTTGAATGTTAAATGATACTAGTTTTGTGTCCTAAGTATTGGTGCATTTTTTAATAAATATGGTCAAACTTTTTTATTTAACTTTTCAAGAAAGTTGGAAGTGCACTCTTTCATGAACGGAGTAACTGGCCAGAGCCCAGAGATAAACTAACAGTTCGGTTGGTGAAATTACACATGAGTGCCTACCTTCCGAAGAGAGTGGCCAGCATATCATGGTGCGAAGCGACGACGTCGTCCGGGTGCCCATGCTTCACGTCACCTAGGTAAACTATGTAAAGCTAAACACAGGCGCGCACAGGGTTAATTAGCTAACTACTGAAACATTTATATATAACTATATATGTGAAATCCAATTGCGTGCTAGCTCTGTTAATTACCTTGCGAGATTCTCCATGTGCTCTGCATAATACTAGCATGCAAAGGCAAAGCAGTAGCGCCGAAGTCACACGCGAGCGTGCGGAAGAAGGAAATGCCATCGTTGCAGCTGTTGGTGGCGCTCTGTGGTTCTCATCGATGTTAATGCAGGACTGGTATTTATAGATCGATGGATGCCGCGGTAATACTGTCCTACCTCGTGCATGACATTGTATTGACCCGGCATTCTCCACAACGCGTGCGAAGTTAACCTTTCAGCTAACCAAAGAACAAATCAATTGTGGAGGTGTCTATGACACAATAGACGAATTAGTCCGGTTTCTGACTTTTATTAGTTGAACTAATCTGGTTTAATTTGTATTACTTATGTTCATATTACCAACCGGAAGTTGCGAATTCGACCCTTTCTTTTCTCTCTAGTTGAAAGGGCAACCTTCAGTGAGATTAACATCCCTACCTTAAAGAAACTGAACTGAACTACTCTTTACAGAAATGCTAATCTCGTCATCTAGACATCGGGTGAAAGCCCTGTCTTGGCTTACGGCCGGGATCGACGGCGGCGATGCCCTTTAGCGTTGTGTCCATTTTGAAGGCGTCGTCGTGACGGTGCTCTCGCTCCTCCGTCCGGGTTTCTTCGGGGGAAACCCCAGATCCCTCTTGGGATCGCGCGAGTGTGGCGCTTTGCATCTCTTTCCTCTTGGGGCCTCGCCTTGGATGTACCGCCGAGCGGAGGGACCAGTGGAGGGAGTTGGTGGTTGGCGGAAGCGAGCTGCTGGGCAGCCTCAGCTGCGGCAGGCAGGCGGACGCGACTTCGGGGTTGGTGAGCTTCGGTGAAAACCCAGCACCGGGCACGGTTGATGCCGACGATGGCGGCGCTCTTGATCATCGCTCCTCTCCTTGGAGGCATTGCTGTGGAGTCCTTCACCTCTCGTGTCGGTGTCTGGTCTGCTCGTTCGGTCTACCTTGTGCTTATTTCGTCAACTCCCGGATATTATTAGTGAGAACCAAAGCGCTTTTGTGCCGGGGAGAATAATAACGGATAATGTGATTGTTGCATACGAGTGCATGCATACTATGAAAAAGAAGAAGAAGGGTAAGAATGGACTTTGTGCCGTCAAACTTGACATGCACAAGGCGTATGACCGTGATGAGTGGGTGTTCCTCAAAGAAATTCTAACCCGGTTAGGTTTTGCTACAGAATGGATTGATTTGATCATGTCTTGTGTCACATCGTTGATTATAAAGTACGAGTTAATTCAAATGAGACGGAGTCGTTTCTAACAACTAGGGGATTGAGACAAGGGGATCCCTTATCGCCGTATCTATTCTTACTCTGTACCGAAGGCCTTTCAGCTTTGTTGAAATATGAAGAGGAACAAGGTAACTTAAAGGGAGTGCAAGTCTGTCGGAACGGCCCTATTATATCAAATCTTTTGTTTGCGGATGACTCTCTTATGTTGATGCAAGCGGATGTACAAAATGCAAATTCTCTAAAGAAGATTTTGGATGATTTTGCTTGGTGTCGACGGGCCAGCTGGTTAGTGAAGCAAAATCTTCTATTTATTTCAGTCCAAATACTAAAGTGGAGGACAATGTAGAGGTGTGCCAGATTCTGAATATTCTAGCAGAGTCTTTGTCCGACAAATATTTGGGGCTACCATCTATGATTGGAATGGACAGGACTGATCTCTTCAAGTATCTTATTGACACAATTGCAAAATTAGTGAATGGTTGGAAGGAAAGAATCCTAAGCTTTGGTGGAAAAACAGTGCTTCTCAAGGTGGTGGCCCAAGGCATCCCAACTTATGCGATGAGTGTGTTTCAATCTGCAAAGAAATCACTGACGCAATGTCGCATTATTGGTGGGGTGATGAGGAAAACCAGAGAAGAATGCATTGGTTTACTGGTGGAAAATGTGTGTTCCTAGAAGGAATGGGATTCCGAGATATTCATTGCTTTAATTTAGTTTTACTAGCTAAACAATGCTGGAGACTAATTGAGCAATATGATTCGCTGTGTGCCGAAGTTTTGAGGGCAAAGTACTACCCCAATGGTGATATTTTTTCTGTGGACTTAAAAAGAGATTCGTCATATGTTTGGCAAAGTATATGGGCAGGGGTACAAACTTTTAAGAAAGGTTGCATTTGGCGTGTGGGTGATGGAATGGATATTAATATATGGGAAGATAGTAGGATTCCAAACAGCTAGCCCTAGTCGGAAAATCATTACTCCACGAAGAAACTCTCTATTAACAAAGGTCCATGAACTAATCGATCCGGTTTCAGGATCTTGGGATGAGGAGTTGCTATGTGACAACTTTCTGACTATTGACATCCAGAGAATTCTAGAAGTATCTTTACCGGCTCAGGACACCAAAGACTTAGTAGCATGACATTTTAATAAAAATGGTATATTCTTAGTCAAGTCAACATACCATGTTGACTGGGAGTGTCAATATGGAGAAAATCTGAGACGTACAGAAGGCCTAGGCACATCCGGTCTAACCAGTATGGAAAAATCTTTGGTCTTTAAAAGTTCCGGCAAAAGTTAAAATATTTATGTGGCGCTGCATGAACGGGTCGATGCCTTGCTATTGTATTTTGTCTAAACGACATATGAAGACTAGTGGCCAGTGCGAGATATATATGTATGGAAGGAGCTGAAGATATTCGGCATATGCTTTTTGAATGCGAAGGAGCGACAATGGTATGGCAGGCCCTGGGGACCGACGGTGCTGGCTGGCGGGAAGCTACGTCATCTAAAAAGTACAAACAATCGAAATATATAAGCAAATATCCCTCCATTTTAACTAATAATTAAACATAAAACAGAATAAACCATAGAACGATGTAACCATATTAGCTAAACATAACACATATAGACAAGTAGCACAATAATACATAGGTAGCAGTATGATAAGTCTAGCAGTACAACAGGTAGCAAGATAAGTCTAATAGTACGACAGGTAGGATGATAGACATCCTAAACTCGACTCGCGCCGGTGTCAGTGACGCCGTCCAAGCGGTCCCAACAAGAGGACAGGCTGCTGCTAGAGTCCTCGCCCTGCTGCTGTGTGCCGAGGGGCCGGCCTCGCCCTGCCCGCGCTGCTGCCGGCTCTCGCTGAAGACCTGGTACTGGACCGCCATCACCTGGGGATCAAGGAGGAGATCCTTGACCAAGGGGTCATCCTCCTCGCGCTGGTGGCGCGCCCTGAGCAGCCTCTCTGCCTGCCGGTGCTCCCTCTCCTCGGCCTTCGTCGCGATCCTCATGCCATCTGGCGCTAACATATGCGCCACGCTCCGCTCATCCTCAAAGTTGAGGATCGCTCTCGCCCCAAAGTGCTGGACCGCCGCGCAGTCGTAGGCGCGGGCCGCCTGCCACGGGCAACCTGAAAGTACCAAGCTGGATCTTCCTGTGATCCACTGTGATCTGAGCTGCCCAAGTCGGGATCTTCGTGGGTCTCCGTGAACACCACGAAACTTTCGCTCCGGCTCCGACATGATACTTAGTTAAGTAAAAGCATTTGATACAGGGGTTAGTCATATATGAATGAATATATGAAAAATAATTGTCAACAACATTTTATTTGCTACATCTATCCTTAAAATCATTTTGTTATTTTCTATTTTCAACAACATTTTATTTGCTACATCTATCCCTAAATCATTTTGTTATTTTCTATTTTCAACAACATTTTATTTACTACATCTATCCCAAAATCATTTTGTTATTTTCTATTTTCTACCACTAAATTTACATCTATAATTTCTACTCCTAAAATCCCTAAATCTAAAATCCCTAAAATCCTACTCCTAAAATCCCTAAAATCCTATAATTTCCATCTATAATTTCTACTCCTAAAATCCCTAAAATCCTACTCATAAAATCCCTAAATCTAAAATACACAGAAAATAGGGGAGGGGGCGGGGAGTACCTGGCGGCGAGGTCGGGGGAGGCGCGGCGAGGTCGGGGTCGGAGCGCTGCGGACGTGGTCGGGGGAGGCGCGGCGAGGTCGGGTCGGAGCGGCGCAGACGTGGTCGGGGGAGGCGCGGCGAGGTCGTGGGAGGTGCGGCGAGGTCGTTGGAGGCGTGGCCGGGTGTCGGGGGAGGACGGCTAGAGGCGGCGGCGGCGGAGGAGGACGGGTGGGGCGGCCGGCGGACAGCTGCAGCGGCGTGCGGGGTTGGACAGGAGAGAGCTGATAAGGTGCGGGTGGGTTTGGTGGCTGGGGTAGTGCGGGTGCGGGTGCGCTTAGTAGATAAGGTGGACCTACGCCGACGGGCTTTGGCTTTTTTCCTTTTTTCATATTATTTAATTTTAATATTGTAAACCATCAGAATTTATTACATTATAAATTTGTAGAGTTTTATTATAATTTATTTTATTATATCGTATGACCACACGCAAATTTTTGAGTGATTCCGGCACTCTAGCTATCCGGTTTTATTGAAACCGTAGTCCGGTGGGACCCACATATCTACCCCCGAGCTTGGACATTTGAAACACCCAACACACTTGTATACATATGGTTTGGCACAACCTAGTTTTGGTGGGGTTCCGACGCTCCGGGGCCCCGCTTCGGCGAAACCCTGAATCCGCTAGAAAAACCCTAACGTTTTCGTCTACCCCCATAGACGTGCGTCGAAAGGGGGTAGGCCAGTGGACTTTTTTGCTTGGTTGTGTTAGGTTAGGCCATAAGAAGGTGAGAAACCAAAGTCTACCCCAAATCAACACAAGATTCCATCCGGTTCGCCCAAAAGGGGAGTTTTCACCTCTAAGTGCAGAACTCACTAGAGAGAAAGTGAAGCCGGTCACACCCCGGAGTAGGATATTGCACATTTACAACACACAACACACTTGTATACATATGGTATGGCACAACCTAGGTTTTGGTGGGGTTCCGACGCTCCGGGGCCCCGCTTCGCGAAACCCTGAATCCGCTGGAAAACCCTAACGTTTTCGTCTACCCCCATAGACGTGCGTCGAAAGGGGTAGGCTGATGCATGTAAAATGCATACATGAACTTTGCACTTTAATTGCTTATATTCCAATCATATTTGCATCATATAAGGGTTATATCAATGTTTTATCATGATTTTGGGAATATTCATAGTTTTCCTATTTTTATGGAATTAACCCTGCACAGGCAGAAAACCCTAGTTTTGTATTTTAATGTTTCAGGGACCCAAACGTCAACGAAATCACCTGGAAATTTACGGGCGTCAATATTTGGAAGGAAGAAGGACTACGGAAAAAGGAAGCGAGCAAACGGAGGCCCGAGGGCCAAACGGGTGGCCCACGCGGCCAGGTACTGGCCGCGTGGGACCCACCCGTTTGGGCCTCGTGGCTCCGTTGCCGTCGATCTTCGCTCCACCGACTTCGTCTTGACCTAAAAACGCCTATAAAAAAGGTCCCCCGACGTTCTCTGGAAGGAGCGCCGCACAAACACAGAAACACCGAAACGGAGATCAGGAGCTGCAGATTGGAGGGGGAAAACTCCGGCGGGGCGCTGCCGGCGTGGTCTCCATCTTCTCCATCGACTTCTCCACCGTCTCCATGATGAAGAGGGAGTAGTCCACCTCTGGACTATGGGTTTGTGGAAGTAACTTATGTATCTCTCCTCTCTTGAGCTTCACTAATTAGCACCGTATGAGCTGCTGAACATGATTACGGTCACCGTTGTAATACCTTTGTGGTGGATCTTTATGAGTTAATATATGTTTGAGATTGCAATGTTTGTTTCAGTTATGAGTATAGATGCATATTATGTACCCCGTTCTTGTCTACTTGTTTTGATCAAGCATGTTTATGAGAGCGTGTGTGGGGGAACGTGTGCATTAGTTGGAGTAACGGGGGTGGCTAGTGCAGTGAACGTGAGAGAAAGTTCTGCGATCCACTTTGGTATCTTTACCTTACTTTGTTACCTCACTAGGGATAAACTAAAATACCATGCTACCGGGGATGTGGGCGTGACCATTGCCACTACTCCATGACTAGATCTAGCATGTTCTTATTTTCACTTCATGTCATGATACTTAATGCTATACTCTGAGTTATCTTAATTACTGAGGTGTTATGATTTAGTTCGCATCTTGGTGGAGTATAAGAGAGGTTAATAACCAAAAGATCTCTATGTTAGGACGTGATGCCCATATATCTAAGTAACTTGTTATCAAACCCTGTGTTGCAATCTCATATGTTAACTTGTGTGTTCCATTGTCTACCACTTTATAAAGAGAGAGTGCATTTGTGAAACCATGAACCCCAGTCCATTTTTAATCATAAGAAACACCTTTCCAACACCATATACCACTTTTCTATTTTCAGCCATCATTAAATCCGAAAATACAAAAATACTTTTCATCTTGCATACATCATTCAAAAACCCAAAAATATCATTTACATTGCATCCACCATCATTGCATATTTATTTCTTGTTTGCATTGCATAACTATCCTGATATCATTCTTACACCTTGTGCTTGACAACCACAGGTGAGGTTGAGGACCAAAACATCTAACCTTGTTTTGTAGGTAACCAAAAGAAGGATAAGAAGATAAATCTACCACTTCAGATTCCCCGAGAGTTCGATATTAAACCCTCGAGTCACCCCTCGTGGGGAAAACTGTCTTCCACTTACTATACACTCTGCACTTGGAGTCTCAACCTAATCCCGTTTATTTGTCAGGCATCAAGACTTGCTCTTCGGGATCATCAAGACGTTTTCTGGCGCCGTTGCCGGGGAATCGTAGCTGAGAGATTTATCCAAGGGTGTGCATCATCGCATTCATCTCACAACAAAGTCAACGTCACCAACTTGTGCTAACACCTAAGCTTGGGGAGGTTGCACCTACGTGAGCACCATCTTATCCATCTTTACTTACAAAGCAATTTATTTGTTTTGTTAGTGTCATTGCATATCATATCATATTTATTTCAGTTTTGCATAAAAAATTAAAAATACCAAAAAAACTTGCTAAAATGGGAGAAAGAACTAAGCTGTGTGACTACACAAACACTCCTAATGATCAATTTATCACGAGAGCTATTGCCACACCTAAGATAAATGCTGAGAGTTATGAAGTAAGTCCTAGTTTGTTGAACTTGATAACTAGGGAACAATTTGGTGGTAGTGCTATGGAGGATGCCTCTATGCATCTTCATGACTTTGTTGAAATATGTGACATGCAAAAGTTTAAAAATGTGGAAAGTGATATCCTAAAACTGAAGTTATTTCCTTTTTCACTTAGAGGAAAAGCTAAAGAGTGGTTGCATTCCTTGCCATCTGGTAGTATTAATTCTTGGGATGATCTAAAAGAAGCTTTCATTAAGAAATATTATCCCCCTGTTAAAATTTTGCAAAATAGAAACAACATCCTTTCTTTTAGGCAAAATGAAAATGAACATGTTGCTATGGCTTGGGATAGGATAAAACTTATGCTTAGAACTTGTCCCTCACATGGAGTTAATGAATGGACCATATTACACTCTTTCTACAATGGTTTAAACTACATGTCTAGAAACATACTTGATTCTGCTGCTGGAGGTGCTTTTATGAGTAAGACTATAGTAGAAGCTAAAAATATATTGGAAAGCATTTTACAAAACTATAGTCAATGGCATACTGATAGGGCACCTAATCCTTCTAAGAAAGTGAACTCTATTGAAGAAACTAATGATTTGTCATCTAAAATGGATACTATTCTTGCTTTGCTTAATAAACCTAGTGTTGAAAATGTTCCTTTGCAAGAACTAGTTGGAAACAATTCTGAAAATATTGATGTCAACTTCATTAGGAACTATGGTAATAATGGGTATGGTAACAACAATTATAACTCTTATAATAAACCCCCATATGTGCCAAATAAATATGCTTCTAGTGGTAATGTTTCTAGTGACTTGGAAAACACCATTAGATCTTTTATATCTACCCAAAAAGAGCTTAATAAGGAATTTATCTCTAAGTTTGAAAAACAAGATGCTTTGTTTGAAAGGGTAGATCAGCTTACTAAGGAAGTCTCATCATTAAAGAGCATCATTACAGCCCAAAAACATGAGGAAACAATAAAATATTGCCAAGAGGTTATCAATAAGTCTTGGGAACACATTCATGAGCAAGAGAGAGTTGCTAAAGAATCTATTGGGGTAATGAAAGAGGTTGAAGTTGAGGAAGTTAAAATGCTTAATGAAGTCAAGGATCCTTTGCTTGACTTAGAAAATTGTAGCTTGCATGAATTAATATCTATCTTACAAAAATTTGCAAGTGATCCTTCCATCAACACTAACCAAGCAGGTTTTGGTTCTTATATTGCTAATCATGTCTTGAAAGAAAAGATTGCTAGGTACAACCAAGAGGCTATGATACCACCTAAGCTTGGGGATATGTGGATACCTAAGGTACTAGTAACTATTGGAAAAGAGACACACCATGCCATACTTGATCTAGGATCTAGTGTCTCTGTTTTATCTAAAGAACTATATGAAGTGCTTGAATTGAAAAATCTTGAAAAATGCTCTATTGAACTAGCACTTGCTGATGACTCTATTAAACATGCTTTGGGAAAAGTAAGTGATGTTATGGTAGAGTTACATATGACTTTTGTGCCTGTGGATTTTCTAATCATGGATATGGGGAATAAAACCTCTAGTCCTATTATTCTTGGAAGACCTTTTCTTCGTACCACAGGTGCTATCATTGATTCAAAGGAAGGGAATGTAAAGTTTCAGTTTCCACACAAGAAGTGCATGGAACACTTTCCAAGGAAGAGGGAACCACCAAAGTTCAAGCTCCCTCATGAGCTTCGTCCACAATAAAACAACAAGTAAGAAGCCTAGCTATATGGCTATAAAGAAAGCGCTTTGCGGGAGGCAACCCGGTTATTTTTGTGTGTGATTTTTCTTTGTGTCCTCTTGCTGTAACAAGAGATTTTGTGTCTAGTTAGGTTCTGGAGTTTTTAATAAAGTGCCAAGTTTTACCCTTTTTGGTTTGAAAAAGTTGCTTATAGCGTTCGGAGATTTTATTCCTGCACGAGTCAGTGCACGGTATGATTTTTAATTCTTATTCTGTAACTCCGAATGAGCTCATATTTGAACTGTAGTTGCAACTTTTCATCCTCTGTATGCATGAATTTTTTCGGAATTTTTCGAGAAAGTTTGGTAGGGTAGAAAAATACGTTTTGCTGCTGCTGTTTTTCTGGACAGATTCTGTCCCATTTTGTTTGATGCATGCTTTGAGCTTTTAAGTTGAATCTTTTTGATCCAATTGAGTTTATGAGTAGGCATACAACATTATACACTTTCTGGACATTCATATGAATTTTTGTTCAAGGATTATATGCAGCAAGGAACCTATTTGTTTATCACTATTAATGCACCCCACAGAAAAGAGATGGGAGAAACGGTGTTTTGAAGTTTTTTCACAGGGATTGGAGGAGATGCACCAAGAGCTATCCAAGGATGGTGAAGACCATAAGCTTGGGGATGTGAAGACAACCCCGCTGGACCTACACACTCTCGGTTTGCACACGTCCAACTTCTGTTTTTCGATCGAAACACTTTATCGCATAAACTTGGAGCGTCGTTTTTGTTTTTGTTTGAGTCTTGAGAGACCACCACACTATCAATTATATATGAGAGAGCTACTGGAAATATGGGTTGAAATATGTTGGATGCTTTTATAAGATTGGGAAAAGGGATGTTTGACTTGATTTTTAATGATACATATAGTTGCATGATTCATGAGCTTGTTTATGAGTAATAGTTTGCAAATTCTTTTTGTAGAGCTATCACTTATTCATGTTTTGGTGCTGATTGTTATTTACTTGGTTTAACATGGATTAGTTAGTTCTATGGACACTCATGCATGCATCTAGATGGTCAACTTTCTCCCTTTTGCTAGCCCAAAAACTCCAACAAGCAAAAACTTGTTTCCAACACCTTCAACCAAAGTTATTCCAGTGAGTCCACCATATCTACCTATTGGCTTTATGCTATTCCGAGTATGTTTAACATGTTTTTGTGTTATCTTACCTCTGAATGAAAATGTTTATGTTATTGATTGCAATGGAAAAAATTGGTTATATAGCTCTCACGAACTTGATGCACAATTTCTTATTTGCATAATAAAACTTGACCCATTGTGATTAAGATTATGATGTAGTGGCTTGATAAATGTTGGGTTGGAGTTAGCCCATATGTGCTGTCACATGCAAGCTTTCAACACGCTCTTCATCTCATTTAGTTGATATCATGTACTTTTGTTATGGATGCTATCATGTGAAATAGTGGAAATGAAGTTTAAATGAGTTTGTATAAATGGTTAGAGAGACGCCTGGGCCGCTAATCTAAGCCATGCATCATTCATGGTGGAAATTTACTTACATACTATGGTGAACCTTCTGTGATACACCTTGCAATAAAAAACTATTCCAAATGGTAAATAAAAAGGGTGTTGAGATTGTTCATTTTGTTTGTTTGTCTTGTCATTTTGATATGGGCTTGTTCCATATCTGGGACAAGAGGTACCCCAGTTGACGCTCTTGATGATACTATTATTACTTACAATGATATTAATTGAACTTGCTTTGTTTCCAAGTTGAGTAACATGGTGTAGTACTTGTATTCAAGGGGCATGAGACATCAACCTTTACTTTATCAAGCACACTACTCATATTTGCTTTCACTTTAACCTTAATCATTCAAGATGCTATGATAGGGGCAATGAGAGCTTGACACCAATGAATACCTTATTGCAATCATTAACTTAAGTAGAAGAGTTTGGAAGTTGGATGAAACTTATGCATGCTTTACCTCTACTCACATATACATCTTTCCAAAGTGTACACCTATCATATTCAGATTTTCATCTACACTCTATGACCATTGTAGGATGTTCTACTTATCATTATGCATACATGTGTTCCATATTACTTGCTACTATGTTACACTTTGTGAACTATCAATGAACATCCTTGTCTTGAATACTTGATATCACTTCATAAACTATTTGCATATTGCTACTCCTTTGAAGAATGAATCATTTGACTATATGTAGCAATAGTAATCATCTTTGATATCCATTGTTAAGTATTAAATTGCAAAGTCCATGTTAGTTTTATCATCTTCATACTCGAGGACGAGCATGGATTAAGCTTGGGGATGTTGATGCATGTAAAATGCATACATGAACTTTGCACTTTAATTGCTTATATTCCAATCATATTTGCATCATATAAGGGTTATATCAATGTTTTATCATGATTTTGGGAATATTCATATTTTTCCTATTTTATGGAATTAACCCTGCACAGGCAGAAAACCCTAGTTTTGTATTTTAATGTTTCAGGGACCCAAACGTCAACGAAATCACCTGGAAATTTACGGGCGTCAATATTTGGAAGGAAGAAGGACTACGGAAAAGGAAGCAAAACGGAGGCCCGAGGGCCAAACGGGTGGCCCACGCGGCCAGGTACTGGCCGCGTGGGACCCACCCGTTTGGGCCTCGTGGCTCCGTTGCCGTCGATCTTCGCTCCACCGACTTCGTCTTGACCTAAAAACGCCTATAAAAAAGGTCCCCCGACGTTCTCTGGAAGGAGCGCCGCACAAACACAGAAACACCGAAACGGAGATCAGGAGCTGCAGATTGGAGGGGGAAAACTCCGGCGGGGCGCTGCCGGCGTGGTCTCCATCTTCTCCATCGACTTCTCCACCGTCTCCATGATGAAGAGGGAGTAGTCCACCTCTGGACTATGGGTTTGTGGAAGTAACTTATGTATCTCTCCTCTCTTGAGCTTCACTAATTAGCACCGTATGAGCTGCTGAACATGATTACGGTCACCGTTGTAATACCTTTGTGGTGGATCTTTATGAGTTAATATATGTTTGAGATTGCAATGTTTGTTTCAGTTATGAGTATAGATGCATATTATGTACCCCGTTCTTGTCTACTTGTTTTGATCAAGCATGTTTATGAGAGCGTGTGTGGGGGAACGTGTGCATTAGTTGGAGTAACGGGGGGTGGCTAGTGCAGTGAACGTGAGAGAAAGTTCTGCGATCCACTTTGGTATCTTTACCTTACTTTGTTACCTCACTAGGGATAAACTAAAATACCATGCTACCGGGGATGTGGGCGTGACCATTGCCACTACTCCATGACTAGATCTAGCATGTTCTTATTTTCACTTCATGTCATGATACTTAATGCTATACTCTGAGTTATCTTAATTACTGAGGTGTTATGATTTAGTTCGCATCTTGGTGGAGTATAAGAGAGGTTAATAACCAAAAGATCTCTATGTTAGGACGTGATGCCCATATATCTAAGTAACTTGTTATCAAACCCTGTGTTGCAATCTCATATGTTAACTTGTGTGTTCCATTGTCTACCACTTTATAAAGAGAGAGTGCATTTGTGAAACCATGAACCCCAGTCCATTTTTAATCATAAGAAACACCTTTCCAACACCATATACCACTTTTCTATTTTCAGCCATCATTAAATCCGAAAATACAAAAATACTTTTCATCTTGCATACATCATTCAAAAACCCAAAAATATCATTTATCATTGCATCCACCATCATTGCATATTTATTTCTTGTTTGCATTGCATAACTATCCTGATATCATTCTTACACCTTGTGCTTGACAACCACAGGTGAGGTTGAGGACCAAAACATCTAACCTTGTTTTGTAGGTAACCAAAAGAAGGATAAGAAGATAAATCTACCACTTCAGATTCCCCGAGAGTTCGATATTAAACCCTCGAGTCACCCCTCGTGGGGAAAACTGTCTTCCACTTACTATACACTCTGCACTTGGAGTCTCAACCTAATCCCGTTTATTTGTGCAGGCATCAAGACTTGCTCTTCGGGATCATCATAGGCCAGTGGACTTTTTTGCTTTGTTGTGTTAGGTTAGGCCATAGGAAGGTGAGAAACCAAAGTTTACCCCAAATCAACACAAGATTCCATCCGGTTCGCCCGAAAGGGGAGTTTTCACCTCTAAAAGCAGAAACTCACTAGAGAGAAAGTGAAGCCGGTGAATCCGGTGACACCCTGGAGTAGGATATTGCACATTTACAACACACAACACACTTGTATACATCTGGTATGGCACAACCTAGGTTTTGGTGGGGTTCCGACGCACCGGGGCCCCGCTTCGCCGAAACCCTGAATCCGCTGGAAAAACACTAACGTTTTCGTCTACCCCCATAGACGTGCGTCGAAAGGGGGTAGGCCAGTGGACTTTTTTGCTTGGTTGTGTTAGGTTAGGCCATAGGAAGGTGAGAAACCAAAGTCTACCCCAAATCAACACAAGATTCCATCCGGTTCGCCCAAAAGGGGAGTTTTCACCTCTAAGTGCAGAAACTCACTAGAGAGAAAGTGAAGCCGGTCACACCCCGGAGTAGGATATTGCACATTTACAACACACAACACACTTGTATACATATGGTATGGCACAACCTAGGTTTTGGTGGGGTTCCGACGCTCCGGGGCCCCGCTTCGGCGAAACCCTGAATCCGCTGGAAAACCCTAACGTTTTCGTCTACCCCCATAGACGTGCGTCGAAAGGGGTAGGCCAGTGGACTTTTTTGCTTGGTTGTGTTAGGTTAGGCCATAGGAAGGTGAGAAACCAAAGTCTACCCCAAATGAACACAAGATTCCATCCGGTTCGCCCGAAAGGGGAGTTTTCACCTCTAAGTGCAGAAACTCACTAGAGAGAAAGTGAAGCCGGTGAAGCCGGTCACACCCAGGAGTAGGATATTGCACATTTACAACACACTTGTATACATATGGTATGGCACAACCTAGGTTTTGGTGGGGTTCCGACGCTCCGGGGCCCCGCTTCGGCGAAACCCTGAATCCGCTGGAAAAACCCTAACGTTTTCGTCTACCCCCATAGACGTGCGTCGAAAGGGGGTAGGCCAGTGGACTTTTTTGCTTGGTTGTGTTAGGTTAGGCCATAGGAAGGTGAGAAACAAAAGTCTACCCCAAATCAACACAAGATTCCATCCGGTTCGCCCGAAAGGGGAGTTTTCACCTCTAAGTGCAGAAACTCACTAGAGAGAAAGTGAAGCGGTGACACCCTGGAGTAGGATATTGCACATTTACAACACACAACACACTTGTATACATATGGTATGGCACAACCTAGGTTTTGGTGGGGTTCCGACGCTCCGGGGCCCCGCTTCGGCGAAACCCTGAATCCGCTGGAAAAACACTAACGTTTTCGTCTACCCCCATAGACGTGCGTCGAAAGGGGGTAGCCCAGTGGACTTTTTTGCTTGGTTGTGTTAGGTTAGGCCATAGGAAGGTGAGAAACCAAAGTCTACCCCAAATCAACACAAGATTCCATCCGGTTCGCCCGAAAGGGGAGTTTTCACCTCTAAGTGCAGAAACTCACTAGAGAGAAAGTGAAGCCGGTCACACCCCGGAGTAGGATATTGCACATTTACAACACACAACACACTTGTATACATATGGTATGGCACAACCTAGGTTTTGGTGGGGTTCCGACGCTCCGGGGCCCCGCTTCGGCGAAACCCTGAATCCGCTGGGAAAACCCTAACGTTTTCGTCTACCCCCATAGACGTGCGTCAAAAGGGGTAGGAAAGTGGACTTTTTTGCTTGGTTGTGTTAGTTTAGACCATAGGAAGGTGAGAAACCAAAGTCTACCCCAAATCAACACATGATTCCATCCGGTTCTCCCGAAACGGGAGTTTTCACCTCTAAGTGCAGAAACTCACTAGAGAGAAAGTGAAGCCGGTGAAGCCGGTCACACCCCGGAGTAGGATATTGCACATTTACAACACACAACACACTTGTATACATATGGTATGGCACAACCTAGGTTTTGGTGGGGTTCCAACGCTACGGGGCCCCACTTCGGCGAAACCCTGAATCCGCTGGAAAAACCCTAACGTTTTCGTCTACCCCCATAGACGTGCGTCGAAAGGGGTAGCCCAGTGGACTTTTTTTCTTGGTTGTGTTAGGTTAGGCCATAGGAAGGTGAGAAACCAAAGTCTACCCCAAATCAACACAAGATTCCATCCGGTTCGCCCGAAACAGGAGTTTTCACCTCTAAGTGCAGAAACTCACTAGAGAGAAAGTGAAGCCGGTGAAGCCGGTCACACCCCGGAGTAGGATATGGCACATTTACAACACACAACACACTTGTATACATATGGTTTGGCACAACCTAGGTTTTGGTGGGGTTCCGACGCTCCGGGGCCCCGCTTCGGCGAAACCCCGAATCCGCTGGGAAAACCCTAACGTTTTCGTCTACCCCCATAGACGTGCGTCGAAAGGGGGTAGGAAAGTGGACTTTTTTGCTTGGTTGTGTTAGGTTAGGCCATAGGAAGGTGAGAAATCAAAGTCTACCCCAAATCAACACAAGATTCCATCCGGTTCTCCCGAAACAGGAGTTTTCACCTCTAAGTGCAGAAACTCAGTAGAGAGAAAGTGAAGCCGGTGAAGCCGGTCACACCCCGGAGTAGGATATTGCACATTTACAACACACAACACACTTGTATACATATGGTATGGCACAATCTAGGTTTTGGTGGGGTTCCGACGCTCCGATGCCCCGCTTCGGCGAAACCCCGAATCCGTTGGGAAAACCCTAACGTTTTCGTCTACCCCCATAGACGTGCGTCGAAAGGGGGTACGCCAGTGGACTTTTTTGCTTGGTTGTGTTAGGTTAGGCCATAGGAAGGTGAGAAACCAAAGTCTACCCCAAATCAACACAAGATTCCATCCGGTTCTCCCGAAACGGGAGTTTCCACCTCTAAGTGCAGAAACTCACTAGAGAGAAAGTGAAGTCGGTGAAGCGGTCACACCCCGGAGTAGGATATTGCACATTTACAACACACAACACACTTGTATACATATGGTATGGCACAACCTAGGTTTTGGTGGGGTTCCGACGCTCCGATGCCCCGCTTCGGCGAAACCCCGAATCCGCTGGGAAAACCCTAACGTTTTCGTCTACCCCCATAGACGTGCGTCGAAAGGGGGTAGGAAAGTAGACTTTTTTGCTTGGTTGTGTTAGGTTAGGCCATAGGAAGGTATTTTACATGTGTTATTTTTATTTATTTTACATGTATATGTTGTAGGGTTGGGTTCCGGGAAACTCGAACCGTTATTTTACGGGGTGGGATACTGAAATTGGGAGGGAAATTATAGGTCCAATATATATATAAATTATAACTACATTAAATATTATATAGAGAAATAAATAAATAAATATTATATAGAGAAATAAATAAAAAAGGTTCATCTATACGCCGACGGCCGCCGTCGGCGTTGAAGTACACGTGTACGCCGACGGCACGGCCGTCGGCGTATCAACGCCGCTGGGCGTTCCGTCACGGCGTCCTTTTGGACGCCGACGGCTGCCGTCGGCCTTACCTGGATACGCCGACGGCACTTCGTACGCCGACGGCTGTGTGGGCGGCTGCCCTAGCTCGTGCTGTACGCCGACGGCCCCGACATTTAGCCATCGGCGTACAGTACGGCCGTCGGCGTAGTGTGGCATTCCCGTAGTGTACTCCCTCCGGTTTAGTTTACAAGTTAAGGGGAAAATATAACATCTAAAATTTATGATGATATGTTTTCTGTAATATATAATTTGTATTATGTTGATTAATTGATGACCTAGGGGTACGCGTAGGCCCTGTAAACTGAACCGGACGGAGTACTCATTTGCATACTCGTACCAGGCGCCAACGAGCAGCAGTCAAATTCGGGTAAGTTGCTATTGATTTTATTTTTGCGAATAAAGTTGCTATTGATTTTTATTGGTTGATATATGAAAGAACATAACTATAAACATCTGTGTTTGCAGGGGCCAATTTTGACACTGATGATCATCATATAGCGTGCCCTGCCTACTGGTGTAGTATTATTTCAGCAATCTGGTGATCATTTTGGTCAACTGAGGCAAGTGTGTGGCCTGCAGAACTGATAAAAGGTGCGCAATTTCTTCGAAACTTCTTCGCCAATTTCCTTAACGTATTGGTGTCGGAACCATGCTGATCATGACTTCATGAGTAACCTTGCTGCATCCAACTTGGAGGGATCAATCATCTCTGGACTACCTCCTTGTGTATCTTCTAAGGCCAGTAGTTTGTGAAGTGGCACTGAATTTAATCCATTACAGTAGTAGCACCAGTGTCTGGAAGCAAACCAACTGAAGATGCCGATAACCCGGATATTGAAGGCAATTTACTTGCGTATGAGATGCTTCCACTGAAATCACCTTATCCTTTTTCGTACTCCTAAAATACTGCTACATCTCGAAGAAGTTTTTCAATACTAGAATTCTTAGTTCTCAATTATCCTGTCCTGTTTCGTTGTCCTGCAGAGTAATTCTTGCAGGCTTGCAGCTGATGCCGCAGTGGAAGGCTTCCAAAGCTGCTAGTGTCCTGTTTTGCTACCTACTGTGTGCAATAGCATGTACATATGCGTCTTCACTTAATTAAATTTTATATACATGTTCTTATATTGAAGATTTTTACCTTAATTGACGCATGATTAGGCCTAAACTTTACTGTTTGCAAGCTGAATTTTGCATATGAATTCAGTGTGGGGACTTAAGTGGCAATACAGCTGTCCGTTCTGCAAAACCACAACCTACGATGTTGAATACCAAATTCTAGAACCGTAAAATGAGAAGATAATTTCAACAAGAAGAATGCTTTGATCTCAGAGACCCTGATCAACAACATCACTTTCTCGAGCATTGGTGAATAGCATAATTATCCAAATACATTTATTTGGACTTTCCATTCTTGTTTTCCTTTTATCCACATTTGTCGATTCGACCCTTTTCATGTTTTCTATTCTTGGTTTCATCTTCTAAAACATTTTTGTGTTGTCAGCGCATTTGTTCTTGACAAATTATAAGAGAACATACAAATATGATTATTAACATAGCTTCCATAAGCTGCAGTTCACTAGCTTGAGCCCTTTTTATGAGGTAATCAGTTTCCTTTGCCGTGAAATAGTAGTGAGATCCAAGGAGGCCAGCAAGATTTTCCAATTAGTACTTACGTACGTAAGATAATTAAGATTGATCTTGATGTTATGTATTCTTGATCTAGATAAGCTGATTGCTAAAATTTTAAAGGTAGAAAGATCAAAATGTAATTTAAGAGAATAGTTAGACATTTTAATCATGGAGAGAAGCAAATCATGTTCATCTAGATCAAAAGGGAAAAAACTATATCTTGATCAAGCATTTCTTGCGAGACACAAGTTCCACATTACAGTTTCACAACAAAAAGCATACAAATCATAAGGTATCTTCACATTACAGTTTCATGATAGAAGCACATGAATCATAAAATAGATATCGGTGGTCACATGATATGGATCAGCTAGCATATTATTGTGAATTGCGATCGGTTTGCATATTCTGCATCAGAGAGTTCAACACAATATGTGAAACTTGTGTCTTGAGAATCTCGGGTGGAGACCCATCACTACTATCTCCAGGTGCATCGGATTCTAAAGAAGATATATCATATCTTTCATGTGGCATTATAATCTGAGGTGTAGTCTCATCAGTGGACGACTCATCATCAATTCCATCATTAGGTGCATGACATTTTACAAAAGTAGAAAAAAAAATCAGCATCACCTTCCTGTGGCCCGACAATTTCAAGTGCAAAATCATCGGTACCAGCCCCACAACCTTCTTCACGTGACACAACAATCTCAACTCATTAGTGAACGACTCATCATCACTACCATCACCGGGTGCATGACTTCTGAAAGTGCATATGATGCCCTCCTACGTGGGTTTTGGGTGATGAACGACGACATAATTAAGCCAGTAATGTATTCATCGACTATATGCAGGAACTTAGTCTCAATAGTCGGTTTTGTTTAACTACCGGCATCTTGACCCACTGCATTGGAGCAATACTCTATTGGATCAAGTGGAGATTGAAACGAAGGAGTTTAAGGATCCCTGAAGTTCAAGAAATAATATCGGCACATCAGCATCTTCCTCTATCATAAGAAGTACCGGTAAAGAAAGGATCAAGAACCGGTCCTGACCAAGACGGAGATTGGTTGAACCATCTCAACCAATGGACTACTTCACAGATTAACCATTTGATCTTCAACACCATGTCATCAACATCAAAGTCTACTTATATGATTTGGCAACCTTGAAAACAACCCCCTAAAGAACTCAAGGAACAAACGCCAGCTAACACCATATCAGGCGTGCTTGAGGACCTCTAGAAGATAGAAGATAGTTAAAACAACTACATGCAGAACTCAAGGGCCAGAAATTTGCTTGGTGCAACATTTCAACTGGCGGCTTTGAGAAATATCTATTGTGCGATCACGAGCTGTAAGCAGACACTGGCTTCAAAGAGTGATTCGGGCGTATACGAAGAGTTACACAGAACAACATTGAAAACAATAGGGTATGAATACCAAACGATGCAGTACTTGGATGAAGCCAGAAGCTCACATATGGCGTGCTTGAAGACTCAAGACGCATGCTTTGAGCTCAGAGCTCATCCGCACATGAAAACTTGAAACTGACAAGGTTAAAGACCGTAGTTATCTTTTAATGGTTCTAAATCTTATAGGAAAAACCTTACTCTCAAAAGGGCGTTAGATCATCAAGGATTTAAGTGAACTTGTCATGTGCTTAAACACTCTCATTTTCTATAGAAACGTTTCCCTTGGACTACGGCCAAGACTACGTCACGACCGATTGTAAAAGGTACGATGTATGATGTACCATCTTGATCAATTTCAAATTAATAGTAAGGATAGAATATGTCTCCATTTTTTATTCTTTTTTTAAAAGCACGCTTTATCATAGCATCCAATTCAAACGAGATTACACCTGACCTCTACATAGTTAAGATGTATACAGTCACAATAATTTCGGCATGTATATATTCTTCACCCTACATAATTAGTTATGCAACATCTGCATAGAAATCATGAGTCGTGATACGTGTTGCAACTGGGATCCTAACATCTTTCCGGTCACTGCGCCAAATAATGCTGCCAAATGTGTAGTCACTCTGCAGCTGCCACGCCGGCGACAACTTCACCTTAAACGTGCGCACTCTATTTGCAGCGTCGAACACAAGCTCTTGTGGCTCGACCTCCATCCTGACTCCGAGAGGGCTCTGCACCACGGCGCGATACACAGAGTTGACCCCACCGACGTTCGTCACCGTCCTTGACACAGTGACCGGACGCCTTAGGTCGGGGACTGCGAGGGAGGGCAGGTTCAGGTGGTATGCTCGCAGCGCCGTTGCGTTGCAGCTCACCTTAGTCCTCGCAATGGTGCACCCGAAGAATTTGGTGTAGTCGCGTGGATCGATGTCGTAGACAAGGCCGGGGTCCGCTGCTCCCAGAGGGTTGATGTTCCCGCCGCCATAGTCGAACGGATTGGCAGTCTTCCGTGGGAGCCCCTCCGCTAGTATCGGCATGTCGTGCTCGTCGGTGACATGCGCTTCATCACCAAGAAGCATAAGATAAGAACAGAGGGCTAGCTAGGAATTGTTGTTCTCTAGAGTACTCTTACCGGAGGTGACGATTGCTGATTTTATTGCCGCCGGAGACCAGTCTGGGTGCAAGGCTTTCAGCACCGCGACGACACCCGCTACATGTGGGGCCGCCATCGACGTCCCGGACATGAATACATAGGAATCTTCCTTTGCTGCCAAGATGTTGGCTCCAGGTGCGGCTATGTCAGGCTGTGTTTTTCAAGGAAGCAAGAAGACCGCATGGTGAGGCGTCATGATGGGCTCGATCATGGCTTGCTAGTGCAACTTTTTTAGTTGATGATCAGCTGGTACGCTCGTACCTTCACAATGTCGGGGTAATCAGGTGATGGGCCTCTTGAGGAGAAGGATGCCACTTTTGACGCCAATATCTCTTTCCCCGTTACGGTGGTGGCTGGCGCAATCTTTGCCACGGGAGAGCTGCTTACAGAAACAAAATAAAAAGATGGTGTCTCCTTCGATCACAATATGACATGCTTGATCGAACTATTTTGATTATATATGTACCTAGTGGCGGCCCAGTATTTGCGGATCTTCGTCGCAGTGTCAAAGTCTACGAGAACGCAGGCAATGCCTTGGCAATTATCTGTTGTCACTCGCAAAATGTCCGTTGTATGTTGAGCGAAAATAAGACCAATACCTTTCCATCTATAACGAATTGTGACGCTTGTGCGAAAACAGCTAATGGATGGAGGGCGTTTTGATCGCCTGGGAACGGAAAGCAGAGGAGGATTTGCCCTTGCACGTCTGTGCCATTAAGTGCATTCACGGTACACCTGAATACACATAGGAAAGTCAACTCGACTTTAGAACTGCCCAATAGATTCTAATAACAAACAAACAGAGATGGATTAATTTACTTACCGGGAAGCAACGATAAGACTCGCGAAGCTGCTTCCGGTTGAGTTCTTCATTTGGAATAGAGAGACTGTCCCTGTAAAACGAAATGGGCAGAGTTTGCTCAAGAAATGGGCAGAGTTTGCTCAATATACACTGGCACACTCGGTTGTGATTCCTCGGAGTTTTTTTCCATCGAACTTGTAGTCACGTACCACTATCTGCTGCTTGTTTCCCAGCGTAATCATCGTGGGGAACGACCGGTCGATCTTGCTCGCCGCGACGGTGATGGCCCACGGTGCGGTGTTCTTAATGGTTTGTGGCCTTGGACCGCTATTGCCGCCGGCATACACAACCGTGATCCCCCTTTGAACCGCGTGCAGAGCTCCCAAGGAGTTCTCCTCTAGGTATATGAGAGACAACGACAACACGTCAACTCCGTCATGGATCGCGTCGTCGATGGCAGCAAGAAGGTCCGCCGTGGTACCGGAGATGCCGGTAGGGCCCCAGAAGACCTTGTACACCGCGATGCGAGCGCGTGGTGCGCCTCCCCGTGCAACCCCCTGGGCGAGGCCGTTGAAGCTGGCAGCCTCCGTGGTCGCACAGTGCGTACCGTGGCCGTCCTGGTCCCGGGGCGAGAGCGAGACCGTCTTGAGGACCTCATCGGGAACTCCTGCGCTGTAGAACCGCGCACCGATGATCTTGCGGCTGCAATTGTTGATGTCCCAGTCAGGCCCGACTTGGCACTTCCCTTTCCACCTTGATGGTACGGGACCGTACCCTTCGTCGTTGAAGCTTTTCGACTCCGGCCAGATGCCTGATTGGTGAGTTATTAGTAAGTGTTAGAACGGACTTGGTCAGTCGATTTAAATATAAGTACTTCTCAATACTAACCGCTGTCAATCACCCCAATTATTACATCCTCTCCGTAGTTACTACCATTGAGTAACCCACTGGCCGGCATCTGGTAGTTTAGACCAAGAAAATCCCAGCTCCGCGTGGTGGCCGTCGTGTGCTCTTTGTTCCGTTCGACGCTGATGACCTCAGGAAACTCTGCATACATCATCATATGATATAATAGCTCCACTATACAGCTATATATGCAAGCGAAAACCGAGAGTTTCGGACGAGGAGTGCTGACCTGCAATTTGCTTTGCTTGCTCTGGGGTGAGCATCGCGGCAAATCCTGAGAAGCCATGCTTGTAGTTGTACACCACGGAGGCCATTGATTCTTCCTTGCTAAAATCGAAATTAATTTTCTTACTAGACATATACGTACTCTCTCTGTATATAAAACAGTGTAATTCCAGATTTTTTTGGAGAGTCAAAATATCACAAACTTTGACGAGTTACACAAAAATATAACAACATTGGTGAAAATAAATAGCTATATATATGATTAGAAATATAATTCATCATGAATCTAATAATACTAGTTTAGTGTCCTAAATGTTAGTGCATTTTTGTATAAATATGGTCAAACTTGAAAGTTTGAGATGCAGTCTTTCATGGACGGAGTAAGTAGGCAGATATAAATTAACCAACAGTTCGGTTGTTGTAATTACACGTGAATGCCTACCTTCCGAGGAGAGTGGTGAGCATATCATGGTGCGAAGCGACCACATCGTCGGGGTGCCCATGCTTCACATCACCTAGGTAAACTATGTAAAGCTAAACAAAGGCGCGCACATGGTTAATTAGCTAACTACTGAACATCTATATATGAATTCCGATCGTCTCATGCTAGCTCTGTTAATTACCTTGCGAGATTCTCCATGTGCTCTGCATAATAGCATGCAAAGGCAAAGCAGTAGCGCCGAAGCTACACGGGAGCGTGGGGAAGAAGTAAATACCATCGTTGGCAGCTGCTGGTTGTGAGGGACGCTGAGGTTCTCATCGCTGTTAATGCAGGATTGGTATTTATAGATCGGTAGATTGCCGGGGTAATACTGTCCTGCCTCATGCATATATGACACTCTTCTTATCGACCCGGCATTCTCCAGAACGCGTGCGACCTTAACCTTTCAACTACCCAAAAAAAAGATCAATTGTGGAGGTGTCTATGACACAATAGATGAATTAGTCCGGTTGCTGACTTTTATTAGTTGAATTAATCTGGTTAAGTTGTAATTTTTTTGTTCATACTACCAACCGGATGTTGGGAATTTGACCCTTTCTTTTCTCTGGTTGAAAGAGCAACCTTCAATGAATTAGTCATCCGGAGTCAGGACTCATAATCTACACCATATATTAAGCGTACGCATAGAATGTTACGGTTTAACTTTAAATTTATTTTATGTTGCAAGGCTCCTTCTGCCGGGAAATGGTCCTCGGCTTAATGCCGGGAGTGCGGCCTGTGCAGTCGCACAAAGAATTTGAGGAGCCCAAAATTTTCAAATAGGCCTATATAACAGTATATCCTCAACCGGAGTTGCGAAAAGGAAATCGGCCTGTTACCTGGGCCGCATGGCGCCGCCCGCCTGGACTCGAACGTGGGCCTCTAGGCCTGGCTCCCGATTTCCCGAAGAACAGAACGGTGACCAGCGTCGCTACCGGTTCCCAGCATCGCTACGGATTCATCGATCGAAAGATTAGACAGATTCCAGGCCGCCGGTGATACGTACCGGCGTACTGCCTGCCGATTCTCGGCGGCGGCGCGTTGAAGTCCCGATCAATCAAGCCGCCAGAGGCAGCAATTATTTTGAGGTATGGCGGACGCAAGCAGTCATGTAAACAACAACACCGAATCTGAAGCTTTTGTCACTGCCAACACATGTATAGGCTGAGGTTGAAAAAAATTGTGGTGTGGCGGAGGCCAAGCCTTGCCAGATTGCTGCCTCCGCCACTGCCGCCAGCGCCGGCGACAGTTCCTCTTCTCCTGCTGGTCACCAAAAGCTAAAAAGTTGGTCGCATGCTAATCAACTTAGGCAAGGATCCCTGGAATCGACTCTCGACTTCTTGTCTCCTCGGTCGGCGCTTCATTTTGCTTCTGGGACCGGCTGTTCGAGCGATGAACCCAAGCGTCGCTCCTCCCGCAAAGGCAGAACACCCGGGACAATGGAAGAGGGCGTTGCTACACCGGTTGTTGGCCCAAGGACCCGCCAACGCGGTGAACACCACGGCGCCCCGCCCGTCGAGCAGTTCACAGATCCGAGGTGAAGCGAGAGGGTTTGGAAGAGATGATGTGTGTGTCGCTCTAGACTACCGCCAGGCCGGAGCCCGAGGTTGAGTGGGAGGGATTGGAAGAGATCAAGCGCACGTTGATTGAGACCGTTGTCAAGTTGGAGCCCGAGGGCTCTGACACCTTTAGCTTCGTCGATTGGTCGGATGTGCAGGCGTACATAGATGTGACAGAGGAGCTCTACCACCACCGCCTCCTTATGCCGAGCCCGGCGATTATCCATTCTCGGGCACTAAGGCCGCCTTGCGCAAGTCGGTGGAGGACCTTGGATCGTTCTCGACTAATCAAACAACGATTGTCTTTAGTTTGGTCTATATTTAATTCGAATTAAGTTTGCGTTTGAACTTTTGTGAATGTTTACTTGAAATATAGTTAAATTTGGCCTCTTTCGAATCTTTATGATGTTTCCAACTTGTATGATGGAGAGTTAACTACTTAACTTAGATCTCGGTCGACTCTATAACCGTTTGGTTTGCATCGTGATTCATGTAACCGAGAGTTGCACATTGAATTGTAATTGTAAATGCTTTATAACATTTTATAAATAATAGAAAATAGTTTGTATCACTACACCACGGCCAAGCTTTTGGGGCACTTCAAAGTGCCCTAAAATGTCAATTTTGTGTCCCCAATATTAGTTAGGGCACTTTTGAGAAGTGCCACTAATACTTGTGCCTCTAAAGGTTTTACCCGCACATTATAAAAGTGCCCCAACAACTCATCATTTAGGGGCACTTTTAAAAGTGCCCTCAATATAATTGGAGGCATTATGTAAAATACCCTAAATACTTTTGAAGGCACTTCAAGAAAGTGCCCCTAATTATATCAGAGGCATTATCTCAAATGCCTCAAATACATTTAGGGGCACTTTGAGGAAGTGCCCCAAATACATTTAGGGGCATTATCTCAAATACCACTATATACATTTAGGGGCACTTTGAGAAAGTGCATCTAATTGTTTTTGGGGCAATTTTAGATAATGCCCCTAAGTGTATTTGGGGCACAGTTTAGATCATCTACTCATTGTAGATCACAACACATTTTAGAACGCAATATAGATCACAATTTAAAACACAATATAGATCACAGTGTACAAACATCCCAACAGTTTGTAACTGAATATAAACAGCAGTTTGTAACTCCACAATATCTGAATATAAACAACAGTTTGTAACCATGTAACTAGAAGCAACTGGAAGCAGCATCAAGAGCACCGGCACCGGAGACGGGATGGACATACAAGTATAGCTGGGGAGTGCAGACCTGTCCAACGGTTAGAACGAAACCATGAGACTGTGTCCAATTTAAAATGTACATGCAGTGCGAGCACAGTAGAGAATCTTAGCAAATTTTATTATCTAACAAAAGGGAACATGCTGCTCTTATGGTAGCACAGGAAAAGTTATCCGGGGTAATCAACAGAGAAGCTGAACATGCTGGGTCCCCGAAAGCTCGCAAAAAGACATGAAAACTTGAACTAACTCTTACAGGTCATTCTAGATAATGTGCCAAAACTAATTATTCTTAAGCCAAGAGTATCATATAGAAGCAAAAGAAAAGATTCTGAAAGCGAAACTATGAACACACTGAACATGATGATCTTGAAAGATAGTGGCATGACATGAACTGTGAACAGGTCACTTACACTTCGACTGGAAGGTCCATGAGAGCTGCTATGGGTTCAGTTTTAGCAGCAATAGCAGCATCACCAGCAAATTAAGCAGCGCCCCACTGAATCACGCATTAGACCACAACCACAGAACATATCACCACCATAACACTAGAACCATATACCAAAAGTAAGTGCCCACCATAACACTCATGCACTGCATATACACTTACACAGATCACTGATGCATATACAGAGGTATGTATAAACTGAACATATAAGGCTCATCCATCTACTATAAAACTTGAGGACTCCAAAGGTACTTACACTTCATGTCCACATTCCCATGCCTATACTGACGTGCTCAAGCTATTTGTGTAGATGTCAGTGAGAATATATATAAGTACAGTCCAGACTTTAATTCCTTGGATTGTTCTTGTGCTTTCGTGTGTCAACCCCTAGGTTGCAGAAAAATTCAAGCAGTACAATCTTAAATATGTCCAAAACTAACAGTGGCTCTCTAGTCTATCAATGTCATGCTATGCATCACTTGGATAAGAACATCTTAACTAGTAAGAGAGAAATTGGAATAGTGAAATACCTGCAAAGCACAGTAGCAGGTCTTGCCAGAATAACAAACTTTACATTTCTGCATGTGTATGTCTTTCTGTACCAAGATTGGTCATGTCAGCACAATCATTATTTGACAGATAGTGTACTGTGCAAATGGAAGATAATGGTGTGCCAGGGAAATAAACATGTTCAATGTATGGTCAAAAGCTAAATAAAGGGTCATAGGAATCTATAAGCGTTGTAGATAACATAGCAGCAAATACTGGAAGATCATATAGACTCACATAGCAGTAAGGCATCAGCTTGACTTTCTTTTCACCATGTTCAATCTCGATCTACTCAATTCTTAAATGGCATAATTGTTCTTTGTGAATGGAACATGTATAATCAAGACAACAGACTTGCTTGTAAACAAACACATCAGCCAAACAAGGGCTGCACCTACAAAAAGTTGATCCGCCCAACACATCTCATTGCTACTGACTCACGATAATTCATAACAAGAATTTCAGCTACTGAACAGACTATCCAGAATACTATCCGCCCATGGTGAAGAACTGAATGTTATCCTTTCCGGAATACTAACATATACTGCAGAAAATGGCATACAGACTAAAAGTAAGGCATCCAAATAACGCAGGGTATATTAAGAGCTAATGTTAATTAAACTCGATGTGCGGTGTAGCCAATCTAGACTAAGAGAAGCTACCTTAAGACACATATGTGCTGCTTGATTTAAACAAGGAGGCACGAAATGATCTATAGTTTCTGTATATGCTGGATGATGCATGGAGCGAGATGGATACAGATGATCAGACTCGACAAAACCATGGCCTTAAAACTTGAACAAGAGGCAGCAGGAGGGCAGGAGAAAGAGGGTACCTAAACATGCTCGACGGCGGCGCGGAGGTCAGTGTAGTCCTTGGGAGCCTTGAGGTGGTCAGGATGGACGACCAGCTTGCCCCATGTCGGCTACACACCCTTGTATATGCTAATCACAATCAACCTGTTCAAGCATAGTTGACCAAGGTACTGTGAAAACCGTCTCACACATTGGAAACAATGCAATGTTCAGTGAGGAATCAAAACATTGGACTTAAGAAAATATTTGCAACTGAAAATGTACTCGTTCTGACCAATGTCATACAAAAGAATTTCTATTGCACGTCTTATGCAGTGTTACTAAGTAGTTGCCATTCTCTGTTTGGAACATCTCTATTACTTAGCAATGAAATATTACTGCACATCTACGTTTAAACTGGACATCTGTGTATTTTAGAAGTCAAAAGTTATGCCAGGATAACCTTCTGAATAAACCACTAAGAATCCATGTTTGAAAGGACGTGCGGTAATGACCTCTTCAACTCAAAGAAATCCTTGTCTTGCATCAAATCCAGGAGCTTTGAGAACACATATATATATGAATAGTGTTTATGGCACCATTATCACCACGTTTGTGTTCTGTGTTTAAATTGACAGAATGTAAGAGAGCAAATTAATCTCACCAAGATGAAGATCGACTCATGTTCTCATATGTGTGTGAACTAGGAGACTGCAATGAAGCAAAATTAGTTCTCTCCAAGATGAACATCCACTTGTGTTCTCATCTATCAATATAGTTTATCGAGATAAATTGCAAGCTGGAACAAGTTGGATGCTATAAGCTGGAAAGCTAAAGACAATAGGTCACGGCCATTTATTTTTCATCACAGAAGTAAGTAATCGGCGAAGATTACAACAAACTAAACGGACTGAAAAACCCCGAAGTCTTTGGCTGCGAGGACGCGGTGGAACACGCTGGAGGCGTCCCCGCCATTGTCACAGTGAATGATCTCCGTCTCCTTCGTAGAGGCCACCCCAGCTCCCTCCCACTCCGAGCAGTGGCTCGGGTACGCAATAGCACAAACACCTTGTGAGCAACCAGGTATCCCTAAATTACATTTCAATCAAACTCGCGAGCAAGGGGATGGGGATGGGGGAGGACGTACGGAAGAGTATGAGGGCCCCGAAGGCGCCGGCGAAGTAGGCGTAGGCGACGCGGCGGATGCAGAGGTCGAGCCAGGCGACCGAGCCAAACCCGAGCTAGGGTTAGCCGCGGGCACGCCCTTGAGAGCAGGGAGGCGTCAAGGAGGCGGAGAACAGGGCACGTCCGCGTCGTCGAACTGCGGTGCGAGAGAGGGCCAGCGATGGCCGGAGCGTTAGGCGGCGGCGGCGCATCGCGAGAGGAAGAGGAAGAGGAAGGGTTCAGCATACGTGTGCGTGTGTACTCGCTGGCCGCTGCCCTCTGTATCTTTTTTTTTTTTGCGATTTCTGCCGCTGCTTTCCTATCCTTATCGTTCCGGCTAGCTCCCATCCCGTTTCTCTGGCGTGTGGGCCCAGAGGTTCTCGAGGGCTCCACGAGTCGACCCTCCCGCATAGCGGCATAGTCGTGTCTCTTGCCGAGATATCGTGGTGTGCTGTAATCTCGATGCGCCCCCTGACATAACCTCCGGCCACCGGCACGCTCACACCCAGTTTCCCCCCGCGGCCTGGATGTACTCTCCCAGCTCTGGATCTGGTGCTCCACGCGGCTATGCGCGCTGCCTCTATGGCGGACGGACCGGGAGGAGCTCAACAGAGCTCGCCTCCGCTTGTGGCGCCGTGACGCGAGATCGAGGCGCGGGACGGACCTTCAGGAGACGGCGGTTTGAAGACCAACAACCAAGTCCGGGAGTTGGTTACGCGGACGGTCGGGAGAAGAGTATCGAGAACCGAGGTCAGCATGTATGAAATTTCATGGTGACCGAGAGGCGAGCAACAGCGTTCTTCTCACACCCGGCCACCACAGAAGCCCATCGCCGACCTTCCTCCTCAACGCGCAGGTGGCCTACTGCCCGTCCCCGGCGTGGAGGTTGTCAGGGACTAGGATGTCAGGATATTAGTATTATGGAGATATTAGGGAAATATTCACAGTAAGGGCTATTTGGTCTTTTCTTGTAAACTGAGTGGGTGGCATGTTCCTTATAAGCCAGTTCGTGTATTGTTGAAACTAACGAAGAATATGAAAACCCTAATGTTATCTTCCAATTCATATTATCCTGCAATTTTATCTTTGATTTAGTTCAGAAATTTATTCCTTTTTAGCTCAAATTCCTGTCAGATCCCTAGTTCTTGTGATCTTCTTCCTGTCAGATCATCAGGGTCCTGACAATTGGTATCAGAAGCCTCTCCTCCCCGGCGTAGATCCCTCCCTCCCGTCCCTCTCGACTAGCGCCGCCGCCACGACAAGGTTCCCGATTTCATCGATCTGGGGGTAAAATCCCTAATTCGTTCGCGCTGGCTATCATCGGGGAGATCTCCACCCGCGAGGATTCAGCCACAACACAGGACACCATGACCCACGGCCGCACGCGCTCGCAGGACCGCATCGCGTCTGCCGCCGAGGAAGCGGCGCTGCTGGCAGCAGCCCACGAACAAGCCAAAGCAGAAGAGGAAATCCGCGGCCGCCTACCCCGTGAAGTACTGAATCTGCATCGCCGCCTGGAAAATCAGCAAGCTTCAATCGATGCAATCCAAGGTAACATCAGCAAGCTTACTGAGATGGTCGCACAGATTAGCATGGCAGTCCAGCCGCAGCAACAATCTAGCACATATCGCCGATGGCATCGGGGATTACTCACTCTCAGCCGCAAGCAACAAACACACCACCACCCAACCAAACTTTCCCCACCCCGACACCCAATCCACCAGCTTGCTCCCACCTCCCCTATCCTCAAATCCTCGCGCCGCCGCTTGAAACGACAGCACAGACGGCCACCCAATCGCCCGCATCCATCTCCAGCGAGTACTACGGCGCCGTCTCTCTACAGAGCTCTCTTTGTGGCCGACCCTCGCAGCAGCAGCACAAGAAGGGAGGCTGCGAGACGGAGGAAGACGACGGCGCGACCCCGCGCTACGACTGCACCTTCAGCGACAACGCCGTCCACTTCGCGATGCTCCACTTCAGGTGCTCGGGCGGCGACCTCACCATGGGCGCCAACACCAGCGGCAAGTCCATCATCGACGAGCAGCTCATCCACAAGCAGTCGGGTCCAGCGATCAAATCCATGGCCAACAACGACTCCAACCTCAGCTGCGTCATGCACAAAGCCCAGATTGAGTCTAGCTTCTACTCACTCCACGCTCCTGCTCGTGTTGCCCCACAACTGTTTGGTGAAATGCCAACACCAAACTCTGGGTATGAGAACTTCTCTGGGCATTCAGATCAGAGTCCAGCTGTGCATGGTGGAGGAACCAATTCCAGGGAGCAGAACCTTGATGAAATGCCACAACAATATGATTTTCACAATCTCAATCGCAAGAGTGTGTTCCTAGCAGATGGTACTCAACATAGCTACTTTGCGCTGCCAGAAAGCTATTCCTTAGAGCGAGCTACTTCATCAATGTCTCCTGCAATGTCTAAACTTGAAGTCAGCGACAATTATCAATCTTTTACTCCTCCAATGAATGACCTAGTTTCAGAAAAGCAAACACTCAGAGTATTGTGGATATGTTGGCTCAGGTTAAGGCTAAAGTGGAGGCCGTCAGTGAGAAGCTGGAGTATGAAATTGTTGGACATAGCTGCGAGAAGATCTTGGATTGCACTGAGCAAAAGGCTGCATCAGAACCCCTTCTGGCTCGAGAAGCCATCAATGAATTCAATGAAATGCCAGTATATGATTTCTATGAGGAAGATACAAATGCTTGCCTGAATGGTGTCGTTGAGTTCTTAGATACTGCTCCTCAACATAAGCAATATAACAGTGAGAAGCTCGTCTATGATCATGAGGAACCCCATGGTGATGCAAAATTATCCTGTTGGGACCATGATGCTGAACAGCTTGCCGTGTGTTTCAACAATGCCTCATATAGTGCATTCAGTGAAGAGGCTACAGGATTTTCATTTCCACATTGTCCTGTTACACATGCTGATAGGTTCATCAAGCTCACAAACGAGAAGAGCACCCAGGCTGCCTCTGTACCATGTGTTCAAGAAGCAACCATGCACTGTGACGATGAGAGATCTGGGATAAATATAAACAAGCAATATGTGCTCATCAACAAGAACGGTATCACATATCCTTGTGATCCGAACAATGACAAGGAAGTCCCAATTACCTTGCAGTATCAGTTACCATTGAGCAGTGCACCTTGTATATGGGATCCTGGCATAGACTTGTTTTCATATAAAACACTGCACCTTTTTTCTTGGATTGCACATGCTGCTATAATTATTCTCCAGCAAGAACATTTCTTCTTGCTTGAGAAAGGAAGACAAGTACAGTGGGATCCAGGGATTCAGGTCATGAATGATGGGATTACAAGCAATAGTACATGGACCATAAGAGATGTTGAATGGTTGAAAATTACAGAAGATTGCTTTGCTGAGCAAGAGCTCATGGCAAATACTTCTAGCAAAATGACAGCGTTTACATGGCACACCTCCATAACTGAAACTTCATTCATACTACTGAGAAATACCACTTACACATGGGACCCTGGTGTTCTGAAAATCAAAGATACGATGCTAGATAAATGTGCAATGCCACATCAAGTTCAGTTCGTCAAACATACAATTGAACTGTCACTTCTTATTTCGGAAGCCTTTGTCCAGTATTATGCTCCAAATGGCATTAACTCTGTACTCCATGGTACTTCATTCATGCTGCAAAGGGATACACATTCACCTCAAGAAAATTACTTATGTTCCTTGCACCACAAAACTGAATATTGCCAGATGAAGTGTTTGTGGGAATTCCCAATCAGTTCCGCTATACGTGTGCAATGGGGTCTTGGAGTTAAAATGTCCTTGTACGGTTGGGTGGATATTTTTATATTACGGAGTGAAACTGATAAGGCATTGTCTTGCACACATATTCCAGATTTAACAGCTTGGCAACATCAGTCAGGAGGTATTAGTGCTTCTTACGTGTGGGAGCCTGGTACAATATTGTCGTACACATCCATATGGCTGGTGTCGTTCACAGGAAGTGATAATTTATATGCTTACTGCTTGGCTGTAAGGCATTCCAATGGTAGGTCCAGTCATTACACTGAGAACATAATGTGTTACTTCACGGCCAGTTCAGTCTTGGAAGAAAAGGAGATGCTCACTAGACTAAGTCCTGGATCCTGGAGCTTCATATTTCAACCAATGCAATACGGTGCTTATTTTCAGAAATGCAATGCATTGAGTCTTCAGCAGTACTCACATCAAGGCATAAACTTATATGGAATTGCTCTTTGGCTGATCAATTTTTATCCTCCTTAGCACGGATGAAAGTTTCTGAAGAAACTTGTTTATCCATTGTTGGACAATGGTCTGAAGGGGGGAGGAATGTCAAGGACTAGGATGTCAGGATATTAGTATTATGGAGATATTAGGGAAATATTCACAGTAAGGGCTATTTGGTCTTTTCTTGTAAACTGAGTGGGTGGCATGTTCCTTATAAGCCAGTTCGTGTATTGTTGAAACTAACGAAGAATATGAAAACCCTAATGTTATCTTCCAATTCATATTATCCTGCAATTTTATCTTTGATTTAGTTCAGAAATTTATTCCTTTTTAGCTCAAATTCCTGTCAGATCCCTAGTTCTTGTGATCTTCTTCCTGTCAGATCCATCAGGGTCCAGACAGAGGTGCCCATATGCGACCTCCGTTTCCCCTCTCCCCAAGTGCTCGATGAGTTGAAGCCCTGAAGACCGACCAACCTCTCGCTTCCCCAGGTGCGTCGGTAATGTTACATTTTCTCCTTTTCCTTATGAATCACTTTTTCATGTTCATGCCATATATGTTCAGGAAAATGCCTGTGAGTAATACAGTTGCTCTATGTCTCTTATTGTAAATTGTTACCAGAGCAATGGATTATTGTGTTTTAGTTTCCTTAGTGTACATCGTCTTCCCGCAGCGCCTGACAAGTGAGCCAGCAATTTCGGCTGCGCGGCATACCAGTGTTAGTCACAATCGTCACATGTTAAGTCTTTCATTTTTGTTGATTTATTAGAATTCATGTGTGGTTGTCATAAGTTCAAATAAATACCAGTGTCTAATATGACATGTCAGTGTTTCTCGAGTATTTACAAGTAAATATAATCTTGCAGATTATGTAGATCAAATCAGCTGTCGGTAAGAAAAAAGTGCATGCCATTTGTATTTCCTCAACGAATTCTTTGTGTAGGATATCAAGATTTTTTTTAATTTTTCGGAACTTCTCTTACTTTCGTTCCTTTTACTCCTTTGCCTTTAGACAACTTCTGTGATTATTCTACCTACTTAATTTATGAAGGCTAGCACTGGTTGATGAGCCTGTTCAATGTTTTTTTTTCTAAATAAGTTGTTCATTATGAAACTATGTCTATTGTACTATACGTTTACCTACCAGTGCTAGAAATATTCTCAGTAATATGGAGCTCAAGAACAGTGTCAAATCTCACATGTAAGTAGCTACGTACTCATATTCTCATGGGTGATATACTGATATGCTTTAGATGGGAAAATGTTGTGTCTCCACAAGGAAACATAACTAGTTATTTAGGTATACCTTCAAAAAATCTCAGATCTTTACTCAGCTATAGCTACAATAAAACTGAATCTATTTTTTTCACTGAATCTATTTGGGTATATCTCACATCTTACCTTCCCTGTAGCTACAACAGGTTAAATGTCATCTTTGTATGCACTTGTTTACTTGGAAGTTACCACTGATCTATTTTTTCTTTCTAATTTCAATATATCCTCTCCGTGCAAAAATCTTAGGATTTCTCTATCTCAAGAATTTCTTGTATGCAAATCTTAGCTAGGAATCTACCAGATTTTCTAATCTTAGTTATGGTTCTTAAGGTGGTAAAGCATCCTAAGTCGTTCTAGCCCGCACTTACTTTTGTGCTGTTTGCCATCTTTACAATGTCGTAGCAATGAAGCAAAAGAAAAACAAAAGCAAAGTAAGGCTGCTATTGCACTAATATAGTAGATCCAACAGTGTTATTCCGCCTTTTTTTTTAAAGTCCTTTGTCAACCCATCTTTTCATCAGAAAGTTATAGTAGCTGCCCATGTTATTACCAGAACTGCTGGTTTCTGAAAAATTTTGGTGGATGATTCACATAGAGGCCAGGACTAATCTGTCTTCATGGTCTGGAGGGTATTTTGGATATCGTGGAGGTAACTGACGATGAATTCGTCTCTTGCCTCACCGATCTGAACACAGAGTTTCCAAAGCTACAAGAGTGCTTGGTTAAACGGTGCCATTAAGTTTCAACTGTCTTTAAACTTACTACTTCAAGTGCAATTATCAACTCCTTGCAAAATTGTTGGCTTTCTAATCTACAAAAGGCAACTCTGGTATTCAAGGAAACAGATAATTAGGTTCCACTCACTACGTCAACTAAAGCAACTGCATCTGGAGCACTTACCAGGGAAAATAGAATAAATAATGACGTAGTACGAGGGGATTTTTTGATCACTATTGCCATCCTGTGTTCAGTTCCAATTTCGTAGTAGGAGACAGACTCAAAGTCAATAGATTCCTGTCCTTTTCTATAGAAATAGGCTTGGTCAAGTGCTTAAAAAAGAGGTGACCCGAATGATTTCAATGAATTGCTATTTGGTCAGATTGGAACAATTGGATTCGAAAGGAAAGAAAGACTGTGAACGAAGAGGGCCGCCCATGATCGATTGGATTCGGCAAATAAAGTAGAGGGCCCGCCCGTGTCACCACCAGTCCACCGAACCAGCTGTAGATCGCTAACTCTCTTGTCGACGCCCGGAACTTATGTACGAGTTAATAATGAATTGTTCCCGAGTAGAGAGGGCAGGATAAGGATTCAGTAAGAAGGATAGTCTACTTATGGAAATGCCATCCTCTCTTTCCTCAGTAACGGAGTGACTAGCTACCCCGACTTTTTATTCCAGTTCAATTCTTACTGGTGCAGGAGTCCAAAGTGCATCTTCCAACTCCCTAACTGCGTCTTCCATGAAGTTCGGGAGACCCCTCACGTGCCGCTGCCCGTGAGACTCGCCTTTGTACACTTTGCGCACCGCTTCGACTAGACCCCGCTACTACCTCGTATCCAAATACCTGCGATCTAGCTCATTCTTTTTTAAGCCCTGCAAGCCTAATAGAACCTTGTTTCCTGGGCCAAGTCAGCCTATAAGTAAGTAGGGCTGAAGACAATTTGTTTGTTAGTTTTGAAATCTTCTTCCTTCTATGCTTAGAGTAAGTTGAAATGACCTCCTTGATCAGCAAGTAAGCGAGCGGTAGTTCAGTCTCCGACAAGTGAGGCCGAATAACCCCTGGTGTCCTTTTCCTTCTAAACTAGCTGCTCTCGCTTGACTCTTCTAGTGAGCAAGCAAACTGGTCGGGGAACAACATAGGAGTGTTTAGAGTTATTTGTCGAAACTGTGCTGGAGAGTATATGGGCTCGGCGGTGTGTGTTTTTCCCTAGAGTGACTGAACCTGCGGCAGCATATTATTGAGGCTCACAATTTGGCTAGTGCTGCTACATTTTTGGAGCCGGGGCACCAGGTGTGGCTTTTAGATCGCCCAGATTTTCTACTGATCCATATGTTTCTGTTGAACTTTATTGATTAATAAAGTGGGAAGGTTATCTAAAAAAAGATCCAACAGTGCCATATATAGTGTTCAATGTGCTTCTTTGCAACCCTATATGATTATCTGTAGCCTTACATGTTCTTCACAGTTCTATATCCGGTGATTCCACCTTAAGATGTTCATTCCATATTTTCTGTTTGCATATGGCTACTAGCTAGCAAAAATTGAAGTCAGTAATCTATAAAATGAAATTTTGTCACGCTTTGTCGCAGGCACATTCTATTACCTTGGAGCCAGGTTCTGTGAGGGCGTGGTGTAGGACATTGTCTGCGGCAGATGTCACAAGAAAAAGCTGCAAGAAGAAGCTTTGTGTCGTAGATGTGTCTGTTTTTATGCATTTAGTTCTTGCACTGTCAACTATGTTTTGTCAACTATGTTTAATCGTAGATGTGCTAGTTTCAGATTTAGAGCAGATGCTACGTTAGGAGGTTGAAATTTAGTCTGTTTTAAGTCAAGAACCATCAAGTTTGTAATGATTGTTGTTAGTGCTTATATTGTAATTTTACCAACTTACAAATTTGGATTATGTTTGTTTATTTGAAGTTTCGATTAGTGCTTATATTATGTTTGTTTGGTATGACATTTGGGGGCAGTTTGACAAACTGCCCCAATAGCTATTGACCTATTGGGGCGGGGGCAGTTTGGCAAAGTGCCTCAAAAGATCATACCTATTGGGGCAGTTTGGCAAAGTGACTCTAATTAGAAACTTTTAGAGCACTTTTAAAAGTGCCCCGACCAAAATGTCTCAAAATGCATGTCGTGGTGTATTGTATGAGCGCAAATAGAATTGACAATCGAACATGCTACATTTTTTTTTCTTGAGTGAGAGTCAATGACAACTTGTAATCCTAATTAAGTCAACTACGAGTAATTAAGTTGCGAAAGTAAACGGTCACTTTGCATCCGTGAGCTTGGATCACAACACTCTATCCTTGTAAGTTCTAACACTAACCACAATGTTTAAGCTTTACTTGACCCTCTAGTCTAGAACTCTAGATATAGAAACGAACAAGCAAATTAAGCTGAGCGTTTTGACGAGTTATGTCTTGCAGAAGATTGATCACGGAACAAGGGCGGCCTGATCTAGGCTCACCGCTCACGAGCACTCGCCCCAGCCCTCCTCGGTGTCCACGGCGGCCGGTCGCTTCACAAGCGCACGCCCCATGGACGACGCCACCTCTACGACCAGCCTCGCCGGCACGCGCGCACACGCCTCCAGCCGCCGAAGCGCGTCGCCGTGATCTCGTGGACGCCACGCGCCGCCACCTCCCGCCACAGCGCCGCCGCCATCGCGACGCGCAGCGTCACGCGTGGAGCCTCGCCCCGTCACGCCGCACCGACGCCCATCTGCTTGGTCCAGCCCTCGAGCACCGCCTCGCCCCGCCCGCGGTGCGTCCTCCTGGGCTTCGTCGTCCGCCCCTGCCGTCGTGCTGCCGCCGTCATCGCGGAGTCGGCCGTGGACATGCAGGAGCTCGGCGACGACGTCCGGGACACGTCGTCGTCTTTGTGGCGGCCCTTAGTCGC
Source organism: Poa pratensis (assembly GCA_947311845.1). Taxonomy (NCBI): domain Eukaryota; kingdom Viridiplantae; phylum Streptophyta; class Magnoliopsida; order Poales; family Poaceae; genus Poa; species Poa pratensis. The sequence goes on along the minus strand of CAMZMU010000080.1, from coordinate 8,086,002 downwards.
CGGGGAGACGAGTGTACGGTGGTGGCACGACGCGAGGAAGTTGGCGCCGTGGACCTCGGCGTCGCAGGCTGCGCAGAGGAACGCCGCGTCCGCCGCGCAGTGCACGTCCGCCCCGGCGCCGCACAGCGCGCAGCGCGTCCCCTCGGCGGCAGCCTCCATTTTCGAAGGCACGCACGGTACAGACGACGCTTGCTGCGTCGAGCGTTCCAGGAGGATCGAGACGGTGGTGATCGAGGCAGCGTGGTGTGCCTTCCCTGGTCTCGTCGCCTATTTAAAGAGGAGGAAGAGGTCGTCCGTCAGCTGGTGAGATCTTTTCCCGTCGCCGTGTGTGTCGTCGGCAGCACGACGGCAGGGGCGGACGACGATAGAGTGGATTGGAAGTACTTGGAAGGAGCTCTGATCAAGCTAGGCTTTGCTGCAAATTGGGTGAAGTGGGCAATGGCCTGTGTTAAATCTGTCACTTAGAGAGTGAGACTCAATCGGCACCTGCTACGAAGATTTGAACCATCTAGAGGCTTGTGTCAAGGGGATCCGCTGTCCCCTTACCTGTTCCTCCTTGTTGCTGAGGGTTTATCAAAACTAATCCAACAAAGCATTGATGCAGGAAGGCTTCAGGACCTAAAAATTTGCCGTGGAAGCCCAGGGATATCACATCTACTTTTTGCGGATGATAGTCTCATTTTTTTCAGGGCTGAAGAACAACAAGCTGCTGAAATAAAAAATTCCCTATGACGTTATGAAAAGGCAACAGGACATCTGCTGAGTCTGGGTAAATGCTCACTGTTAATGGGGAACAGAGTTTCAGAGGAAAATAAGAAACTGGTAATGGAGACCCTAAACGTTTAGAATGAGAGCTTTGATGAAAAATACCTAGGGCTCCCTGTACCGGAAGGACGTATGAAAAAAGAGAAGTTTGTTTCGATCAAGGAGACCTATAAAAAGAAAATGTCCGATTGGTCAGAGAAATACCTCTCTGGAGCTACGAAAGAGACACAAATTAAAGCAATCATGCAAGCGATTCCAACGTATCCTATGAGGGTCTTCAAATTCTCAATTGGGATGTGTGAAGAGCTCATGCAACTCATTAGACAGTTTTGGTGGAGTGATGAACATGATCGCAAACATGTACACTGGATGAGCTGGGATAACATGACCAGAAGCAAATATCAGGGTGGTCTGGGTTTTAGGGACTTAAAACTCTTCAACCAAGCACTACTTGCTCGACAGGCATGGCGCCTGATTGCCTTCCCTGATAGCCTTTGTGCACAACTCTTGAAGGCCAAATATTATCCCGCAGGTGAACTCACTGATACGGCTTTCATCAAGAATCCTTCACCATGTTGGCAAGGAATTAACCATGGACTGGAGCTATTGAAAAAGGGGATTGTATGGAAAATTGGTAATGGAGAGAGGGTAAGAATTTGGCGTGACAATTGGATACCGAGAGGAGAATTCAAGATCACCAAAAATGCTACAAAATCAAGGCTCGGGAAAGTGAGAGATATTATTGACCACGAAAAAATGGAGTGGAAGGAAGACACTGTCAGGAAAATCTTTATGCCCTATGACGCTGAAGAGGTTTTGAAGATTAGGTTACCGAGAAGGGAGTGTGAGGACTTTGTTTCATGGCACTTCGAAAAGTCTGGGAATTTCACAGTTCGCAGTGCATACAAGCTTGCCCTCAGAGAGAAACTGAATTGTGATGAAAGCATCAGCTCAAATACCAGTGGAGACCGCATGCTTTGGAAAAATATATGGCATGCCAATGTCCCTCCAAAAGTCAGAGTTTTCACGTGGAAACTTTCGACTGAATCTTTAGCTGTTCAAGAAAACCGAAGTAGAAGACTCCCAAACCAAATCCCAACCTGCAATATCTGTGGAATGGGGATTGAAAATGGGTATCACATGGTAATGGACTGCACTCCTGCAAGAGCCCTACGCTATGAACTCAGAAAAGTCTGGAACCTGCCACCTGATAACGCGTTGAGAGTTACAGGGAAAGATTGGGCCCTCATTTTGCTGCAGAACCTAAATGAAGATATGAGAGCAAAGGTAATGTTCATGTGGTGGAGAACTGGGCACCACAGAAATGACTGCATTTTCGGGAAGGGAGATGAGAGCTACTCACACTCTGCATCTTTTCTGAAGAATTACTATGAATCAATGCAGCTGATCAAATCTGGACATACTGATGTTGATAGGAAAGGAAAGAAACCTGCTTATCCTTCCCTCGTAGCCCAGGAGAAGCCTTTAGTCGTGAAAAATGATACACCGTGGATCAAACCAGAGGAGGGATGGATTAAAGTTAATGTTGACTCCAGCTTCTCTGATAACCAAAAATCAGGAACTTGGGGAGCGGTTGTCAGAGACCATGAGGGGGAAATTATCTCCTCAGCTTGGGGTAGGATTGGATACTGTCAGACAGCACAACTTAGTGAGGCGATTGCTTGCTATGAAGGGCTCAAGCTTGCTATCAGCAACCCAAACAACCAGATAATTGTCGAAACGGATTGTCAGTCCCTGATCAAAGCTTTTGACCCAGGCGACAACGACCGGACAGACTTGGGGACCATCGCAAAAGACTTCAATCATCTCATTTCTGAAGGGAAAACTGTAAAGCTGGAGTATAGGAGCAGAGATGCCAATCGTCTTGCTCATGAGATCGCAAAGCTAGCAGCTAGAGAGCTGAGTACTGGGGTTATGTTTGGTCATGTTCCAACCTGCGTGTCGAAACTGGCTGAAATTGACTGTATAAATATTATTTCCATTTAATTTATAAAACCCAAAATTCAAAAAAAAGTTTCCGTGGAAACTGGCTGAAATTGACTGTATGAATATTATTTCCATTTAATTTATAAAACCCAAAATTCAAAAAAAAAGTTTCCGTGGACATGGATGCAAGGCGAGGCGAGGATCAGCTCTTCCTTGGCCATGTATGATGGGTCTGCTCCGCTGCGCGCGCCCATAAGGCGCACAAGTGGCTGCGGTTGATGATCGGCCGTGAGCCGCTCGTTGGGATCGCCGACGATCTCCATCGGCCCGGTGTCGTCGACGGTGTGGGGCTCGAATCAATTGCGTAGAGTGATCCCTGGCCGTGAAACATCGTCCCGCTCGAAATATGTACGTCCGCCTTTGGTCGCTTGTACCTCGGTTACTGTCGGGTTGTTGCCGCTTAACTAAGCTTCTTCCACCCGTCCTCGAAGGAAGCTGCCGTGGAATGCAATTTACTTCTCCCATCTGAGTAGGAAATTTGAAAATTATAGTACGTAGTAAAAGAATTCTAAAGCAAATTGGCTATAAATAGACTATTTTTAAACGTCCAGGTGCTAGTAAAAAAGAAGAAAGGAGGTCAGCCATCCCGCCGTGCTAATCGCTAGCGGATCATGGCGAGGTCCAACTTAAGAATGCAACATTACAATACAGCAACAACAAGGATAACCAATAGGATCGATTCAGCATGCATAGCATCAGCGCCACAGAAGAAGGGAAAACAAGAGCAGCTTCTTCCAGTACATTCCATTATGAAGAGTCTCAGCTCCAGATCGCATATATAATATTCTGCTCATCAACACGTCCATGGAGACCTGCCAAGTATATTTGATAAAGACACGTACGCGTAACAGATTAGATCAATATGTGAAGTAATCTTTCCTCTCAAAACAAGCTCTATTCTGCGCCTTCCAAATGGCCTGGCAAATGGAAGAGAGGACTGTAATCTGCAAGTTCCTGCTGCTCGTAGGCAGATATTAACGAATCCACTAGAAGTACTCGGAAAAACTCTGTCCTCCATGTTTCATACGTGTATTGACCTTTTCTCAGGATTTTGATCTGATGGATGGGGATTTGTTGCGGCGAACATTTGCTATACATACTCATATTGCTTTGTTACATTAGTGTTTTCGATTTTCTTAATGACTTTTGTATGTTTTCACCCACCGCGCGAGCAGAAATGCTGCAACTGTGGTGTGATAGTACAATGTTTTGGGGGTGGGTGGGGGTATGCATGGATCAGAAGGACAAATTTCATGTTTTATGAAGATCAGACGGTGGGGAGGTGGAAGATTTTTTCCCATATCATCGGATGATTGAGGGTTGGCGTGGACATCACTCTTAGGCCTTCCACAACGTGTATTTTAATCGGTTCCATATTCACTTTTGGGCAAATTGAGCTAAACAAGATGAGCACTAGAGATATATCACAAGTAATAAACAAGATATATATAAGTTTAAACTCGAAGGCCCACAAGGAATAAACTCAGGTATAGAAATAACTGAAACACGTGGAGACGAAGATGTATCCCGATGTTCACTTCCACGAAAAAAGCTAGTCACCGTTGCGGGTTACCACGAAGAAATCCCCGAGCATTACGAAAGCTCACCTTCTTCTCCAAGCCCCCGCACGAAGTAAGGGTCTTTTTTTCTTATGGCTAGCTTTTGCTCCACCGAGAAATGGCACGGTACACAATCACTTCACAATCCCCATGAAGGAGAAGACCTGGACCTATTCACTATCTTCCACAAAGATATCATCTAGAGGGGGTAGGGGGTGAATACATAGATTTTCACGGACTAGTATTACATCGAAGTTTATCCTCGAATGGTCATCAAGCATGTCTTTCATTTAACGTGTAAATGATAGACATACTTGATGACCATTCGAGAATAATACTCATTTAAACTTAGTTACACTTAAAGTGATTGCCATGTAGTCTAGAAACTTGTATCAACGTGTTAGTTAAACTAGATATTTCTACAAATAATAGATAACAAAATATACATATCGTTCATTTAAGCTCTCATATAGTTCATGACGGCATGCGATTTTGTCCTACTTATCTTTCTCTTACCAAGAAAAAGTCGGTGTAGCTTGTTGAAAGTGTAGTTTTCACACTTGCGAAAAAGGTATAATGAAAATATTGTAACTTAATTCTTGGTAGTCTTATTTATATGGTTGGTTTTGAAAACTTTACTCGGTCCGTTTTCAAGTAAGGTATATTGTGTTTCATTAAGACATGACTTTGACCAACAATTCTTTTGTTAATATGTAATTTATCTGTCATCAAAGTGATCTCATTATAATAATTCTCAATAATATTTATTCATAACTTTAATTGTATCATATAAACCATATTAATAGAGAGTAGTTGGGTCAAAGAATTAACCTAGCTAACCAAAATATATCATATATATCACAATGAAGTCAGTACTTCGAGATAATTATTTATAAATAAGTAAAAAAAAGTTATAGATGCCAAGTTTAGACGGATATTATCAGTCTTATATATGAATGAATGAATGACTAAGTATGAACAGAAACCAGACATTCTTAAAATCAGTACATTGGTAAACATGGTGCACAGGAGCCTGAAGTTACATGACTTTCTTGGTGGGCCACGAAAAGGTGTCTATAGAGGAGACTCTCAATAGATATATGATTATGCCATTGGGTCAATTTTGACCCCAAATAGTATTTTAAACATCACTCCGTAGTACTTGGTATCCTTTGGTTGGGCGACAAAATCGTGGATTACTTGGCAGATGCCATCAACGCATGGAGGGGACCACCAGCCCTAACAATAGTAGGAAATTTGACAAATTCTCATTGTAATTATGTTATAATTGTTTTTAATAAATCTACCAACAAATATTATGTCCGGCCCGGAAGACCCGGAGCCTGAGCAAACAGACCAGAGCTGCAATGACGATGCATTCAGAGGGTAACGACGTAATGAAGATGCCTTCATCAGGATAACGAGGCGATGCCATTGTCATCGGCAATCGCGCCTCTCCTTCCTCGCCGCCAATAGAGACCAACATGCCAGATCGGGCCAGACACGGTCCGAAATAGACGCCACACCGCAAACCTTCATAGTCGGCCAGAATCTCCACGAAGCAGGAAGTGGGGGGGGGGGGGGGACTGCCACCCCACCCATCGCGAAGCGCCTGAGCACCAGCCGCCGCCGCCAAGGTGCTGCGAGGAAAGACGATAGCCACGGTTAGCGCCGGGGCTCCGCCGGGCCAAGCCACTCCACCAAATCATCTAGCCGCCATGGTGGGAACCGAACGCGCCAGGAGAAACTGGGTACCCGCCTGAAACTCGCCACGCTACACCCTAGAGACGTGATGGAGGAAGGCCCTGCCGCCGCCATCGTCTCCTGCTGGGCTTTTCCCAGCGGCGCTCCGGCGGCGGCAAGGGTTAGGAGTCGCGTGGGTTAGGAGAGTGCACTGAATATATTGGACGGATTCTGAAAGTTCATGTGCGAACATAAATATTCTGACGTAGGCAGTGGTGAGAGTAGATGCTTGTGAGAGCCAAAGTGGATTTACGCAACAGTTCATAAATGCTATACTTTTCTTGAGAGACAGATTCAATAACAAGATGTGATCCATAATTAGTCCAAAAGCCTAATTAATTCAAGTAAAATAGTAGTTCGAAGAAATGCGGTCACTTTGCTCCTGTGACACCATCCGTTTGGATTACATCGGTAGTGTCCTTGAAAGTTCTAACTAACCACGATGTTTGAACTGTACTTGACTCTAGTCTAGTAGAAATATAAACAACAAGCAATTAAGCTGATCCTTGTGCTGAGCCGTGTCTTGCAGAAGGATCGATCACGGGATCAAGTGCGGGCTGATCTGGGCTCACGAGCACTCGCCCCAGCCCTCCTCGGTGTCCACGGCGGCCGGTCGCTTCACGCGCGCGCGCCCCATGGGCAAGGCCACCTCCACGACGAGCCTCGCCGGCACGCGCGCGCACGACTCCAGCCGCCCGAGCGCGTCACCGTCGGCCTCGTGGACACCGTGCGACGCAACCTCCCGCCACAGCGCCGCCGCCATCGCGACGCGCAGCGGCACCGCCGCGGCAACGTCCCGGAACGCGCGCGCGGCCGCGGATGCGCTCCGCCGTGCCGTGCCCGGCGTGACAAGGCCCATCTGCTTGGCCCAGCACTCGAGCACCGCCTCGCCTCGCCCGCGGCGCGTCCTCCTGGCCGGCTTCGTCATCCGCCCCTGCTGTCGCGCCGCCGTCGTCGTCGTCGCGGAGTCGGCTGTGGACAGGCAGGAACCCGACGACGTCACGTCGTCGTCGCAGCCCTTAGGCGCCGCCGAGACGCGCGTGCGGCGGTGGCGCGAGGCGAGGAAGTTGGCGCCGTGGACCTCGGCGTCGCAGGCCGCGCAGAGGAACGCCGCGTCGGCCGGGCAGTGCACGTCCGCCCGCGCGCCACACAGCGCGCAGCACATCCCTTCCATTCTCTTAGGCACGTACGTAGTACAAACGCTAGCTTCGTCGAGCATTTTCCAAAAGTGAGGAGACGGTGGTGATCGAGGCAGCGTGGTGTGTCTTCCCTCGGCTCCTCGCGTATTTAAAGGGGAGGAGGGAGACGACGACGAGCGAGGTGCCGTCAGCTCAGCTGGTGAGATCTTTTCCCGTCGCCCTGCGTGTCCTCTAGTCTTATCCCGTAGTATCGTCAACGTGCATGTTTCCGTGGACACGGATGCACGCCGAGGCTCTTTGGCATGGACGTAGGGCGGCCGTCCCGGCGAGTCGATCCCATGGTGGCTGCCCACGAGTACCCATCACTCCATCCATCGAAATCGAATATGGCCATGTGTAACGGAGGGATCTCCTCCGGCCGGCCGCTGCGCGCGCGACACCTGGGAAGCCCGAGCGTAGCTAGCTAGCTAGCTCGTGGTGGACGATCGATGAGATGTGTCGCTGCGCCGCCTAGCCGTGCCCTGCTTGGCTGCTGTCCCTGCCAAGTGGCAACCGCCGCCTCGTCGCTGGCTGATGCCGGCCACATGTTCAAGGGGCGTTTCAGTCGTTTCCCACCCCCACCCCAGGATCCGATCCGCCGCCGACTAGACGACTCCGATGACAAGACATGATCCTAGTAGAGTATATCTCTCCCGGTAGCTTACTCGTGGTGGTTCGTGCCTTCGTGGGCACCCGACAGTGACACACGAGATATACCAAAATATTGAGAGTCAAGGACAGTATGATATTGATCGATGCAAAAGTTGGCGGTAGTACGAAGCAGGAGTGGAAGCCCGCCCGGGCGAGCGAGGAGGTTCCAGAAGAATGGCCATCGAAACCAGCCTCCGCGATCCACAGCTTTGGTTTCTTGGCTCGAAGGATCCCTGGTCGTAGCTCGGGCTGGAATTCGAGCCGGCTCGACTGGTTAAAGTTGTCAACTAATGAGTCGGATTGGCACGACTCAGTTTAACTAACGAGTCCAAAATCGGTTCGGCTTGGCTCGCAAAACTCGCATTTTTATTCGTTTATAACTTGGTAAAACTGTTAACATACATTAAAATAGATTTTATACATAATTGTGTTTAATTATTTGGATACACATGATGCAATTATCACAACAATAATTGACAGTATGACACTATTAACTAATATCTAGTCGTTAAAGTATAATAATCAGGAAAAATTGTTCACAAAGATAAGAATACAGGTAACGATTTTTTTTACCAAGTTAAACGACCTTAACGAGTAGCATGGAACTCGGCTTTAATTTCAACTCGTTCAGCATTTAAAATGAAAACTCGTCTCGGCTCGTTTAACTTCAAATCGTTTACCATCTAAAATGAAAACTCGGCTTAGCTCGTTTAATTTCAACTCGTTTACCATCTAAAACTAAAACTCGGCTTAGCTCATTTAGCAACGAGTTCGACGGCTAGTGTGGAGAGGGTCTTTTCTTCAATGAACTACGTGAAGAATAAGTTAAGAAACAAAATGGGGGAGCAATTTTTGAATGATTGTTTGGTTACTTTTCTTGAGCGTCGCTTGCTCTTGCAAGTAAAGGACGATGACATCATTTCTCGCTTTCAAAAGGGAGATTGTAGAGTTAAGTAATAATTATGTAGCTTCAGTGTAATTTATTTATTACAGATTTTGTCACTACTACGAACAAGCCATATTATTGTGAACCTACATATATTATATTTGGTGTGCTCTAAATTTTTTTTTTGAGTCTGCATACCCAATATGAAAATCCTGGCTTCGCCACTGCTGCGAGCGCGGCCACCCCCACCCGGACCGGGCCCTCGCCTGGCTCTCGTATCGCTGTACTCCCCCGCCTCTCGACATGCCTCCTCCCATGAAGGTGCTCCCCATGGGGGAGCTTGGCCATGGAGGTGCTCCCATGGAGTACTCGAACATGCCACGATTAAGCACGAAGTCGGTCAGAATCGAGTCTCCTCGTCGTGAAATCGAACTCAGGAGTAGTTGACGCCGACGAAAGCGTTGATTAGTATCCAGTTCACCCCAAAAATCGACTCCAAAACTGGTCTATGAAAGTACCTAGGTCATAATATCCTGTGAGCTGAAAATAATTTTTGGTTTACTCCGTTTTGTTTTACGAAATCTATTTGATCCGTCTTTTTTAACCAAAACTGTAAATAAACTAGTTTGACCACTTTTTTCGTTATCTCCTAGAAATGCTCTTATGCACGATCGAGGTGGCGTGCACCCAGGAGCAACACAAACGCACATTTACCTACCTGAAAGGCTGAAACATGTCGTCACTCGAAAGAACTAGACAAAGAAGAAGAGTGATATAGAAAACTGGGAACACAACAGTTCGACCCTACAGCCTGGCCGAGCGAAGAACAATTAAACAACCGAATTCCCACACGCCAAAACGCATGCATGCAATGCAAGCCAGCTCGCTTCCAAAGATCGTCCACAAAGAAGCTTCCTTGGAGGACGATAGAAAGAATAATAAATAATAATTAAGCGGTCAGAACTCAGAACCCGACAGAATCCGAGCTACGCAAGCGACGAGGTTCGAAGATGGACGAGGTTTCGTGGCCACGGATCGCCCTACGCAATCGATACGAGTCCCCACGCCGTCGACACCGAGGCCGATGGAGATCGTCGTCAACCCCAACGAGCGGCTCACGGCCGCTCAACCGCAGCCACTTGTGGGCGAAGTGGGTTCCCTCCCAGGTGTCGCGCGCGCAGCGGAGCGAGCGAGATCACATGGCTGGCCATGCATGTTCGAATCGCGCGCGCGAACGAGCGGGATGGATGGCCATGGCCTCCCTCCCTCCACGTCCCTTCCAAAGAAGATCCTTCCATGGGACCTTGCATCCATGTCCACGGAAACTTGCACGTGGACGATACGGGCGAGCAGGCGACGCACAGGGCCGCGGGAAAAGATCTCACCAGCTGACGACGCCTCTCGTCGTCTCCCTCATCCTTCCCTTTAAATACGCGACGAGACGAAGGGAACCACACCACGCTGCCTCGATCACCACCGTCTCTTCCCTCCCGCAACGCTCGCAGCAGCTAGCGTCTGTACCGTACGTGCCTACGGAAATGGAAGGGATGATGCGCTGCGCGCTCTGCGGCGCTGGGGCGGACGTGCACTGCGCGGCGGACGCGGCCTTCCTCTGCGCGGCATGCGACGCCGACGTGCACGGCGCCAACTTCCTCGCCTCGCGCCACCGCCGCACGCGCGTCTCCGGGCCTGCTAAGGGCCGCGACGACGACGATGTGTCCGGAACGTCGTCACTGAGCTCCTGCGTGTCCACGGCCGATTCCGCGATGACGCCGGCGGCGCGACGGCAGGCGGGGCGGATGACGAAGCCAGGCCCCGGAGGACGCACCGGGGGCGGGGCGAGGTGGTGCTCGAGGGCTGGGCCAAGCAGATGGGCGTCGGTGCGGCGCGCCGGCGCGCTGCGGCGGCCGCACGCGCGCTCCAGCACGTTGCCGCGCCGGCTCCACGCGTGACGCTGCGCGTCGCGATGGCGGCCGCGCTGTGGCGGGAGGTAGCGGCGCGCGGCGTCCACGAAGCCGAAGGCGACGCGCTCCGGCGGCTCGAGGCGTGCGCGGGCGTGCCAGCGAGGATGGTCGTGGCGGTGGCATCGGCGATGGGGTGGCACGCGCGTGTGAAGCGACCGGCCGCCGTGGACACCGAGGAGGGCTGGGGCGAGTGCTCGTGAGCCCGGATCAGGCCGCCCTTGTTCCCGTGATCAATCTTCCGCAAGACACTCCGGCTCATCAGAAGCATCTGCTTAATTATTTGTTTTTTTTATAGTTCTACTCCTACTAGACTAGAGAGTCAAGTAAAGTACAAACGTCGTGGTTAGTTAGAACTTACGAGGATAATCCGGTGTAATCCAAGCGGATGGCTCTGCTCCCGTATTTCTTCGTAATTTATAGTTGAATTGATTAGGCTTTTGAACCAACTAGGAAACATGCCCGTACGTTGCAACGGGAGGAAAAATTTGCGTTGTGTGGAAGCAAACAAAATAAGTTCTCATTGGTACGACCGTAGCACCGTGTTAGATCACCTTGGGTGCATAGATAATGCGTGTCCTGGGTTGTACTTTAACGACGTGTAACATCTAAATTAGAAATATGTTGTACTTCGGGCAGTGTAAAATTACAAAATCTAAATTTTGGAAATAGTGAACCGTGTAAATATTCCTAACGGTAATGCCTAACGGTATACAAAAAATCTAGTGAACGAAACAACAAAGGAAGGGCTATACTCAGAAGTCAAAACCAAGAACCATATATAGTTTCCCTTCTGAAAAGCAGAAAATCATGTAATTTCTATTTAAACAAGAAGAAAATAAAGAACTTAATTTTTTTACTACGAAGGTCAAAATGTCCAAACAAAGAAACAGTTTCAAATGGCACAAGGCCACGACTTATTATGATTGCCTGAAAAATAAAATCAGTATGCGTCTTTCCTTCATATAAGAATAGATCCGCTTTAGCACCACGCTGTGGTAAAGCATCAAAGAAAGCTTCACCGTAATTTGGATTGAGTCAATTCATAACAATATCAAGAATACAGGTAAAAGCTCATGAGGGATCACGCTTACAAAATTAAGAAGATTATAACTACAGAAATCAATAGTCAAATGTTAAGACCAATACACCTATTATATTACTGATAAATTGTTCAAGTCACGCCATTACATTAGTCCTAGAAAAAATCATTATCCAAATGAACATTGCCTTCAATACATTCTACCTACTAATGGATTTCTAAAGCATGCATCTTCTAAACATTGTCTCCTCCGTAGAAGACTCATTTTCTGTCACGGCTATACACTTATACCCCCATCTTCCTGATTTTAAACCTACAAAATCCATACCAATGGTGCCAATGCAATCCCGTAGAAGACTTCATGGGCCTCATGGGCCTGGCGGGCCGCATCACCCGTGCTGCTAGGCGGTCGCTCAATCCCGTGCGCTCCACCCCTCGTGGAAGCCCCTGGGGAATCCCCGGCGTGCGTTCGAGCTTCTGGTCGCATCGGTGCTCCGTGCCCCGGTGGTTCGGCCATCGATCCCGGCCCCAGGGGCGCCGTCGGTTCCTTCCCGAGGGCCCTCTGCCCCACTTCCATTGTACTGCAGGGGTGGTGACGTCGTCGTCCGATGTAACACGGGAGGCACTGCTGGGCGAAATGCCTATGGACATCGGCGCCTGCGGGTGTCGTGTTCCTCCCTGGAGGTGTCCTCTTCGTGTGGTGTTCTTCTGTCGATGCTCCGGGAGAAATCCCTGATCCATACCTTCTCGGATCAGGCGATGGCATCGCCTTGGATCCTGTCCTGCATCGGGTGGCTCTGCCCCTCGTCTTCCTGCTAGACCTTCAGATCGTATCCTTCCGGGATCGGGCAGTGGTCATGGTGGCCCAGGCAGAGCTCCCTGGATGTCCTGGGGTAGCCTTGGCATGCGTTGCCCTTCGACCACGGGGTCGGCACACCGGTGTCGTCGCCCCAGTCTCGGATATCCGACGCCCTTCGACTGTGTTTGGTCTCGGCGGCGCACCGCCATTCGGCTATTCAACGCCCTGTCTCGGCTATCCGACGCCCTTCAACACCGGTGCTGTCGCACGGACTCAGCTATTCGACGTCCTTCGACCATGCCCGTGATGTCCCTTGGTGTGCTCTTATTTTGGTGTACATGTATTCTACTTCCTACTCCATTGGGCTACTTGTTTTTGGTGCTAAGGTTCTCACCGGAGATCCTCCTCTAGTGGCTGGCTAGGCGTTGGCCTCACAGGGGTTTCGGTTGGCTCGTTTGCTAACCTCCCACTCCCTTAGTGTTTCCTTTTTTTAGTAATCTTGTTTCTTGTATTTTCATTGTCTTCTCTTCTCATGTATCCCACTGTAATTTCTCCATCTGTTGTAAGAACAAGACCCGCCAGGCTACTTTCGATGAATGAAACAAGCGGTGAGGATTTATTCCCCCGTCAATCTCGAAAAAAAAAATACATCACCAAAAACTGCTTTTGCCTAGCTTGTGGACGCCGGCCGCGGGTATCGACGGCTCCTCCTCCACGCCGACGGCGGATGTAAAGGGTAGGGTGAGGAGTCACCACCGCAGCAGCAATTGACGCAAATTGAAGCTGTACACATACTGAGAACTTGCCTGTGGCAAGATGGTTATGAGGGTGGTTGTACCCCCAACCCACCAGAGTTCAAACCACAGGTTTGACACTCGTGTTTCTCATTTAGGCGGAATATTCTTTAGTGGGAGGCGACGTTCCCGTCGACAGCGAGGCGTCTGTGATGACTTCGTCAATCTCAAGACCCGACCATCGGCTCAGTCTTTCGGAGGTGCTCATAGGGGTAGGGTGTGCGTGCGTGCGTTCATAGGAGTGAGTGTGTGCACGTATATGTGAGCGTCTGCGTTGTACTGTGTTTCACAAAAAAAAATGTACACGTACTCCGCCGGCCACTACGTAATCAACGTGCTCTGTGAGTTGGTACGTAGTGCACGCCATCCGGTCGTGTGATGCTTTATGCATACGTATTCTTGTTACTGACCACACATTGATCCTAGCACGCACCGCATGCACGTCCCGTTCGTGATATGCAACCCGGCCGGCCGGTTAAGTCGTGGTAAAGGAACGCGCCGTCCTGCCCGCTCGTTCGGTGCGCGCTGGCCGTACCCGTACGTGCGGCTCACGAGTCCGGAGAGACCGATATGCAAACATGCAGTGTAGGGTAAAAAATGCAAAACCACAACTAGTCAAACCACTCAGCTCTTTACATACATTAATTGTTTTAGAGCTCCTAACAATATGCAAAATAAACCTCGAACTGAGATTATGTATTGACAAGAAAATTGGAATTATGTATTAACAAAAAAAATTGGATTATGCATTAACAAGAAAATTGCAAAAAAGTTCAAATTTATGCATTAACAGTTAGAAGTGAAAATTCTAAACATTAAATATACAAACTACTTTTGGATGTGAATTTGATGATCTAGATAAGCCGTACGGGTCCAACTAGTTGTGGGAAAACCACGTTAAGTATAGGGTACTAGAGTATACTTTTTTTGAGCCAATGGCTTCTATACCATTGACAACGCTGTATTGGCTCATTCACCATCAAAGAAAGCTTCAATGCTCATATAGCAAACACAAACACATTTCATTGCTTATTTATCACTGGCTGTCAAACCTCTAACAACACAAACCCTACTTTTACACAAAACTAGTGTTAGATGGGAGCAAGAATTCAGGCCACCAATGTCTGCACAAAACATTCAGGTGCAAAAAGGACGCGACCCTTTTCTGTCTCTAGCTTTCCTGTATCTTTATTAGTACTACCTCTTAAACCTTTTTCAGAATACATGGCAGGAAAAGAAGAAAATAGTATAACGGAAACATGAATGGGAGTACAATCATAATGCCAAACAGATGTATTTGAGCCTTCCCATAGAAACTTCATTGGAAATCAAGAAGCTCTTTCATTTGTTCCAAAAGGCTACATACGGAAATTTTCCTGCATGACTATATTCTTGTGAGATTCCTCCAAGAATCCTTCACCAAAGATGACCATAGAACTGCAGCAGGGCCTTTTTTTACATCCAATTCCTCTAACTCCTGCACATTTCCTATCTCTACATACAAATGTTTTCCAGTGTTCTGCCCCCCAGTTTTCTGTTCAGTAAATGTTCGATGTTCTGCCCAAGGCATTTCATTTGGAAAGCATAATGTTTTCCGTAAATAATGTGATCACCTACTCATCATTTACATGGTGACCTGATTACATTGGTAAGGAAGGATTCATAGCTATATTTCTCCCAGATACTTTTGGCATATGCCAACATAAAATTCCATCCCAAAAATTTCCCCGCGGCAACTGGACGCACGAGATCTGTAAATCATTGAATTGTTTGTTACTCTGATTCCTCACCAGAAGCATTTACAATACTAGCTATGTCCTGGACAATTGCAGACATTGGTGGCCTGAATTCTGGCTCCCTCTGCATTAGGAAAAATTCAGATCAGTGACACGGTCTCTAGGTTCAGTAGTGAAAACGAAGAACAATAAAACTGAATTACCTGGATACAACGGCTAATTATGTCAGCAAATCGTGACAATGCTTTCTCAGAACACTGCCCACGTATAGAAGGGTCTACCATCTTGGAGAGGGATTCAATGTCATGAAGCTGAAAGCCAGCCCATCTAACAAGATGTTGCTCATGGCGCGGGCGTGAACTGCATATTTTTCACAACATGCATGTTAATCAAAGAGTTGCTTCCTTAGGTTATGGAAACGATAATCTAAAAAATTCCGGGAAGTTTATTGTGAAGCCAAGCATGAGAGTAAATCTCTTACCTGTCGTATGGTTTACGCCCAGTAAGAAGTTCTAGCATCACTACTCCAAAACTGTAAACATCACCTCGTTCTGTGATGATCCGAGATTCCTGGAGTTCAGGCGCTTCATAGCTCAGTAATGTACGCATCCGACCCGACAACTGCACAGCCAAAATATACCAGTTGTAAGTACACTAGTAGTCATCCACATTAACATACAAGATGCATCTGTCACTGCCTGGGCGAATTAAATAAGCTAAATTGTTTTTTCTAAGAAAAATAAAGTAATTAATAAAAATCAAAAGAAGGATGAAAGTAATTAATAAGTAGAGGTAAAATCAAAATTCAATTCCTTCAGAACAAATGGTCCATGCAAAATTTTCTATCAAGTCAAGGGCTATAGGGTGCCAGCCCATGGTTAGCCAGGAACAGGTTGATACTCCACTGAGTATTACCGTAAACAAGTTACTAGGAAAGTTGATCTATTCTCCCCATTCCATAATCCTTGTCCCCAGACTTTGAATGCACATATAATCATGCTTATTCACCACCAGAAACCTTCCATTTTCAGTACAGCATACTGATTAACTGACATTGGAAGACTATTAGTAAATTATTGCCGCCTCTTAGAAAAGTACAGGTAGCGGATCATGCAATATTTCAACCAGGTTAGCTAAGCTGATAATCAAAAGCTGACTACCAATACAGATTCTCTTGCAATGAGCTAGCATGTTGCATCAAAGTATGAGTCATAGCACCATTAGCCCTTTAAACGACCTGACCTCTACCAATTTCCGGTGCCCTTAGAACATGCGATATCTATATTCTATACCACAAATTATAGCTTACCTGAGTGACAGAACCTGATGGCATCAGTTCTGCCAATCCACATTCAGCAACACACACTGATAACTTTTTATCCAGGAGCACATTTTCTGGTTCAAAATTCTGATGCACAATTGGTGGTTGGATGCTTTCATGCAGATATCTGTAGGGACAAAATAATTCAGATTATAAATTTCCGCACATTTTGAGAAAAAGAGAAGCAGATATGGATTACATATAACTATAGCTTCACTTACTGTAAGGATTTTCCTGAGCTAAGAGCGACCTGGAGGCGAGCATTCCATGATAGATCAATGTCAATTTCATCTCTATCATGAAGTGCATCATCTAGTGTTTTTATGCTAAAGTGATTGTACACGTAACCGCTGTCCATATTCAGCACAGTATCCAACTAACTCAAGGATGTTAGGATGCTTGATCTGTGAGATACGTGCAACCAAATCTAGAAAGTCATCTACTGACACTCTTCCGTTAGCATTGTCAATCTTCAAAACCTCCATGAACTACACAGAATAGGAGAAATTAAGCTCAATGTTTGAACTGCACAACGAATAGTGAGTTGCATTGTCCATTGATAAAAGTAATACTTCGTACCTTGCCTTCAGGAAGCTCAGCTAGGTATACCTTTCCTAATCTACTCTCTCTTATAACATTCTGCTCTCTGAAATTGCTTGTGTATTGTTGAAGAGATGCAACAGAGAAGGGTGTGGCAGAATTTGGGGTACTTGTCCTTGGCGGAGGACTATATCTCCTTTCTGGAGGAACAATGGGATTTGCAACGACTTTTTCAGCAGGCGGTAGTGGAGGTGGAGGCGGCGGCGGTGCAGCTGCAAAAAGTTCCGAGTCTGTTCGACCCAAATTAATTATGTGCTCCTTTCGGTTTTCAGCAGGCTTCTTTGGGACAGCTGCAAACAATGAGAGAAATTTAAGACATTTTAACTTGGTGAACAGCATATCAAAATTAGACTGCCCTCTGTTCCAAGGCTTCATACCTGCTGCTGCTACACTTAACTCGCGGCCTCTCTTGTCAACGGCCTCACCTGGATCAATCAAGAAAATATCCTATATTAATATAAAAAAATAGCAGAACCCTGTGTTCTACTGGTAAAAGGACATAAGTTAACCTTTTTTAACATCATTCCTTGGTTGCACTGAAGCTGGCATGATTTGGGGTTCAACCCTATGACTGACCCTTCCCAGCTGACTTCTGTTATTATCATATCTTGACTGTCTCTCTTGGTACTTGGACAAACAAAATATTACCAGCAGAACTATAACTATGAACAGCACTACTACAAGAAGAACAAATCCAGCAATCTTGAGGGCTGACGAACTATGCTTTCTAGATGATGAAGTGCTATGTCGAGTGGTGGATCCATCAGAAGAGTTTGAAGGCGGAGGGGCTTTTGAAGGGGTGATGGAGGTGCTCGTGTTGGATTTAGACCTGTAGGTGTTGTGGGGCTGGTTTTGGTCCTGTTGGTGTTGGAGTTGGTGCTGTTCTGCTGATGCTGAAGGTGGTGATGCTGACGGTGTTGATGCTGAAGGTGGTGCTGCTGACGGGGCTATAGTGGTATTAAATGGATTGCCATCCTTTCTGCACTGGAAATATGTTGGTTACTTAACAGGTCGCACAAAATTGATACAGTTAAACATCTAGTCCTTTAATGGATTGAAGAACGTTATTTAGACAATGTAATAGCTACGTCAAACAAGCTCGCACCAAGAACGAGATAAATACAAGGAAGAAGATGGTTTCTCACTTGAAGGTCGGTATGTTGAGTAATTGCTGAGGCACCGGTCCAGAAAACAAGTTGTTCTCGATATTCCTGACCACAGTAAGGAATTGATAAGAAACAAAGAAAAACATTTAATTATTTGCAGCAACATTTTTACCACTAGAACCATATACGGGGTTAACCTTTATTACTTGAATTGTTGTCTTTTCGCAATTCAAGCCAAACAAATATTTAGTCTTTCCAAAGAAAAGCTCAGCGCAAAGCAACTAAAGGATTGTGCAAGTCATGCAGGAATAGTTCCTTATTGCTGATGGAGTGCCTGTTTAAAAAGTTGTAGTAACAAGGAAACATGCATTGGCTTCTCAAAAAAGAAACTGTAGTCACAGAGGGAAACCATTGTCTCACGAAAAAAATGAGAGGCAGATGACGAAAGTGCTACCTACTAACAGAAGGTCTCAGCAAGAGACGTGGATTAACTTTTTAACGTCTAAATGTATTGTACAAAACATGTAAAGGCACTAGCTTTTGAGTGTCAGAGATCAAATCTACTAGGCTATTCCTCTCAAGTCAAATGTGCTGCAGCTAATATCTTCATGGACACAACGAAATACTGAATTCTTTTTGGTACAAACTGAGGTGTCTACATTTAAGATCCTATGACAAATTTAAGATCAGATACACTAGTTACAGTCATCTTAATTACTGAATCTGTTATGGTACAAACTGAGGTGTCTAGATTTAAGATCCTATGACAAATTTAAGATCAGATACACTAGTTAGTATCTTACTGCACTGCGATAGGCCTTAAAAAATCCACAGAGAGGCCAAATTAATTAAATGAGCACAAAATAAAACAAATTTTGAATGCCTTGAATTCGGTGCGCTAGATAACTGAAAGAGCATGGTATAAGAAAGAAGACATCGAGGAATTACAAGTCTTTGAGGGGAAGATCCTGCAAGAAGTCAAGGGTCCCTGACAGTTGATTGTCTTGTAAGCGCCTGTCATTAACAGATAATAGATGACAAAAATAAATTAATCTGGGAAAACAGAAACAGGAAAATAAAATAGGATGTAAACTCACAATGTAGTCAAAGATGACAGGCTTTTCACTGAAGGCGGTAACACGCCGGTGAAGTTGTTAGAAGAGATGTCCCTGTAAAGGAAGAACGAATGCTATCATCAATCAATAAATACATCATCCTGATCAACATGTCTAAAATGTACAGAACTATGAGGTATCTTACAAATTTACAAGCCCAACAAGTGGATCGAAAGCATCTGGCAGTACTCCATCTAGATGGTTGGCATTGAGTGACCTGCAAAATAAGGATATTAGGAAATGCACTTGACAAAGCAAACTAGCATGAGTATATACTTTTTGAGAAAAAGTAAGAATTTTACATGGCTGATAAACTTGTAAGTTTTGATAATGAACTTGGGATGCTTCCAGTGAGCTGATTATCGGAGAGGAAACTGTAGCAAGTAGCAACACGGAGAAAATATCATACCATCAAATGGATTGTATCTCAACCACGAAAGGTGTTGCTGACAAGACCGGTAACACTTACAGGTTCTGCAATGTGAGAGGTAGGTCCTCTGGTATAGTGCCACCAATCTTATTGTTACTAAGATCTCTACAGATTAAAATGTAAAAATAAATCAGTCCTGAACTCAATTTAGATACGGACGGAGCATAAATTTAGCCAGCAGAAGAAGCCATAAGAAATTCCAATAATTGAAAAAACTATAATGACAATGGTAAAACAAAATATATATACTGATGAGTTTCAACGATTAAAGAATTAATTTGCAGTGTTAGAACCCTTACATGGTGGTGATTGAAGTAAAGGTCCCTAAGCTTCCCAGCTGCCCTCCCAAGTTGGCAACATTCATCTTTCTACAAACAGCGAGTCAATAAGAGCCCAAGACAAACGAATCATCAACCAAAACAAAAGAAGTCCCATGAAGAAACCTGACGTACATCGAGGTTATACCCGTGCCGGTGCATGTAATGCCCTGCCAAAGCTCACCGCAGGGGTCTCCGCCGTTCGGAACCCATCCAGGAAGCAATGGCGATCCCAGCGAAACGTACAGTCCATTTATCGCAGTGACTGCACATCATTAAAAGAGAATATGAAGAAGCCATGAGCATTGCGTGGAATACATAAAAATCCCCATGCTGCCAACTTTTGGCAAGGGCACACATGAGCTGAACTGAAAACAGCAATCCTTAAGAAAAAGACTGAAGACAGCAATTCTTAAGAAAAAGTAATACAGTTGTAAAACACACTGTGAGTTCCACCCACATTTGCACTAAATGGACTGATGAGAATTTCCAATGAGAGTACTCTGTACTCCAATCCAATCCCACCCCTCATCAATATGACAGTTAGCGCAATTAATTAAGGCTCAAGTGCCCATTTTGCTGCTACTCGAAAAAGCCAATCGGCCACACCCACCGCTTTCCCCCTGCATGCCATCGACATCAACTTCCACCACAGATGGAGCGTGCGACCAACACATCTCTTTGCCCCCATTGCTGTCGACGACGATAGGAGACAGAAGCAGCGCCTTACTTACTAGAGGTTCCCCTTCGTTATCCCTACCGAAAGGGACAGGCCCG
This sequence comes from Poa pratensis, assembly GCA_947311845.1. Classification (NCBI taxonomy): domain Eukaryota; kingdom Viridiplantae; phylum Streptophyta; class Magnoliopsida; order Poales; family Poaceae; genus Poa; species Poa pratensis. The sequence continues at coordinate 8,065,215 of CAMZMU010000080.1, read as the reverse complement.
TTGCCAGAAAACCACTAGAAACATCAACTGATCCGAATTACACAATTATGTCACGGTCGCCGCACGCCACCGATCGGGGCAAGGAATTGCCCAACTCGTGAGCTACAGAAGAGAGTTGCAGAATTCACCACTCGAGTCGAGGTCAGAGAGAGATAGGCCCTATCCAGAAGAATAGAGTGGTCCCCATTCTGAGCTGTCGAACCGCCGCCACCGACAGGGTTTCACCGTTGCAGAGTCAATTTCGCGAGTAAACATTTGTGCAAGTTCGTGGACTCGCGCGGCAGGTGCGCCTACCGGACGAACCGAAATTCTCCACGGAATCGTAAGCAAAACCGAGCGCGACGGCGCAGGCAGCGACCGACCGGACCGTCGGTCCCGCTCGCCGTCGCCGCACGGACCGGAAGGAATCAACCGAAGGGACAGAGAGCGGAGGGAGCGTACCGTCGGCGGCGTCGGTGACCGCGCGCGCCCGCCGCGGCGCCAATGCGACCAGGACCAGCAGCACAGGCAGGAGGAGGAGCACGCCGCCGCGCACCGGAGCTGGCCTCATCGCCGCACCGGGTGATTCACGCCACCATCCGACGCGCCCACAACCGCCACCCGCGCACGACGCCGAAGCCGCGGGAGCAGGCTCGAAACCGCCGGGCAGATGCCGCGGAGATCCAGCTAGTGGGAAAGCAATGGTTCGCCCGGCCACCGGAGGGAAAGGGGATGGCTGCGGTGCGGAGGAGTCGTGAGTCGCGAGACGGGACCAGCAGCTAAGGCAAAGGCAGGAGGAGGAGCACGCAACGGAAGACTGGCGTGTAGTAAAATATGCGACGGGAAGAAAGAGAGAAGCAGAGGAGAAGGGCGTCCTGGGTGTTTTGGCTCTGCGGCGCGCTGGCCGAGATGGCAAGGAAATCATGGGGAGTTTTATCGTCATGTTCCTTCGCAGAGAGGCGGGGCCGGGTGACGTGGAGAGACTCCTCGTCGCTGGCGGCTGGGGAAGGGGGCCATGTGCACGCGGATACTGTATTGTACGTATGGATTAGGTGTCTGGCCGCTGTATTTTGCAGACAATTGAATTGTGTTTTATCGAATTCAGAAATGATGAGAAAACTTGTAAAGGAATATTAAACATCTAACAAGTATCTTGTGTGCTATAGCATACTTGTAAAGCTTCGAATTGATTTTTTTTGTGTGTTCATGACACAAGCATCCATAAGTTCTTATAAAATTTTATAGACCCGCATGTCCGTTTTATTTAGCGAATCTTAGATTGGAAGAAATAGTGGAGAAAAATGTGAATATGAATTTTTTCCTTTGGTGGAGAATTTTTTCATTTGGTTGCATTGGCACTATTCATCCATTTGCTACCAAGGAGTCGAGTACTGAATAAATGGAGGATCATTCGATTTAAGTTCCAAAGGGAAAACAAGAATCATACAATTCACTCACTTCTTTAATTCACATGAACTAGAAAACATAGGATTAAGAAAAACACATGAATAACACGTGGAAACCTCTTTTTATGCACAAAAATAAGCCAACTGACATAAGGCGCATAATAATGGCGTAATCTCATATTTGCGATTGTTTTAATCTTGATTTGATTATAATTTTCAGGATTCATGTGCATTTCTATTCCTACAAATCAAACACTCGTTTTTGTGAATATTTTGTGGTTTTACAATTCAATGTTTTGCACATGCAATCCTATCATATTCTTCTGTTCTTTTCCTTTTCTTATGATTTTCGAAAACCGCCGAATCAAAGAGCCCACAAATTATTACCACATCCACTACTCAAGACACCAATAGTTAGCCACCAATTTTGCTATTCAAGACACCAATAGTTAGCCACCTAGGTTGTAGAGAATTGCCAAAGGCATCCTATAAACCGGAATGGAGGGAGTACTTAATCTTATGTTTGTTAATGGACGTGGGGTAGGAGCTAGCTGCTACTTTCTTGGCAGCACACGCTAAGTTCACACGAAGACGTGAGGTGAGAATCCATTCGGAGTCATTTATGTAGCCTAATGTTTGTTGGTTTGCACCTCGACAGCGATACTCCTTTTTGGTATCGTGCCCTAGTGGGTGTGTTCTTCCTGACCATACCACATCATTTATAGCCAATACATGCAAAAGTCAACGAAAATGCCGCTCTAAATAGATAAATAAAAGCATCCACGCAAATTCAAGTCGGCCAACATGTAACTCTAAATATATGATACTAATCCAACTAGACATGCAAAACTAGATCAAACTGCTATATTTCAAAACTGGAGTACTTGCAAGTGATGCAACGGTTTAGTCAACAATTAGTTTACAAATATGTAGTACCATCAAGGTTTTGGTTACCGGTCGGAAAATCCAGTTACCAGTAACCGGGTATCCTGACCACCCCCGGGAAATGGTCATACCGAGCAAAAAATTCCGAAATATTTGAAAATTTTAAATTTTAACAAAAACCCTAGTTAAATGGTCAATCAAGAACCAAATTTTTTGAACTTTAAAATTTTTCTTTTCAAATTCGTCCGGTAACGGGTCGGGATTTTCCGGTAACCGCGGTAACCGGTAATCCCGACCCCCGCTCGGGAATTTTTTTCCTACCAGGAACCAAAATCTTGAGTACCTTATATCCATATCTTAAAAAATATGCCAACTGACAATGGTGACTGCCACTACGAGTTAATATTTCCAAGCGTCAATGATATTCGGTCAATGCAGGGTAGCGTGGAAATAACCTGTCAGGTATTTAATGCATTTTTCTTCCTGCGACTTGGTATTTAATTGCCTCAAGTGTTACACTCAATGAAGAGTCCGCGTCTGGAGTCCGTGTCTGGACAATGACACACGGGCATGCCGTCGTCATATCCTAGTTTGAAGTTTTCAACGCGTAAGTTCACTCCAAAGCAATGGTTTGCAAGAAGCAGAAAAAAAAATACAAGGCTTGCATGTCCTCATTCCGTGAAAAAAAAAAGAACTTACAATGTCCTTATTTTCCTTTTGTTGATTTTTTTTCTCCATGTATCACATTCACACATTAGCATCTCGCACAAGAAACTACCAACTGCATAGACTATGAAATTAACATTTCCAGAGGTCAACCGTCCGAAGTCAACGGATGGTATGCCGCTATGGTACGCGGAATTACACGTCATATATGCCTCTAAGTTAGAGGTGACAGAGCATTCTAGGCAATGACACGCCAGCTTGTATATGTGTCACAATCATAGCTTGAATTTTCAGGAGCAAGCATGCATGCCAACCTCCCTGGTTGAGTTGACTAATCAAATCACTGAACCTAAGAAACACTGTGATTGGGTGCTTATTTAGTTTAGGCTGCATTAGGTGTGTCCGAAAGGACGGCTCATAAATTAACAGTTACATCCACATGCACGTACTGATAATGAAGCCGACATTCGTCCCATGAGACCGTGGATTTGGTCATTAGTTTTGATCGGCGGTAGTACCAGGAGGGATCAGGATATCCACCGTGATAAGTACTACAGAGAAACACCGTAGTGCTACACTGCTACCGGGTAACCAAAATCTTACTACATTTTATTACCTGTGCTTGCGGTATTGCTGTGCATTGACTAAGGTTTAAAATATCGGATATCAAGTTAGTAGTGGTTTGATTTGTGCATATCGATATATCGGGTGATATATCAAACGATATGTTGTTGTATTGGAGAATTTGTTTTCACTCTATACTTGTTCAGAACATGTATCGTTTAGTTCATTGCTTCAGCATAATAAATATATTATTCAAAGATTATTAACTACTCAACACAAAATATTTACTCTAACGTCAAAAGTACATTCTACATGTGTATCTACAGAACATTATGCATGATTTTGATAATTTGCTGAAATATATACCCAACATATTTATAATATTTTTTATTGAGAAAGAATAATATTCATATACAAATCCGGTGAGGTCAAATGTCGGCCATATCGTTTATATTTGTAATATGTATGAAAACGATATTTATGAAATCATATGGTAAATTTGTGTCGGTAGCTAGATCACAAAAATGATATGTCGGCTGATATCGATCATATCGGCCGATATTTAAAAGGTTGATTACTACCATATATAATATTATTTCTTTTCAAAGCCGTCTTTGCTCATGGAGTACTATTTGTGTAACCAATTTTTTCTTATTTTCATGACTGTTTCGGCACAACTGACTATGTAATTTTTTTTTTTTGTAAATTTGGGAGACTTTGTCTTATTGCTTCGCTCACTCTCACGCCACCTCGCGACGTAAGCACCAACACGGTCCACCTCTCACCGTCGCTTTTATGTACCGAACTATTGCCACCACACAAGGCTAGTATTTTCACACTACCTCACAGCCATCAAATTTGACTACCAAAAGGAAGACTGTTGGAACAATTTTCGAGAGGGAAAAACTGATCGAGCATCGTCTCATTTTTTTGTCATAGCAAAAAGCATAGACGATCCCAAACAGCATCACCTCTGAGCTCAGCCATGTGACCGCGTCCACTTGTCTCCTTTGTTTATCCATCCGATACAGGCCCCACCGTGTCCAACAGCCGAAACCAAAGCTTGCCAAATCTTACCATGCTTCTCAGATTATCATTACAAAAATGCTCTGCAGTTCTCTGCACTCCCACGCTACGCTACACCGGAATACACCAGAGACTGGATAACGATAACCTACAGGCTACAGGAAGATATATATGGCGATGATTGCGTCCGCGAAGGCAAATCCAGAGACGTCGTCACCGGCCAACCCTGAATTCTTCTTCTTCTTCCTGTACACCAATGATTCGGGTTTTTTTTACCACTGGCAGATCAGTCGAAGTGACCAAGTGGACGGAGAGATCAAAAGGGAAAAGGAGAGAGGCCAAAGGCGTTATTACAGGATCAAAAGGTTAAAGCCACCTGGTGCTTGCAGCTGCCTGCGAAAGTCCCCGGGATCCTCTTTGGGTCACGAGACACTTTGATCCTCATCATCATCATGGGCACCGCACCTCCTCCAGGCTAACTTCTTTGCAAAATTAATTGTAGTATTGCGCCCCCGTAAAGCTTGGGATCCGCGGTGGTCATCTGGAAGATCGTATAGTTGACATATGATTAACCATCGTGATGCACTTGCTCGGTACTACAAAGAAATGATTAACATGGACCATCATATCTTGAAACCTGCAAGGACGGAGCAGGAGCTTGAGCAGAAACTACACAATATGAGAGTGCTGACCTGCCCTGAAGAGTGGAGGTAGTGGCAGAAGAATCCAGAGGAAACTTGATGATGGTTTCTGATCTCCAAGGCAGCCCTACACCATCCACAAAGGGGAAGATTCTTGTGGTAGATGAAGAAAAACAATCATTTTGATGGCCACTCGAGACGCCTTTATCAGGTTGTCGGTTACACTGCACCGGATGCTACAAGCCCTACTACACCAGGTGTCAGCTGTCTATTGATTCAGGGTGAATATGTTTTCGCTTTAGCACTGAGTTTACTTTGCGGGAGAGCTTCCGCATCACTCAAACTACTATACATCAGTGACAAGACTTAGTGCAGAATCAACAGAAAAGGCGACGATTCTTCCAAATATTTGTCAGTGCACATCACAGTTTATTTCAGTAGGCCCGCCCAACTCACATTTTCTCGTTCAAGCGGCCCGAACAGGCAACCTTGTCCCAATAGCCAGTTCATCAGATGCCACTATGCATCTGATGGATCTGACACTTATGAATGAAACTCAATTTCTTAACTACCAATCTACCTGGCTTCAACGCTACCCATGATCGATGTGCTTATAGCCTCTTCAGACTCTTCTTCCTGGCATCCGTCCTCTTCTTTTCGACTGGAATTTTGGCAGCAAGAAGCCTATCTTTCCTGTGCACTGATGTGCCTACAGAAGGATCACAAGGAGCAGCATTCTGATCATGTAGGCCAAGAACTTTGGTTGAGGTGGAGGCAGATGACAGTGCCGACGGTGAAGGTGTGTTTTTGCTCAGAGCAGTTATGTTACTCTGACCCACATTTAGAGATGTTGTTGACTCGCAAATAGCTCCGGTCTTGGATTTATGTGCGTGAATGCCAGTGTATAGCCTGCATACAGAGAACAGTGAAATAATAAGTGGCTAGTTACAGCTCTATGTGACACCTCAGTTTTGACAAGAAGAGATCTTCGAGCATCGCTAAAGGTTTTAAGTTGAAGGTTGACCTTGCAAGCCGTGCATACTCCTCGTAGTTTTCTAGTAACATCTTTCCAGCTTGTTCATTCAGGGCAGATTCGGCGAATGGTTCGATCAGAAGGCATCTCACTACCTGCGAGACATGACAGCAAGGAGGACCCCAGAGTATAAGTCTCCCACATATTATGACATCAGACAAAACTTATTCCTAGCTAGCAGCTATCATGCAAGTCATGTTAATTCCATGGTTAATTCAAAAATAAAAATCAGCAATTACTTGTAAAAATAGCATGCATCGCTCCCAAGAGAACAAAGGCTCGAGAGTGCAGAAATTTGAACTTACCAGTAGAACATGTCTTAATCCAAGACTAGGATTCCAATCCTTTTTTAATGTGTTCACACATATCTCACCACTAGTTGCTATGTTTGGATGGAATATTTTCGTCGAGAAGAATCCTGCAAATGAAAGTTAAAAGGCACACTTCCAATTAGATGTTCCGCTTCAATAAATAATTGAAGTATGCGATTCTGGAAGTTCCAGAAATATTACCTTTTGGGGGAGAGTGAGGGAAGTCACGAGACAACAATAGCTTCATCCGGAATACTCCATTCTCATATGGTGTTCCAGCTGCATCATGTCAAGTTTCAGATCTTTCATATTGCAATAGCGGAGGGGAAAAAGGAACTTAAAGAAAACTTGAGGTTCTGTAAGATGCAGTAACAGAAAGAACATAGTTCAATTGATACTTAACCCTACACAAACAACGTGCTAGAAAATTATGGAATAACAGAAGACGCCATGATATGCACAAATATATAGTAAAAGATCATCATAGCCACAAACATGTAATGGCAGCTGAAAACAACGTATTCTGCATAGAATCTTACCAGGGCCCTCAATATCAGCAAAAATGGTGGTGAAGTCATCATCATTAACAATAACTTTAATCCCTTCTGGAGGTGATTCATCAAGATTCTTCAATTCTTTAGCCAATTGCTTGATGACATTTGGTGGGAGGTTCTTGTTGGTACTCGTCTTTGAATGAACATACCATTAGAGTCAATAAAGACGAAAAACAAATCTCTTACATGTTTAAGATGTTCCGGTACTTACCATGGAAGCGAAAAGAGCAGACAGCTCTAAAACCTAAAGGTGCCCCATGGTCAACACCACTTCGACTTTTTTTTCTTGTTCCAGAATAGCACCTTTAAGAGACCTTATATTATTGAATCAATATCAAATAGAAACAGTGTCATGACATCTCTAACCTAAGAAATTCAGTATGACAATTGTCAGAATATATAGCAGGGAGATGCAACATATCAACAGTACATGACTTGAAGCTTTAGTAATACAATCACTGTCGGTAGGATATACATGCATTTAACGAATATTACATCCAATAAGCAACATGTGAATAACCTCCAGAAGTGTTAAGTGGTAACTTAATGATGGTAAACAATACTGCTATATGAGTTATGCATAAGTAAACCACTGATGTTTTATGATTTAGTTAAAACTGCAAATTTGGTATTTCGGACAGAAAATTCCATTGAACTAGTAACATAAGCGCTGAACTAGTAACTAAGCAATCAAGCGGCCGGTATTGCTACATACAGCTGGCTATGTTCTTTTTGCCTAAAATGGGCCTTGCTACATATGAATGTTTGCAAGATGAGGAAACCTTTCAGACAAGACCATGTAGGTGTTCCGTGTTCCTTGTCCGGTGATGTGCTAGTGTGCTACCACATTTTTTGTAGAGCATGTACAATAGATCCTAATCAGTGGGCTGTAAGGATTTAAATAATATAGTTTTGCTGAGTTGGAGGTGAGAAAATAGGAGAGAGAAGAGAAACTGGCTGTAAAGTACTCCCTCCGTTCAAAAAGTAAGGTGTATATTTTTTCTGAAAAGTCAAACAATGTAAAGTTTGACCAAGTTTTTAGAAGAAACTGCCAACAACAATAATATAACATAGACTCATATCAAAATATATTTCATGATGTATCTAAGGATGTTGATTTGGTATTGAAGATGTTAATAGTTTTTTGTTAAAAGTTGGTCAAACTTTACAGTGTTTGACTTTTTTTTTAAATACGCCTTACTTTTAGGAATGGAGGTAGTAAGAGCTAGCTGCAGCACCTGCTCGTAGGTACTTTGTGAGAGTGGAAGGTGGGTCATCTATCAATAAAGAAATGCATGTATATAGACAACTACTATACATGTTGGCTATCACGTGGGCTATAAACGACATGACACTATCTTATAGCCAGCAGTCTGCTAATGTGCCATTTCTGTGTGTGCTAATTTATTGCCAACTCGAACATGATAAAAGTAACCAGTTCCTACTAGGCATACAACTATTTATTCCATCCCTCCCTACACTAAGACGCACATGCATGCTCACTCGTCAGTGGTCACTACTGCAGGTTTTCTTCACCCCATCGAGAGTCTTGTGCTCGACTGAACACATTCGCGGGCCCCTGATGATCTTCACAGGCACGACACAACACAGACCTGCATGCCTCATTCCTACACAAACGAAATACACGAAACGGATTCCCTATCGCAGCTACATTCAGAAGGATAACTCTGCTAAGACAGCACCCAGATTGGGGCGAAATGCGAGTAGAGGGACCAATCAGCGCGGGACCAATCCATCGATCTACCCCATCTGATCTCCCCACAAACGGAAAGAATCGACTGCTCACCTACTGCCGACGCCGGCGGAGGCGGCGACCACGCCGCTCGCTCTCCGCGCCCTGGTGACCCGGGTAGAGATCGAGCCGGCGGACGCTTCCTCTCTGGACGCACTGCGGCAGAGAGGCTGCGTGGGGAGGCTCTCGATTTGAGGAGAGAGGGAGCAGCAAGAAAATTTGGAAAAACTGGACAGAAATGATGGATTCCGTCAGAAAACAGACGACCCAGCCGTGCAGTCCCGTGCGGGTGATGGAACTGTTTGCGTCAGGTGGGCCCCGCGCGAGCACGGGATTGGCCCGCCGACGCGTTTGGTAGCCGTTGCTGCGCGGGATCGCCGGTTGGAAAATCCGGGCACCGTCGTTCTTGATGACTGATGCATCCAAGGTGGTGCGGTGTAAAATTTTACCAGGGTTATAGAAAAATTTACCAACACCTATAATACCAAGTCGTCAACAAACTATAATCGACATGGAGGGAACAATAAAACACGTGACAGTGCCATCACGCAACATTGCAAACAAACTGCTAAGGTTCAAATGACTTCGAAATTTGGCAGAAAGTAAGATGTTGCAGAGGATCAGGAATTGCAGATTAACAAAGAAAATATGTCTAACCAACTTTTTCCACAGCTCGAGTTTACAATGAACAAATGCAGTTACAACAGCACTAATACAGGACCGAACCAACGGCACATTATTCTACCTCCACAGAGTTTGCTCCAACGGGCCCTAACTATAGGGCCCGAACACAAGAGATCCTTCTCTCGCAAACACCGGTGGCCACCCGCGTTATTTCTGGACATGCGCATCAGCTGAATCTGGCACCGGTGAACAACTACAGACCAACAACAACTAAACAACGACCAGGAACCTTGACAGTTTTTTTTGTTTGTTTTAGCACTGGAATCTCGACGGTGTGTTTCCTATAATCTCTTCAGGCTCTTCTTCCTCGCATCCATCTTCTTCTTATCGACGGGGACTTTCACGCTCAGCGGCCCGTCCTTCTTGGGTGCTGCCGATGCTCCTCCTGAAACAACACAAGGAGCAGCGTTCTGGTCCTGTGCATTCGGGCCGAATGCTTTTGTCGCGGTAGAGGTAGATATTGGTGCGAGGACACTGTGGGACGGGTCCTTGTTCAGAGCTGCGGTCGAGTCAGAGATTCCAGTCTTGGACTTATTCTTGGATCTGAGCGCATGGATGCTAGTGTACAGCCTGCATATGGAGCGCCAATGTCATTGTCAGTAACTAGCTACAGCCGCACTCGTCGTTTCAACAAGAGGTCTGGTCTAATTTGCCAGAAATGGTAGCAATGGCATTCTAGGTGTCTACATTGTTTTGAATACACAATCCTAGCACTGCAGTTTTGTCCAATAAGAAAAAAGCTCTATGGCACCGCATGACACCGTGCCGACAAAATGAAGTTGAAGATTACTGACCTTGCATGGCGTGCAAAGTCCTCATAGTTCTCAAGTAGCAACTTTCCAGCTTGTTCATTGAGCGCAGATTCAGGAAATGGCTCGATCAGGAGGCATCTCACTACCTGTCATCAACCAATGTATGTACGGTAAGCACCCCACATTCTATGCAGGCAGTTTAAACTTCTTCCATAATCAAGTACTAGAAAACGCTTACTGCACAATCATGCACTATAAGAACATGAGTTAATGTGTGTTCAACTTCGAGCTTACCAGCAGAACATGCCTCAATCCAAGGCTAGGATTCCAATCCTTCTTCAATGTGTTAACACATATCTCTCCACTAGTTGCTATGTTTGGATGGAAAATTTTAGTCGTGAAAAATCCTGCAAATCAAAGAAGGCCAGAGACTTTCAACTAAAGTTTTACTTCAAGAACTAAACTAAAGTATGAACAATGATGGAAGTCTGACAAGATGGCCACCTTTTGGAGGAGAGTGAGGGAAGTCAAAAGATAATATCAGCTTCATCCGAAATATTCCATTCTCATATGGAGTTCCAGCTGCACATGCCCAGATCAGGTTTGAGAATGAAATATGAGAAAGTAGTGTAATAGCCTAATAGGGAAAAAAAGCGGCTTTATAACTTCAAGGTCTTTATATTTCATATGCAAAAAGCCGGAAGCAGCAAGCCTCATCAAGTAGTTAGCTCCGAATAAAACGTGACAGAAATACAAGAATGAAAAAAATACACCATTAAACAAGTACCCTGAGCATGATCAGCATAAGCACATAATATCTTACTACAAAGCACAAAATGACAGAAGGCACATGCCCAATATCAGAAAGTAGTGTAATATGAAACAAAAGCAGCTTTACAACTTCATGGTCTTTATATTTAATAATATGCAAAAAGCCGGAAGCGGCAAGCCTCATCAAATACTCCCTCCGTTCCAAATTAGATGACTTCCCTTTGTCCACATGCACATGTATCTATAATTGTAACATGTCTAGATACATCCACATGTGGAGAATGGGAAGCCATCCAATTTGGAATGGAGGGAGTAGTTAGCTCCGAATAAAACGTGACAGAAATACAAGAATGAAAAAAATACACCATTAAACAAGTACCCAGAGCATGATCAGCATAAGCACATAATATCTTACTACAAAGCACAAATTGACAGAAGGTGCAAAGCAAGGTATCTGACAGAATCTTACCAGGGCCCTCAATATCAGCAGAAATAGTGGTGAAGTCCTCATCATTAACAATAACTTTGATCCCTTCTGGAGGAGAGTCATCAAGATTCTTCAGTTCTTTAGCCAATTGCCTGATGACAGTTGGTGGGAGGTTCTCGTTGGTTGCCTTCAGTGACATGCATAAACCATTAGAACCATGGAAGGCAGCCTAGAACTCAAATCCTGAAAACGTTATGCTTACCATGGAAGCAAAAACTGCAGACAGCTTTGAAGTATTTGCTTCGCTGTGTAAAAAGCGTGATCACCAAACTTTAGCCTACAAACAAACTATTTAGGAGATTAGAGACAGTCAGATGGATATCGAACACAGAAAGATCAACAACGCAAATAGAGTGAAATTTACACCTAAGGAACAGCCAAAATATTGTAATGTACACGTAACAAACATCTGCCGCTATACAAAGGAAAAATGCCCACACGCCTAACGAGCATTTTCCCCAATATGTCCATACAAATAAATGTCTTCTCATGTCACCTTATACATGCAAGTAAGCGTGCTCGGCACGCACCACCCACGTGAATCGTATCTCAGTGAATTAATGCTGCTAAACAACAGTGTTGTATTGAGTAACCCCAGCAACAAGCTAATACAGAGAACATGTGCAGAACAAGGAAACCGATAATGCTGTGGTAGAGCATTTTGGCAAGAACAATTATTGACGATGCGGTGGTTCAAACGGTATATTCCTTGGTAAGTATGCGTGCTGTCATTATTGTGCGAACTTCGTACGGAGTTATTTACGCCGGAAATTTCATTCCTAAGGTGAACATTTCACACAAAATAAACCCTATCAACTTCTATCTCCTCTTCCCCTCATCCCTTTCGCGCCTTCCATGCATGGTGCGCCACACCCCTTCCACGCAATCGCTATCTTGCACACCACTCCCTGTCTCCTCACCCCCGCGTCTCTTTCGCGCCTTCCATGCACAGCGCACCACACCCCTTCCACGCAATCGCTATCTTGCACACCACTCCCTGTCTCCTCTGCGTCTCTTTCGCGCCTTCCATGCACAGCGCGCCCCACCCATTCCACGCAATCGCTACCTTGCACACCACTCCTGTCTCCTCTCCCCCTCGTCTCTTTCACGCCTTCCATGCACAGCGCCACGCCCCTTCCACGCAATGCGCTATCTTGCACACCACTCCCTGTCTCCTCACCTCCGCGTCTCTTTCGCGCCTTCCATGCACAGCGCGCCCCACACATTCCACGCAATCGCTACCTTGCACACCACTCCTGTCTCCTCTCCCCCTCGTCTCTTTCACGCCTTTCATGCACAGCGCCACGCCCCTTCCACGCAATGCGCTATCTTGCACACCACTCCCCACGCAAGCACACAAGCACACACAAAGGTCACTACATCCAGGGGCGGTTACCATGGACCTTGCGTCCTGTGATCACAGGACCTCCCAATGCAAAACAAGGAAACCGATAATGCCGCGGTAGAGCATTTTAGCAAAAACAATTATTGACGATGTGGTGGTCCATAGTCCATACGGTATATTCCTTGTGTATGGTAAGTGGGCGTGCTGCATGGTTTACAAGCGTCCGCTTTGGGACGCTTAAGCGACGCCTAAGCGTCAAGGCGCCCCCTCAACGCTTTGGAAAAACGCCCGCTTTAGGCGCTTAAGCGTCCAAAGCGCCCGCTTAGGCGTCGCTTAAGCGCCAAAGCGCCCCCCCCCCCCCCCCCCCCCATCGCTTTGGGGACGCTTCACGCTTTGTAAACCATGGCGTGCTGTCATAATTGTGTTAACCTTGTACGGAGATATTTTTACGGGAAAATTTATTCCTATGTTGAACATTTCACACAAAAAATAAACCCTATCAACTTATGTCTCCTCTTCCCCTTGTCTCTTCCACGCCCCCTTCCACGCAATGCGTTATCTTCCAAACAACTCCCTGCGCAAGCACACACAAAGGTCACTACATCCAGGGACCGTCACGGTGTACCTTGCATCCTGCGTGATCACAGGACCTCTCAACGCAATTCCTGATGGGAGCAACGCCTGACGTGATAGAACAAGATGAAAATTGAATCCCTCTTCGGCTCTTCCAGAGTTCACACACTCAGACTCCCCTGCTCACATATCAATGATATCATCTAGCGAAATACAAGACCAATCGGATCCGACCATACAACCCAGCGTCTCCTACCCGACCACTACGGCACTACCATTACCAAGACGTGAAATGAAATTACCAGCGCGGTTGAATGGAACCGAACGATCTCCATACCATAGAACAAACCGAGTGGTCCTCACTTACCAGGTACCACCGACGCGACGCCGGAGGATACAGCCCGCCCTCGCTGCTCGCCGAACCGATGCCTGCCGCGTGCGATTCGGGAAGGGGTCGACGCGTGCGGCAGCCGGTGTGCAGTGCGGGCGACGATCGATGGGGTGGCAGGGCGGGGTGGGAAGAGAAGGCGCAATTGGGACGGAGGGCAGTGGGGGAGGCTGGAAGGAGGAGCGGGCGGCGGCTGGGGGAGAGCGAGCTCGTCGGCGGGGGGAAACCCTAGGATGGAGCGATTCCGAATTGGGGGAGACAGGGCTGGCGAGGGGTGTGGGGAAAAGGAAGGAAGCAGTGATTGCGATTTGAGAGCGGGCGCCCCAGATCCGTGCGGGGATCCGACCGTTGACGTGTAGCGGGCCCCGTCCTGGCCCGTCTCAGCCGACGCGGCGTCCTGTCGCCGTAAGACCGTCTTTTTTTACGCTGTACGCTGGCATACATTGTATTGATAATTACTAGTTGAATGTCCGTGCGTTGCTACGGCCTACGTATTTTTTTATACATAATGATGCACGCGAAATATATGTATTTTAATAAAACCTATAACATGACGACCATAGAAAGATTTTGTCCAAAGGAAACTTGAATACTCATATCAATTCTCAAATTATTTAGAATAATGTATTATTTGGATCCTCATATTTTTTTAAATTATTTGGATCCTCATATTTGTACGTTGTACTTTAGTTTCTTGAAATGAGTAATTTTTTTTCCATAATATCTTAAAAATAAGAAATTAAGTAACACAAGTTTTGAAGCCCAAATAGGGTGAATAAACAAAAAAAACAACACGGTGATTAGGCCACACTTTAATTTTTTCGCTGTTTCATTTTTTTTGTCACGGTGGAGCTCGTGAATTCATTCCAAAACACGCGAGTGTTGCGTTTGGTCTAAATATCCAAAGAAATAAGCATGGCGAGCCGATACTCTAGTAATGGCAATACATTAAGATGTTCAAAATTATACACGGTACACATTTTTTTTTCCTAAATAATTTGTAGGTGAATTTTCTTTAAAATGGATTATCTATTAATTTATCTTTTGGTCGCTTGTGATCCACAAAATTGACAGATATTATACACGAAAAAAATACGAAATAACCTAAGCACTGTAGCTAGCAACGAGCTGATCTCTTTTTCTGTCACTACTGAAATTAGCTTGACTGGTTGGTTATGCAACGTGTGACGCTGCTAGGTAAAGGAAAAAGTCTCGCGCACACAAAAGCCCGACACGCACCATCCTCTCACTCTCCCATTCTCCCACTGAAGCTCCCTGCCCGACGGCCTCCGTCACCAGTGACCACCCGCTCGGTCCTTCCCCTTCCTCTCCACTGCTGGCGTCATCTCTTGCCGCCGGCAGCTCGGCGCTTCTCCGGCTGTACCTGATATTCGATTGGCGATTCGTATGGTCCTTCTTCCGATTCGCGATTTGTCGCCTATTTGAGTCGTGCTCAGTGCTCACGCCGCCATGGATTTGTCGCTCCTCCGCGCCGCCGTGTACGGCACACGGGGCAGGTCGCTCCCGCTGCTCAGGTCCTCGTCGATCGCCGGATAGCCACCTCGCAGGCTCCTCCGCGGCAATCCCTCATCGATTCCGGCAAGCTCCGAGGAGGCGAGTAGAGCTGGGCGAGAGGGGCCTCCATGACCGACGCGGCACCTGGTGTTCTAAATCTCGCTGGTATGGGTGCTTCCTTTCTCTTTGTCCTTTGCACTGTGCTTATGTGATTATGTATTTCTTAAGGTAATCAGGAAACCAATCTGATAAGGCAAGACTTATATATATGTAAGCATACTATGAATCGGTGAGTGATGGATTTATTTTTTTCTCTCACTCTAGTTCCTTCGTCTCTCCATGTCACTGTATCTTTTGGTCCTCCCCGTCCGGAAGCCGGCGAGGCAGGGCCGTCGCTAGCTAGCACTGCACCGCAGTTGCTCTCTTCCTCAGAGGCAGATCAGGTTGGTGTATTTATCTTTTCGTTCATGCTTTTCTCTTCTGAATTTTTGCACTACAGTGTATACGTTTGCTGATGTGAATGATGCTAACTCTGTTTGTATTTCTACATTCAACAGCTTAGCATGGCAGGGGCTAAACGGGGCCAGTAAGGAGCAGTACTATTCCGTGATTTCTTCATCCGGGAAGGTATCTTTGTTACTGAACTTTCCCCTGTTCTCATGAATTCTATTTGTCATGATGCTCATTTCTAATTGTACTTTCCCCTGATCAGAGTTTTAAATAAGCACAAATGAGTTAGTGGATATATTGTTCGAAGCACCTCCGTTTAAGAAGAAGAATGTATTCTGTGCCATCCAATTATCTATAGCAGCATGATTTGCTCATTCGGATTAGACGCTGAGTTCTTTGGTAAATTTTTGGCATCCAGGTTGCATTGCGAATGTTAAATGGTTTGGTGTATATGGGGATTAAAAATTTCTTATCACTGATTTTTTTGGGCCGAGCTTAGAGGATTTCTTTGTCTACTGCGTCAGGAGTATCACGTCCAAGATGTCCTAATGTTGACAAACCAAATGGTAATTATTGCTGGACATTGTCTACTTCAGTTTATCACGTATGGCACTAAATCTGCAGTAAGTTATTTTCATATGGGACTGCAGGTTGGAGATCATTTCTTAATTTTTGAGTTCAGTAATCCAGATTACAGTGTAAGACGTTGCCACTTATTGTTTTCCTATGTTTCTTTTGAACTACATGCAATGCCTGCAGTTTATATTAATATATGCACATAGATATTCATATAACAAAAAATTAAATATGTTTTATCCATTACATTTTGAAAGATATAATAATCATAAAGTAATCTGCTCAAATCAGGTCCAGCTATTTCAGTTGGTAAGGACTTCCTTGTAGACTATGTTCTTTGTGGTCCTTATTAAGGACTCAGTTCGTTTTCTCTTCTTTGAATTCTTGGTCACGTCCTTTCCTTTGACTTTCATGGCGAGGATCTTGATGTTTCTTTTGCGGTTGCTCTGGATAACGCGACGTATAGCTGACCATGAGAGAACACCGGCTCGGGCAGGTACACGCCTACAATCGGGATGGTCTGCCCTTGCGCCTTGTTGATCGTCATGGCAAAGCTAAGCCTGATAGGGAACTGCTTCCTCTTGAATCTGAAGGGAACATGTCACTATCGGACGGACAGAGAGGTATCCGAGGAAGAAACACCCTCTCCCAGCGTGCTGTCCCACCACGATCTCCGCATCGATGGCGTTTCTCTGGAACCCACGGACGACCAGCCTCGTGCCGTTGCACAACCCATTAGCTGGGTCAATGTTCCTCAACAGTATAATGGGCAGTTTATCTTCAGTTTAAGCGCGTGTGGGGGCATCCCATTAGGAGCCAGCGAGTTAAGAAACTCTTGAGCATAGTAGCCATGCGGATCATCCTCCGCACTATCGAAGCTATGGTAGATCATCTCCTCTCCCTGAAAACGCTCAATCATGCGCATGTTTATTCCATCGACGTTGTCGTTCTTTGTGGAGAGGATCGCTCGAGAAGTCATGTAATTTGTATTGTCCATGTTTTGGTCTAGGGCAGGAAACACATGGTCGATCAGCTTCTCTATGTCAGTCGCGTCGCCCTTAGACGACACACATATATCTTCCGGAAGCTGGATGTTTCCTTCCTCGTCGGTTTCCTCGGTGCCGTTGCCTATCCTCAGCAAGTAATCCGCGAACCACTGGTCGTTTTGCGCCCTCATGTTCCTTACGAGCCTTAGTTGGCGCATACCCTTCCATAGGTTGAACTCCGCAGGCTCGCGTCGATTATCTGACCTCGTGACCCTTTCCTTACTACCGGAAGCACCTGCCTGAAGTCCCCACCGAACACGACAGTCTTGCCCCCAAAAGGTCGGTCTTGGCGGCCCATGATGTCGCGCATGCTTCTGTCCAATGCTTCAACTGCCTGTCGTTTCGTCATGGTTGCCTCGTCCCATAGTATGAGTTTAGCCATCCTCAGGAGCTTGGCAGTCCCACTCTGCTTAGTGAAGTTGCATGATGCCCCTTCTTCAAGGTTTAGTGGGATCTTGAACCTCGAGTGGGCTGTCCTGCCTCCCGGCATGATTGAAGCGGCGACACCGGACGTCGCTGTGGCCACCGCGATATTTCCCTGTCCACGAACCGTAGCGAGCAGTGCCCTGTAAAGGTATGTCTTCCCAGTGCCTCCCGGACCATCGACGAAGAATCCCCCATCGTCGTCATCAACTGCCTTTAGTATGTCGTAGGCAAGCCTCTGCTCGGTGTTTAGTAAGGTGCTAGTGCAGCGTCTTCCTCGTCAACCTTGATGTTGGTTTCCTCGATTACCTCCCTAGCCTCGCCTCCAGTGTTGTCATATGTCTCGTCAATGTCTGGAAGAGGGAACGACTTTATGTCTTTACCCATGGATTCTAGCATGCCCCTTATATCAAGCAACACCATTTGCTCCACCGCTTTTGGACACGTGTGTTGTCGCCGGTAGTCGTCTGACATCGCCTCAAGGTGTCGATCCCAAAGACCGCGCACATCGCCAGGCTCACAGAATACCAAGATCGTTGCGAAGAGCCTCCTGAGTGAGCTTGGCATGGCGAACTGCTCCGACTCAGTAAGACACTCATCAAGCGTGTTGTCGGCCTCAATTAGACCTTTCCTCTCCGCGGCCTCACGAAAGGTATCACATAGCACACCATCAACGGTTTTCAGGTCTTCGAAGGACGTCGAGCCTGGTACATGGTTAAGAAGCACCCTAAGAAAGTACCGCTCCCCCTCGGCGGGATTGGCTGTCACGATTCTGCCTACTTGGTGAAGATCCCTTTTCCTTTTCCTCCAATACTTCTCTGGTTGCCATGTGAACCATTGTGGAAAATCCCTATAGAGAATACCTCTAGCCCACTCGTTGTTCTGGTTAGCCACAAAATACTCTGTTAGCATGGATGCGTTCTCCTGGGCTGCGACGTCGTTTAGGTTGTCTCCCTCTTTGAATGTGACTCTTTGCATATCTGGTAGATGAAGCGGCAACTGTAGTACAGACGGATGGATCTCAGAGAGTACGAAGCCAAATATCCTCCACATGGATTCAGGTGGTGTAATCCACCTTGCGTCAACGTATCTCTTTATCTCGTCTATGTTACCATCAGCGTCGGGCTTGTCGATGTTGAATGAAGTCTGATCGTGGCCCTTGTATATGTACTTATATAGGTACTTGACTGCCTTTATGCTGGAGCACACCTCCACGTTGATGTGGCAGTTGAACATCTGCAAGAGGTGAGGGTTGTAAGGCACAACCCATCTATTGTCGAGCGTTGCACCGCGGACCTTCGCCGAACGCCGTCCTTCCGTCTCCGATAAATGGGGTATGAGTCCTTCCCTTGTATGGTTGTCTCGTTGAACGTCCGTGGGTACCTACACTTGCACGACCCATCTTGCATACACACGTTGTTTGGCTTTAGGGCACCGCATGGGCCGTGCATCATATGTTTCACGACCATGGCGTATAGCTCCGGGTACTTATCCTTGTCTGGGAGCTCCGCTGATATGAGGTGGTCATACTGCTCCGGCACAAGTAGCTTATAATTGGAATCCATGATCAATAGGAAATGGGCATGCGGGAGGCCCCTCTTCTGAAACTCGACCACATAGACCCACGCCTTCACAACGCCTAGGATGTGCTTCTTGGTCAGCATATATTTCATCTCTAGCTTGGCCCTAAATACTCGCGCCACAATATCTGGCCGGTCCTGCGGGGTTTGGCCTGGAAGAAGGGCATCCTGTATCTCCTGCCAGTTTGGGTTGCATGTCATTGTCAGGAAGATGTCAGGCTTGCCATACGTCTGTACCAATGCCATGGCATCCATATGCCTCCGCTTCATGTCTCGGAAACACCCCTGGAATTTCCAAGGTAGCACAATCCTTGTGCCAACAGCACTTGCTCGAGTCTCTCCGGCCGTGATGCTATCGACAATGCCTTTATATAGATCAGCACGTATCTGTGGCTGGTGCTCCCTGATCCAATTCAACCTGCAACCCTCGATCTTTATGTACATGTCCACCGCCCATTGCTGGAAAAGACGCCCTCCATGCAGTATGGGGTTGAATATAGCAGGACGCGTTTGTAGTCGGTAACAGTAGTAGTCCCTGACGGAGACGCATAGACGGCCACCCCCCTCTGTGACAGAAAAATAAGGTTATTCGACATTTGCGAAAGAAAAATAAGGTTATTCAACATATGCGAAGGATAGACTAAAAATTCAGAAGTATCCGAGATACCTGGATCATCTTCACGATCTGCTCTTGGTAGCTGCGCAAGGTCCCATGACTTATTATGTTTAGGTATATTTGGATGCCAACCAAGCTCCCCTTTGGGAAGAAGAGGGGGTACGAGAGCGGGTCATAGCATCCTTGTGTGGCATGTATACTGTGCCTCTCATTGTTGTTACCGTAGAGGGTAATGCTGCTTGAACCTATTTGTCGGATCGCTGCCCTCGACCCATATCGCAGCCACCTCGGACGACAGTGGTGTGTTGTATCTTCGTTGGTCTAGCTTTTTGTCCGTGTTCAGTTCTATACGGTAGTCCTCAAGGTTATCCTTATGCTCGCCCAATCTCCTAAACTGCTCGGAGTAGGGGTTTCCTCTCAGTATTTCCACAATTTTCTGGACGACCTCCTGATCTAGTTCCTTGGTTGCTTCCTTGCGATGGACCAGGCTGGGATCATCGTCGTAGAAGTAGAGTTGTAGATGTTCCGAGCGAGAGCCTGGCCCGAATGAATGCACGTTGTGGTACACCTTGTGCTCGGAACGTGTAGACCCGGACCTCATGTTCGTGCAGTCGTTGTCGAGACTGACGCCAAGGGTTGTGAAGGAGAAGTGGCCGTTAAAGAATCGTATGCTTTCTCGAAAATGTCGGCTGTCTGCATCCGCGCTAGACCATAACCTCATCAGCTCCGGTATAGGAACTTGTTCAGCCAGTTCGATCTGTCCGTTTCGCCGTTTCGACAGCAAAACCGGGGGTCTCATACTCAAACCTCTTGGCATGGCAGTGTTTGCAGTTGGGACTTGATTTAGTATGTGCGTGCTATCTGGGAGGTTTGAGTACACAAAGTCAAAAGGATCTATATCAATAGCACCCTCATCTGATGAGTCTATCGCTGTATCTGTGCCATGCCATCATCGTCGAAACCTAAATGAATAAGATGTCACATCAATTTTTTCATATTTACTCGTTATAGACAGAGTGGAAAGGCTGGCATTAGTACCTTCACGGGCATATATGCAGCACTCCTCGTCCGTTAGGTCATTTGGGACGGTATTTTCCTCCATAATACCGTTGAGGAAGGCCTCCATGTCACCTACAACATTCTTGATCCGGTAAGTATGATTATATAATGCACCATGACATAAATAATTTCTTAAAAATCAGTGTTTTACCGTCGGTCCTGATGGTATACTCGGGCGTGCTCGTTGGCAAAGTTGTTGCATTTGGGCACGGCATTGCGATGGATTCAACGCATGGGGTGTCCCTCCTAGCCGCGTAGTTTGTCCTTCGCCGAGCCGTCTTGTCAGCACGTAGTGACTCGGCTGCTCTTCTGAGTGCATTAATCTCCTCCTTTTGCTCACGTGACAAACTATTTCGTTTAGCTCTATCTTTTGCTCTTCTACCTGCATTTTTTCTCCTTTTGCTCATTCGTCAAACTCTTTGGCGGCAAACTATTTCGTTTAGCTCTATCTTTTTCTCTTCTACGTGCATTAATCTCCTCCTTTTGCTCGGCCGTCAAACTGTTTCGCCGAGCCCTATCACGTTCACGTCTTGCTTGTTTTTTATCTTCTGAAATATTTGAAATCAGTTGCCTTTGGTCTTCCATTTTCTGCAACCACAACCAAAAGTCAGAAGTTATGAACATCCAATACTTAGCTTGTTGTATGAATGTCATTTTCATCATCAGCTTGTTGTATGCTTCAGCGGGCCGAATTCCACAGTACACTTCATAGTAAGACCGCTTGGAGTGAATAAATCCAATGGTAGAATATTCGCAGCAGTGCAATGTAATTACTTTGATCACTATGATCACTTCATGTTGTTAGCAATTGATCAAGCATAGTGACTCAAGTTCCATGAAACTGAAATTACTTTGGTTTATGTGCAGAAAAGAGGAAAGTTATAAGCACGACAGCCCTACAGTATTAATACTAAGATGCTAACGACAGCATAGAAAGGCAAGCGCACTAAGCCAGGTAATGCAAACAGGGGGTGTATTGATCCGTCTATTCAGTCGACTCACTTTTCTTATTAACTCAGGAAATCCATCTGACCATCACACAACAGTCTGATCATCATACAACAGGAGAAGTAATGAAATTCATCTGAGCAGCACAGAACAAGAGAATTGATTACCGCTGTTGCAGGCGTTAGACCAAGCACTATCGAGCTTGAGTTCGAGGTGGGGCAGAACTTTTTTGTTTTGGATCAGGTGTTGGTTTGTCTGTTATAGTAGTTGAATCCGATCGATTGTCTTTTCTTTTCCTTTTGTATGTAGCAGTGTTTGTATAGGTTTCTGGCTGCCGTTTGTGTAGCAGTGTTTGTATAGGTTTCTGGCTGCCGTTTGGTGTTTTTTTTTTATGTATGGGAGCTGTGTAGTTTGGGCCGAGTTCGTGTGTAGTCTGGTTTGTGCCGGGCCGAGCTGAGATAGCCAGACGTGCACGACGGAACCGGAACGCGACGTACGATACGTACGACCACTAAGGATATTATATAGTAGAGATATGGATAAGAGTAAGGAAAACGGAAAAGAAGCTGCACCTCCTGGGTCCCTCGCGCGGGGGGCTCTGGAGGCGACCCACAGAAACCCTAGAGGAGCCGCCGCCGCCGCCGGCGGTGGTGGCGGCACCCGGTCGCCAAAAGGTGGCGGGGAGGAGGGGCCGCGCCCAGACGCGCTGACTTCGCGCGGAGGAGGCCGTCGACGGGCTACGGCTGGTGGTGGAGTTGGCGGCGGTGCACGGCGAGCTGGAGGAGAGGAGCGGCGGAGCAGCTCGGAGCGAGATGCGGGGGCCATGGAGGCTACGGTGCAGGTCCTGGAGGTCTCGGGCGGCCGGGAGGACCTTGGCGTCGGCGTGGCCCCCCCGGTCATGGATGAGGCCTGGTGCGCCGCGGCCGAGGCGCTGCTGCTGGCTCCTGGAGGCGGCAGCCATGCTGTGGAGGAGCAGCGCAGCGGCCCTGCTGGTGACGGCGCGGCCCAGATCTAGGCCCGATCTGGGTCTGAGGGCTGCGGCGGTGCCCAGCTGTCCGGAGTGCGACAGCGGCGGCACGGGTGGTTCTTCGACCGGCCTGGAGGTGGATGATGGGGGAGAGCTGCTGGGAGGTGGGGATGGTCTTGCTCGTGCGAGTCGTCGGTGTGCCATGTCGCATCGGCCACGACTATGAAGGGCTACGGCGGCGGCGGTGTGAACAACGTGGACGGTTGCCCCATTCCGGTGGGCGAGGAGGGAGGTGTGCGACGTCACGGAGGAAAGTCTTGCTCCTTGCCGGAGCCGGCGACGATGGCACGTGTGGGTGTCGTTTCCCTTCTTGGAGGCGTTGCCGAGGTGTGTCGACACCGTACTCGCTCTCATCTCGGTATGGATGATGTCTCCGGGCGAAAGCCTAGGTTTGGAGTTTGACCGGCGCGATAGCGGCGTCCTCGACGTGGTCCCTCCGTTGGGAGTATCGTGTTTGGAAACACGGTTTGGAGGTCCTAGGTTGCTTTCCTCCGGGGCTTGCCGCTATCCAAGTTTGTGTTGTAGGGGCGCTATGCACACCATCGCTAGCGTGGCCAAGACGACGCCTTTCTCGAGACGGACCAAATCCCACCATCCACCTCCTTTAGGATGGTGCGTCGACGAGGAAAGTCAAGAGGGAGATGTTCTTCTTGGAGGCGGCGACATCGGTTGAGACGCGGCTTTGTTGCTCAGATTAGGATAGGCTCATCTTGTTGTTGTTGTTGTTGTTGTGTGTGGTGGCTGTCTACGGATAGCCGGTGTGGAGTGTTGTGACAGTGTTGTTCGCAACGGACTGTCAATTTCTTGTACTTAAACCTCTGCCTTCTATATAAATAAGGTACGCATTTGCGTACTCTCGATAATTATATGGATACAAAGTTGAGGCAAATACAAGTAACATAAAACTAGGACAGAATAAACCCCTATACTGCCAGCAATGATAAATGATGTATCTGTGTTTGATAATCAATAAAGCTAGCCGAAAGGCATTAATTCAAAAAAAAAACTAGGAGAGAATACAACCGACTATGCTGCTGCATTCCTCCATATTGCCGCAACTACCAAGCACCCACATCCTTCGCCTTTGCCGGAGAAAAAGAACACCAACAATTGGTACACATCTTAACATTGAAGAAACCCCTTGGCACGAGGCGCTAACTAGCCGCGATAGCCACCGGCCCCCATAAGGCTCGATCTATCCCGATAAAGAGCATTGTCCAGAGGAGCCCTCCGAGCCTCTTCAACGTTGGATTCGGGGCGAACGTCCTCCCCACCCTTCAATGGGCGGCCGGATCCCCCACCGTCTTCCGTAGATCCGCAGCAGCAACGCCGCACTCCAAGAGAATCCCATCCCCGCCGCCACGCCAAGACACAACGTCCTGCTCCAACAGCTTGGACTTCATAAGCCTCTCGTCGACGCCAGCAACACCTACGACGAGCAGGAGCATGTGCGGGAAGACCATTATTCTTACTAGCACCATCGGCATCAGCCCCATCATGACACCTACGGAGGAAACTCGAAAACCTAACAAAATTAGGACGAAAGCACACGCACGAGCGAGAGCTGGAGCTCCCGTCCCTCTTGTGCCGCCAAGGCGGCGAACGGAGGGGAAGGGGAGGCGGGGAGCGCTAAAACTGGACCGCTTTTGATCTCCTCTCGTGCGGTTGCGGAGACGAAGCGGTATCGCTGTGTATGACCGTCTCTTGGCTTGGGTTACCCACAGCAATTCCTATAGGACGCTTATTGCGCCGGTTATCCCCATGATGCGTACACTGAAAACAATTTGGGCATGGCCTATTACAGCAGTTGGCGACGCGACTCAACCGGAAATGGAGAAGAACAAGAAACAAAAAGCGGAGAAGAAGATAGGACGACGACCGACCTCACTGGAGACACGGACGGCGCGGTTGGCCGCGACATAGCCAGCGAGGCGACCGACCTAGCCGGAGACACGGACGGCGCGGTTGGCCGCGACGTCGCCGGCGAGGCGAGGAAGGGACCTCACTGTAGCCGGCGAAGACACAACTCATCGCGACGGCGCAGGTGAAGGTGAGGAAGTTACTTAACTTGCAGAGGTCAGGTGTGGGAGCAGCTCGCTGGTGAGGGGGCTTAGGGTCGGCCATGGGTGACAGAGGAAAGCGGTCTGGCTGGCGGAAGCTGCGGGGAAGGCTAGCTCCAGGAGTGGTTGTCGGACAGGAAGACGAAGATGGAGCTATGGTGTTCATGGTGGGCTCGAACCACATCCACTACCTTCATGCGTTGGTCATGGAGCGGACGCAGAAGGCGTCAAATCGGTTCACCACGCCAGCTTCGCGTCGCCAAACGAAGGACGGGAATGGCAAAGTCTTCGCCGAAAGAAGGAGGATTAGAAAAATCGCCCCAGCAGCACCCCATATATCCATGCCGATTCAAAAAAAAATCATCACCTCTGAAACTAACCCCAGAATTGAGGTTCTGCTCGGGGTAAGAGCGTCGCGCTTGTCATAGACACGGCACGCATGCAAAGGGATTAATGGTGACACGCAGAAGGCCGGTTCACACACCTTTCTTCAGGAAAAAACGGATGCACTAGACATCAAACATGTAGAAATCATTGATGGCTGTAAGTTGTAGCGTGAGTGGTATGTCACGGTGCACATAGAGTGCTTCATACGGATAGGGGTGGCCGTTCGGTTAGACCGAACCGAAAGGTTCGGTTCTTCGGGGTTTCTAGAAATTTGGTTATGCAAATACGATGACCGATCGGTAATTCGAAAAACTGCTAACCGAGGAGTTCGGTCCACTGGGAATTCGGTTCGGTTCTCGGATTCTACCGAATTGACATATTAGATGAATGAAACAAAAAAAAAAGGCAAAACTTCTCAAATTGATTTGCAATTAAACATTCTGAACGCTGAAAGTAATTAAAATCAGACCATACGATTGATTGGGGAGCTCAAACTGACCAATCTGTATTGGTGAGTACCCATAACGAAATCATTAAAACAAGATAAAATCAAGGCCGTGATGACAACGAATCCGGCAAACTTTATTTCAACGATATGAGACATGTACATTGCAAATTTTAAGCACTCTAAACAGAAATTCCAACTGATAAAAAGCAACAACAATCCGTAACAAGCAAGCACAACTTTGTAGACATTCCGGCACAAGAAATTCAAACCGATAAAAAGCAACAACAATCCCTAACGGGCAAGCACAACTTCATAGACATTACGGTCCAAGGGCGTAGATCAGCAGACCCTTTTCGGGATGCAGATCTGGCCGGTTATGTGCCAACTTTCACCTCCATCATGATGCGCATACGGGCAAGACGGCGCGTAATTGGACTCCATGACCAGGAGGTTCCATTGCGCATGCGGGTCATGAGTCGAGAACACTGTCCAAGCGGGAAGGGAATTCTCGTATCTGCTGTGCGTGACGCGGGCAAAACTCTCCACGTCTTGGTTCGCCTCCATGTCATCCGGGTCGATGTCAACGGTGAAGATGTCGCCATAGGGCCTCACCGAGTGCAAGAAGACGGGCAGCGATATCGGGTCAACGGACACCGCGGCGAGGTCGGACGTCACGGCGATGCTTCGGCCATCTGGACTGAAGACCGGGTGGTTCACATGACCGGAGAAGTCGTAGCCACTCCTGAACACCCTCACCACCGAGTAGTCGCTTGCGTTCATTAGGTAAACAGCGAAGTACCCCGGGTCGAGGCCATGGTCACGCTCCGGCGCGTCCTCGGGCTTGTCACGGTTTGACGAGAACACAATCAAATCTCTGTCAGGAGACCACTCACAATGTGTGTCAGTCCAATCGCCTTCTGTCACCCGTTCCGCTTCACCTTCTTCCTCCCCGAATTCTGCGTCCATTATGTATAGATTCTTGTACTTCTCGTCTCCTCCATCCCTCGTTGATCGGAAAACAAGTTTCGTCCCTACATATATATACAATAAAGATATCATCGTCCCCATTAGAGGTAAACAAAAAATATCACCAGAAGAAGAAACAATATTGCTTGTGATGAATGTAACAGAGGACTCATTAAGGCACTGAAGCAAGACTGCAAATGTATTTCTTACCATCTGGATTGGTGGATGGGAACGCATTATTGAATTCTCCTTTTGTGAGCAGTCGTCGCTCTCGTCCACCACTCGATATATCGGGGATGGCGTAGATCTCCAGAGTTTCATTGGGTTTGAAAGATGGTCCCATACAAACATACAGTATGTCCTTCTCTTGGTTCCAAACTGGTGAGAAGATCCGATCAGGGCCATCTGTCTATATATATACAGATACAATAATCAGCACCCATAGTTGGTAAAGATTCGCTAGTCATAAACCATTCCTTTACAATTTGTAAGCCCACAACATCATAAAAATTATATATGATTTTTACCCTGCAAAAAGTTATCGTCTATTTTACTGAACCAGAAAAATACAGGCCACTTACATCATAGACAACACGCATTCCATCGCTGTCGGCCAACCACACGGATTTGAACTCGTTATCAACGAACGCGAGCTTGGAGCCATCTTTGGAAAAGGCTGGGAAGGCTCCCGCAACCCTAAATAGTCCAACGTCTTCGTGTGGGGACTGCAGCTTGTTGAAATTCCTCGGCACATCATCTCCATGCTGCAGACACAAAATAGTATAAATAGCGTTGATATAATGTTGCGTGGAGGACTTACTAAACAAGAAAACTCTTGCACCAAGCCACATATATTGGTACCTTGAGAAGGTCGCTTTGGCAACGATGGTAGCCGATGTAGTTGCCATTGTCCATCACAAAGGGGTTGTAATGGTCACCTTTTGGCTTGGTGTACTGCGTGATCTGCACTGATTCTTCTGGGGCACTCGTGTCAAAAACCTCGATGTGACGGTACTGCGCTTCAACACGAACATCAGCAAACACAGACTTCTGGCGGATGATTGCCACAGCCACTCTGTTCTCATCAATGGCTGCTGGTGTCATTGCATCGAATTCTTCCGGGGTCACGCGGATGGTCTCACCGGTGCTCATGTCATACTGAAACACACCCCAGTTCCCCCCTTCCATTCTGTGGAAGAAAATTACTGTCTCACTTCCCCATGATGGCCAGCCACCGTTCTCGATCACCAGCTCGCGATCAGAAGATGGGTCCTCTATGCCCATCACGTAAATGTTGGTCTGCAAGTCCTTAATTTCTCCATCCCATTTCTTTCCTTGGTAAGAAGCCACCGCTACCCTCTCCCCAGACGGTGACACAGAGGGACTTATATCAAACGTCTCTGTTTATGTATAATTAACAGACCAAAAATTATTTAGGGACAAATGAAAGCACATTTGACATACATCTCTACACAAGTACAACTAGGTCAAATAGCAACAGAATTGGAAAGAAAAATTAGCAGCCGAACCTGGTGGAGTGAGGCGCTCAGTTTCGCCTGTCCTGAGATTAGTTTTGTAGACGACGTTCCAGGGGCTACGGCGTTCTTCCACAGGCTCCTTGGTGGACACGTAAACAAGGTAATGGTCAGCCGTTTCACCATCCACCTCGTAGCCACCAGCAATGCAGCCGCTGTCCTCCATACGGGCACCACCGAACAATTCCTCGCCATAGATGTCCGCCAAGGTGAAGACCTTGACGTCATCATCATCAGGATAGCGCACGGCTATCGCAAGTGTTTCAAGGTTGTGTTGTCTCTCAGAGACAAAGACCAAGCCGGTGATACGGCCCGAGTCGACGTCGGCATCTAGCTCGTCTTCAGGAGCCAACTCCAGGCGCTTGACGATGGTCTTGAGAGCTTCTGGTGGAACGGTTTGGCCGTTGTAGTTGTACGACACGCCGTCCGTCAAGAGCAGCTCGTCCTCCCTTGATGAAGCTGGGACTGGACAGCAGAATATGTCCAGGGGCACTGGCGGCCTGTAGCACGTGAAGAAGGCGATGCTTCCTCTACTCTCACCCATTCTAACAGATTTGTTGTGTTTGGTGGAACTGCTGATGATCAGATGCAAAATGTAAGCAAGTGAGATGGTACTAAGTGATGGCACAATGCAAGGTATTTATAGAGTGCGGAGCATAGTGGTGCAGTGCATATCATGTTACAGTAATGTGACTCCACAGGACCACGAATAGCCACTTTTAGCTATGCAAAACTGTATGTCCAGTTGCATCAATGGTCAGCGCTTTTGCAAACAACAAGAGTTTGAAGGATACAATTTGATATATTTTAATACATATATTGGATGTATAAAAGATCGCAGATGCGGTTGTGCATAAATTTCTAGCACAAACCATGCATCCAGGTAAGTATTCAGCATTTTTTATTTATTTAAATGTACTGATGGTGGCGGGCTGAGATCTGGCAGGCAGGAGATGCATTTGTATCAAAACCAAAGTGATATACATCCTGTTCTATTTCGTGACAGCCTTTCCCGTTGCAACTTAGCTTAACTGATGTACAGTAAGTAATAAAGTAGATCTTTGATGCCACTGTGAGCATATCCTAGCATCAACTAAATTCTTGCCTTCCCTCTCCAAATTGGAGAAATATTGATACATTATCCATTCATAGTTACTCTGCATTCTGGGTTTAGTCACAGCCAAACTTTGTAAATTTTGATTAAACTTATAAGAAAAATTGTTAATGTCTATAATATCAAATGCATATAATATGAAAGTTTATTCTAAAAATATTTCTTTTACCTTTCAGATGTTGATATTGTTTCCTATAGCCTTGAAAAAAAAATACGAAAGTTGATTTTGACTAAACCCCGAATGCATGGTAATTATGGACAGAGGGAGTAAGCTAGTACGACTTGAACGAATCTATCACCCAACCAGTGACGGTGAGTTGCGTGCAACTTCTGGATCTGCATTTATTTTTATCATAGATATATATGTCATCATTATGTTATTTATCTTGCTCAAACAATGACCATCATCACAAATTTCTTTCTTCACCCAATAAGACTGACGAGAGGTCTGCTGAACTGCCCGGATGAAATAGGTGGTGTTGATGTCTGGGGAAGCATGTTGTTGGTTCTTCCAGTACAAATGTACTGCAACCTGTTTAACTTGGTCATGCTTTCTGGCAGTGTAAATATGGAGGTGTCCCTGACATCTAGAGTTTGGAACTGCCTTAGATCACCTAATGACCATGGAAGATTGAAGATGCGACGACATCCTCGAGAGAGGAACTTGAGGAGCCGCAACCACTTCACCATCTCCTACATCGTCTGCATCCTCTAGATCAAGCACTCGAGCATCTTCATACTTTGAGAGAGAATGATTT
This sequence comes from Poa pratensis, assembly GCA_947311845.1. Lineage (NCBI taxonomy): Eukaryota > Viridiplantae > Streptophyta > Magnoliopsida > Poales > Poaceae > Poa > Poa pratensis. Next base: position 8,034,889 of record CAMZMU010000080.1, on the reverse strand, counting down.
CCACCTCCCAAACACCGTTACTGACCGCAGCCGCGAGAAGTCCGTGGTCTCGAACACAACTATATATGTCCCTATCCCAGTCTTCCTAAGAGGTTGAGAACGTCATAAGAGAAAGAGCGATTAAATTCTTATTACTCGTGACTAGATGCTATATGTGCTGGCAGATAAGAGAAACAATGACTTAAGGACCCGAGCTTAGCAGTAGAAAAGTAGTACGTAGATCCGTTCAAACGAGGCATTGGTTGTCACGCCTCACGCGCTGAATGATTATGCATGTACTATAACGTCGGTAGCTAGCTAGCTGGTGGATCGTTATGTCTTTTATTAAGAATGCCAAGACTACTCAGCACTCGGTCGCTAGCTACACAAGGAACACACAAGCAATGAGAGAGGAAGAGTTAGCCATGTCTGATCCTGTTGCTGGATTGTCCAAGTCGATCGGTAGCTGATGTACAACAGTTAGGAATTAGGGATGCTCGAGATTAGTGCTGCAGCTGAGGTGTCATGATCTGGGGAGGGGCCTCATATGGTAGCAGGCACGGTCTGTTCCCATAGAAGTTTTGGCCAGGATTGGCGTCCAGCTATGTAAAAAGCCCAAAATCAAAGACATGTGTTACTAGTGAGGTCATTAACTACTCCCTCCATTATAAGATGTTCTAGATTTTTCCTAAATCGCATGTATCTAGACGTGTTGTAGTGTCTTTGTTCATTCATTTCAGTATGTATTTAGTCCACATTGAAATATCTAAAACATCTTATATTTTGGAACTAAGGGAGTAGTATTTATGGGGTCGAAAGCCCCAGGGTCGCCCCAACAGGTGAGTTGGGTGCAACTTCTGGATCCGGATTTAGCATAGTTGACATTGCAGCATCTTGATATAATTAAGTTAGGTAGTGGCACAAATTTATCAGTATTTTTATCATGGATAGAGCTCTCATCATCATGTTATTTCTCTTGCTCAAACGATAACCATCATCACACATTTGTTTTTCAGTCTTGAGACTAGCTCCTTTTCCCTTCAACATTTATGACCTGGATTATTTGAGACTTTAAAAAGTATACTGAAGTTACGCTCAACTGTGATGGCCATTTCGTATTTTCTCTTCTCATCCGTAAAAGGTAAGTTCTCTCTATTTTTTCTAGTCTCATAGGAGCTGCCAGTGGGTATCCAGCAGTTCTTCCGATTAGTTTTAAAACTGACAAGTTAGCAAGTCACGTACTGATGTCCCTTGAGTCCTTTGCCAAATTAGCAAGGCCGTTACGAGAGTAGATCTCAAAATTCACATGGGTACATGTTAGCAACCGCAACAAGCATGTGAGATTTTCGTAACGTCAATACATGTGAATTGTCTTCTCACATTTGTTCTGTCAGTCAATAAGACTAATCATTTTCCCTTTAGTATAGACTGACCTCAATCAGCTGGGAGCCCAGGACTTGACCGAAGTAAAGAGAATTCATTCTCGACTGTGATGATTGCTTCGTATTCTCTTCTACTACCTCCGTTCCTAAATATAAGATGTTTTGGTAGGCTATTTAGCCTACCCAAAAATTCTTAAATTTTGGAACAGAGGTAATATCGAATAAAAAGGGGAGCGTTCCATATTTCTAGTCACATGCAAGGAACTGATAGCAGGTATCCAGCTGTATTTCTCGTTAGTTTAGAATCAGACCAGTCAGTCATATACTGATATCCTTCACATCTTATATAAGCATCATACGGACAAAAGCAAATTAATTATATAAATTCCATTTGAAAAAGGCTTGTGACAAATTGAAAGGTTGAACCAGTTTTACTTAGTAGCCAAATTGCACCAGATTTTGCAGCCATAGTCCTTGTTTGAACCAGATTTGGCAAGAAGGAGATTCCTTTGTATCAAAATCATACTAATAAAATTTTCAGTATACATCCTGTTCTATTTTGTGACAGCCTTTCTCGTTGCAACTTAGCTTAACTTAGTTGGAGATATTTTGATACATAATAAACTAGGACAACTCGAACAAATTATCACTCAATTCGGTTAGTTGCGTGCAACTTCTGGATCGGCATTTAGCAGAGTTGACATTGCAGCATCATGACATCATTAAGTTAGGTAGTGGCACAAATTTATTGGTATTTTTTTATCATGGATACATCTGTATCATTATGTTATTTCTCTTGCTCAAACTATGACCATCATTACACATTTGTTTTTTCAGTCAATAAGATTAGTTCCTTTCCCTTCAGCATATATTGACCTTAATTATTTGAGACTTCACAAAGTATACCGAAATTATACTCAACTGTGATGGTCATTTCATATTTTCTCTTCTCATCTGTAAAAGGTAAGTTCTCTATACTTTTTAGTCTCATAGGAGCTACCAGCGGGTAGTCATGTACTGACATCCCTTGAGTCCTTTTACTAAATTAGCAAGCCCATCTCGAGAATAGATCTCAAAATTCGCATGGGTTCATGTTATCACCAGCAACAAGCATGTGAGATTTTCATAAAGTCAATACATGTGAATTGTCTTATATCTGTTCTGTCAGTCAATAAGACTAATCATTTTCCCTTTAGCATAGACTGACCTCAATTGGCTGGGAGCCTAGGACTTGATCAAAGTAAAGACAATTCATACTCGACTGCGATGATTGCTTCGTATTCTCTTCTATCAAATAAAAAAAGAATGTTCGATATTTCTAGTCACATGCAAGGAGCTGACAGTCCAGCTATATTTCTCGGTAGTTTTAAAAACAGACCAGTCACTTAGTAATATACTGATATCCCTCGCATCTTATCATAATTTAGGAGGTCTGCTGTCACTCTGTCTGTCTGTCACTGTCGATAAGACTGTTCTGATGTCAATAAATGCAAATTATCATCTTGCTTCACTTATTTGGAATCGTGCTGATATTAAATTACTACATTCAGTTCAAAATAATTTCACTATCATTGTATACACTTAAACTTGTTCAACATTACCAGAAACAAAATTTATAAGCGTCTTGGCAAGTAAATTTCATATTGGTTAACTGCACCTATATTGAATTAGTGATGCACGGCCAGAACTTGCATGCGGGAGAACAGATTTTAGCTTCCAGAGTTGAAAGAAGAGATGAGTTTCTGAAGAGCGAACCCCTCCCGACCCCTCCCTCCCCCGGGTGCCCGTCGCCCCCCGTGGTGACGGCGCGCCTTCCGCCCTCCCTCGCCTAGTCTCCTCCCTCGCTCTCCCTCCCGTTGCCGCCGCCGGCACGGGCTGCCAGGCTTAGCTTGGTGGGCGGCGGTGGCGGTCTGTCTTTCCCCGTGTCGGTGTGGGTGGAGGCGGGGTTCCTTCCCTTCGGCGGCGGTGGTCCGGCCCCAGCCGGGTGGTGGCGTCATAGCGGCGGCGCACACGCGCAAGCAGGGCGGCGCAGTGCGGTGGGCATCGGCGTGCAGCGGGGCAGCGACGGCTGGGCCCCGCGGCCAAGATCTAGGACGGGAGGGCTGGCATGTTCTGAGGTGCGTTCTGCAGCTAGCGGCGAGGCAGAGGTTGCAGGGGCAGCGGCGATGGCGGCCGGCCTGTTGCAACGTGGCGGCGAGCTTCACGGGCCCGTTCTGGTGTGCTCTGCTGCCACGTCCGGTCGACTACCATCTTTGGCGGTGGAGGTTGTTCCCTCCCGCGCGACCGCGGTACTGCTGACCCTTGTTCATACTTTTCCTTACCTCCGTCTTGCAGACCTCATGGCGGCTACTTCGGGGAGACGACGATGGTGGCTTCGGGATTGTTTTGGCGCATGTTGGTGGGTGGCTAGTTTGGTGGTGTCGAGGCTCGTCCTCGCGGGTCTCCTATGCTACGGATCATCCGGGGTTGTGGATGGGCTTTTAAGGAGAAATCCTTGTCGGTTCGTCCTCTGTGCCGGGGGAAACCCTAGGACCACTGCGCTGGTCCGACAGCAGCGTGGCTTTCCTTCTTGAAGGTGCTGCTTAGTACTCGTCGATTCGGTTCTAGGAGCGTGGTGGTACTTCATCGGAGAGGGCGCAGCGGTTGCGGGTCATCGTCGCTTAGTCAATCCGCCTATATGTCGGGTTTTTTCTTTCTTCTTTTCCTTGCTTTTCTTTGGGTGTGTGTTGGCTGTCGTCTCAGCCGTGTCTCTCGTTTGTTGTATCGGGTGGTTGTTTTATTAATATAGCGGGCTACGGCCTATTTCGTCACTTGCATGCGGGAACTCAATGAACCAATAATAATGGGTAACAAGACCTGAATTTATCTATCAGCCAATTGGTTAGCTGTCCGCAACTTGTGCATCAGCAGAGTTTACTTTGCACCATTCCAACATGATTAAGCTTCGATCTAATCATCAAAATGGAGGCGCTTTGCACGCATTTGTTTTGTGAGTCTTTTTCTTTCGGTGTACATTGGCTCTATTATTAGATGATGTTCAATAAACCAAGAAAAAGATACTACACCTAGAAAAGAAAAGAAAGAGAGAGAAAGGAAACTGAACAAATAATGGGTATCCAATAATATTTCCAGCTAGTTCAAGTCAGACCACTCACTTGGTTATACAGTGGTATCCCCTTAAGTCCTATAACTAGATTACCAGGTCCCGTGTGACTCTGTGTAGGTTGATCTCACACTCACTTGGGCACAGAAAAAACTTTACAAGCCACATCGCACCAGATTTTGCAGCCATAGTCCTTAGTTGACCAGATTTAATACCCCCTCTCCCCACCACCACCAAAAAAAACCTACTGACAGCATGGACACATCATCCTGGTAGGTAGGTCCATTACATTTTACTCTATTAGTTAACCATACCCTGTGTACCCAATACTTTTTACTATGCCTCACATCCTAATCAGCCATTTCTTTATCAAATGGAATTGTATTTTCTGTAACATAAATATATATTTTCTAGTATCGTATCACATTTTGATGCTGAAGAGAAGATATTTTTCAATAATTATGTATCTCAAAAAGGAACTAGCCTACATGTCGCCTTTTTTAATTAAAAGGGCACCCACTTTCTGAGTGATGACCCAGGCTTGCAATATCCTCTTATTATCTTACCCTGGTTTAACATTTTAATACATTAAAAAAATGTTCTGTTGCACCATGTTTTACGACTAGTTGAAAAAAAAGGAACGAACCATGACTATGAAGTGTATTGTTCCCTATTAAATATGCCAGACGAATGAATTTTCACGGAAAGAAAAAGAAAGAAGTGGAAGTTCTGCCTGACCTCTAGTAAATGTTCAAAAGATGAATAATGTGGTCGCTGATACCAGGTGTTTTTTTGCTTGTATCTGAAAGCATAAACAGAGGAAACAATAAGGGAATAACAAGCTATTAAAACACAAAAGATGTTAGAGGCTTAGAGCACAAGCCACAGATAAGTAAGGATGCATTCATGACCTTGTGAAACTTGAACCATTCTAAGTCTGTAAGCATTGTGCTTTCAGGTACCATCACCATGTAGAATTTTATGCAGAATGTGACAATTCACGCGCATTATGCCCCAAAACTTTTGGAACATGTTGTTGCTTCATGGAACCCCTTAGGTCATTTACAGATTGCGACATCCCCTCTCCTGATTTGGATAGTGCGAAACCCGTCCTTTTAATTAAAAGGGCACTATGTTTGATAGCATAGTGTGAAACCCATCCTGATGAGGATCCAGATCGACGAGCTTCCTCCCCACCCTTTCCCCAACCTCATTTTCACCATGCTTCCAGCAGGCACCAAGCAATGCACCCCATGCTGGAACAGTTGACAAGGGCATGCTCTCTACCATATCCTCAGCCTCTTTAACATATCCAGCAGACCAGCACGGCCAAGAAGATCAACCATGCATCCATATTGTCGAATAACTGGCAATTTGGCATTATTTGGTACCAGTGCCGCATTAACTTGAACCTCAACTAGGTCAGCATGCCGGCAAGCACTCAAAACTCTAGTGAAAGTTATCTCATTCGGGATAGCAGTGCCAGATGCTTCCATCTCTGAAAACATGTAATCCTTAACCCTTCCTCCTCTTACTAATACTACAGAATGTTCTTGTAAATTATGGCCAATACCAGGTATATAAACAGTGATTTCAAATCCAGAGGTTAATCGTACTCTGGCAACTTTACGTAAAGCAGAGTTGGGTTTTTTGGGGTTGATAGTGGAAAAGTCGACAGATAAGTCACCCTTACTGTCCCTTTACAGAACCGTACAAAGGCATTTTCTCACAAGGCCGTTCATAGCCAGTCCAACAATGACAGCATTCTAGCAAGGTGCTCCCTTTTCCTCCATTATGTTGAAGACTTCCAGTGCAGCTTCCAAGCATCCACACTTCATGTACATGCCAATGAGGCTAGTCTCAAGTACAAGAGTGATGTAATATTTGGTCTGCCTTATGTACTCATGACTGACTTTCCTTTCTCCAGAGCAGACAGGTTGGTGCACCTGGGATCACATGTTACCGAATACAGAGACAACGTCTGAGGATTGGTTACTCTGCACACAACCGGATATCAACGTACTCCAAGAAACACTATCCTGTCAGGCATTGCACTGAACATGGCGTTTCATCTTTGACATGACCATTCTTTAGATTACCAGCTATCATCGAGTTCCAGGAAGAGCAGATCAACTAGGTACATGTGCGTGAGATGGAGACAGGCGACTCCCATGGCGACTCGGGTGGGTGCGCCGCAGGCTCGCCGCCCGGTGGCAAATTCTGGCTTCTCTCGCCTTCGGACGACGAGGAGGATCCTGTGCCATCGTCCTCTCCTGCTTCCGGCCTTTCCTACCGGAGGGGATCGCCATATCTTGCAGGGGAAGGTGCTAGTGGTGGATCTCGGGAGGTGAAGCGGATCCAGAAGCGGAGAGAACAAAGGAGGGCTGCTTTGGAATTAATGATCTCGCCGCAGGAGAAGTGGTCATCCTCGCCTTCGGAGGTACGTTCAACTCCTTTATCTCGTCGGACATCGCCGGTGCTCATGAGGACGCCGGTGTTGTCGCCGACTATATTCACTCTGGATACTTTCAATCCTTCGGAATGGATCACGGTGTATAGGAGGCACAGAAAGACTGCTAGTCGGCAACCTCGGCGACCTCAATTGGAGAGGTTCACGGTGAGTTGGAGGGCTCACCGTCGGCGAGCGGCGTCTCCGCCGGATCAACCATGCAGAGGCGGTGGTCGATCCCGATCTGAAAAAATTCAAAATGATGGGCCGAATGGGCATGAGGTCCGGGCCGGTAGGCGTTTCAACCAGGCCCAACATGGAGGCCAAGAGGGCCATCTGGTGGGGTGTCGTATTAGCGAAGCTGGAGGTCTAAGACCGATGCGTTTGCATCTAGGGCTTCGTGATTCTAGTTCTCATCGTGCTCTTCGGCCGCCATCGTTGTCTCTCGCAGGCAACGCTAGGGTTTTGGTCATGGCAGGACGAGATGACCGCTACCCGCCGGGAGGGCCGCCGAGAGGCTCTGGTAACTTTGTTCCGCAGCATAGGGCTGATCGAACGGGAGGCTTTGGAGGGGGAGCTGGAGATGGACCACCGAGGGGGCCGCCACAGTTCGAAGGCAGGGGCAGTCAGAACTTCCAGCCGCCGCAGCCCCGTAACACCCAGCCTCGCTTCGAGTTCGGGTCAAGCTCTAATTAATCAAAGATATGCCAACAACAACAACAATAATTGGTAGGATGATCGCCGCGGGTTCTCTGATCTCGGTTTCAATGGAAACTTTGGAGATTTTGATGAAGGTTATTACGAAGGGGAGGCAGCCTTTGGCAGATCGGATCAGCGTCCTTACAACCAGTACCGCCACCACGCTTACGGGAATAGAAACACTGGGGTGCTCGAGGAGGCTATCGAGGAGGAGGCCACCATTACAGAGCGATCGGGGCCGGAATAATAACACTCGTAATCCTTCTCCTACGGGAGTGCGGACTGAGACTGTGGCGACTGCGGTTACGGAGGGATCCAGGCAGCACAAGGCTGTGGTGGACGCGGCGCCCTTGGCTTCCACAACTGCGGCACCACCTCCTACTGCTGTAGAGGGGCAGGAACAAAGGGTACTAAGAAAGCTGATAAAACCCTGTGTTTCAGGTGTAACAATACTGGGCACTTTGCGGCGGATTGCACTGCTATTTTATGCGTGTATTGTGCAAGGGCTACTCACAAAGCCGAAGACTGTCACTTGCATGCAATGCCAAAGCCGACGGCTACCATGTATGGCCTCTGCCGGAGTGAGCTCCTCCAGTATGATATCCCGGTGTCTGATGATCTAGTTTTCAAGCATGATAGTGGAAAAGTTGGTCGGATAACGGTTCAAGGTGGAGATATGGCTGTGAAAGATGTAATTGCTGAGCTCGGTTGGCTTGTTCCAGGTGAACATCAATGGGAAATCTCGTCTATGGGGACTAATGTTTTTCAAGCTATTTTTCCCACTAAAGCTGATCTCACACGATTAGTTAGAATCGGGACTGTCCCTTGTGAAAAGGGTAGTTGCTTCCTTTTATTTGAAGATTGGGCCACAGCACCAGTAGACAAGTTCTCGTTTCAAAAAGCTTGGGTCCGAGTGGGAGGATGTCCTTATAAGCTGAGATGTGATTATCTAGCGCTCTTTGCAGTTGGATCGTTGATCGGCAAAACAAAAGAGGTTGATATGGTGTATACAAGGGCACATGATGATGTACGCATGCTAGTTGATGTTACAAGTATTGCTCATATTCCCGATGGCACCGACCATTCCTATGAGGGGGAAGGCTTCGGTATCACTTTTGAAGTGGAAGGAGGTAAACCAAGCATTGATGAGAATGATGTCCGTATGAAGGATGTTAATGATGATTTGGGAAAAGATGAGGATGCGGAGTTTGACAATAATCAGGAGAAGCATGAAAAGGGTGACAAGACACACCAGAAAGAGGTGACAAAAGATTCTGGTTCGAAGATGCATCATAACATGCAAGGAAGAACCGATCACTAGTACAGAACGACACATCGGATACCCCTCTATGGAAACGGCAGGAGTTATGCGACGGAGAATCGAGCCTTCCGCGCGGAAAAAGCCGCCCTCGCTATGCAAGGAAGAACCGATCACTAGTACAGAACGACACATCGGATACCCCTCTATGGAAACGGCAGGAGTTAGGCGACGGAGAATCGAGCCTTCCGCGCGGAAAAAGCCGCCCGCGAGGGCTATCCTCCCGCGACCCGCGACACATCGGCAACGGTTGTGCTTTCCGCAACCGTTTGCTTTATATGAGCAACGGACATATTTTCGTGTCCGTATGCATTATTTTCATTATTGTAAACGGTTAATATGGATGACCGTATCCGATGATTCCATCCAGACCTAACGCTATGAGTGGTGTCGAGTTAGCCAGCTGCGGAGATTCCCATAAGACTGAAAGATAGGAGCGGCGGCGGCGAGGGCGGAGGCGGAGTCCAGATCTTACATCTGTGCTGCGGGCGTCGATAGGCGCGCGGTGGTTGCCGGCGTCGAGAGGCAGCGCGTTGGTTGCCGGCGTCGAGAGGCAGCGCAGGGAAGCTTGGGCCCGATTCCACAGCTACTGGGGCGGTGGTATAACCCGAAAACCTACTACTTATTTTTTTAATTATTTTGATTTAGGAGCGCGGAGTATAAATCTTACATATGTAGTTTGCCATTTTACTAGATGGTTCTTGATCGAGCTTGGATGTACGGTGGTCGCACGAGTCCTGAATTCTCACAAGGTGTGGTTGAATTCTTGGACAGGGCTTCGCAACACATGCTAGAAAGTAATGAACCGAAGATGTTTTGTCCTTGTGTTATCTGTAAGAATGAAGTCTTGTGGCCTAGAAGACAAACGATAGAAGAACACATTATTTTGAGGGGATTTATGGAATCGTACACATGTTGGTCAAAACACGGTGAACAACAACCAGCAATCTTTGCCGACAACCGTGATGATTTGAGCAACGATAATCATGAAGTCAATGCCAGAGATGGTTTGGGCAACGCTGATGATGATGTGCATCCAGATGAAACCAGAGCCGATGGTCCACAAAAAAACCTAGAACAGATGATCAATGATTTGGAGAATAATATGGAAGGTAATGATGAGATAAAGAATTTCCTCTGTCAGTCGGCGGACTCGAAGAAACCTCTGTATCCGGAATGCAAGCTCAGCAAGTTGGATGCGACACTAGAATTGTTGAAATACAAGGCAGAGAGTAGTACATCCGATGTGAGCTTCACAAAGCTGTTAAAACTTGTCGCATTATTACTTCCACCTGGAAATGACTTGCCAGCGAACACTTACCATGCCAAGAGGGTGATCTGCCCCATTCCAGCCGAGTACGTGAAGATACACGCTTGTAAGAATGATTGTATTCTCTACCGAGGGGAAAATGAAAATATGCGGCGTTGTCCCATATGTAACTTTCCTCGTTACAAACGCAACCTAGCAAAAGACAGAGACAAGGGCGAGGATGAGGTCACAACGGGAGTCCCTTACAAGGTTGTGTGGTATTTGCCAATAATACCCAGATTGAAGCGTATGTATGCAGACCCAAAGCAGTCAGAGCTGATGCGTTGGCATGCCGATAAAAGGAAAAAAGATGGACTGCTCAGACACCCGGCTGATGGACCACAGTGGAGGCTTATCGATTATGAGTTCCCAGACTTTGGCAGGGACCCCAGAAATGTAAGGTTTGCACTAAGTACAGATGGAATGAATCCTTTTGGCAGCATGAGCAGCAGACATAGCACTTGGCCAGTTCTTTTAGCAATGTATAACCTTCCTCCTTGGTTGTGCATGAAGAAGAGGTATATCATGATGTCGATGCTTATTCAAGGACCAAAACAACCTGGGAATGACATTGATGTTTACTTGAGTTTACTTGTCGAAGAACTACAAGTACTGTGGGATGGGGTAAGAATGTATGATGCGTTCAAGAGAGAACAGTTTGATCTCAGAGCAATGTTGTTTCTGACCATTCAAGATTATCCTGCACTTGCGAACTTGTCAGGGCAGAGTTTGAAGGGATCCTTTGCATGTGTCACTTGCAAAGAGAGAACAAAAAGTCTTTGGCTGCCGAATTCAAGGAAGACAGTGTACATGCGGCACCGAAGGTTTTTGGCAAAGAATCACCCGTATCGTAGATTGAAGGCCCCGTTCGATAATACGATTGAGACCGATGACACGCCAGAACCATTTTCAGGAGCGGATGTCGATGACCAGACGAAGGATGTACACACTATTTTTGGTAAGGGGAAGAAACCCCAGTCTCGTGAGAAGGCAGTGTGGAAGAAAAGATCGGTTTTCTGGGCATTGAAGTATTGGGCATATCTGGACGTTCAACATTGCATCGATGTCATGCATGTCGAGAAAAACGTAACTGAAAGCGTTCTTGGATGTGTAATGAATAACAAGGATAAAACGAAGGATGGTATGAATTCACGGCTGGATATTCTTGCATTGAAATATAAAAGGAAAAAGTTGAAGCCACAAGAGAAGCCTAATGGGCAGTGGTACCTCCCACCTGCTTGCTACCAGTTATCGAAGGAAGAGTTGAAGGAGTTCTTGCAATTCTTGTATGATATGAAAGTTCCGTCAGCATACTGCGCAAACATCAGGACTCTGGTGTCGTTTGAAGAAAAGAAACTGATGGGGATGAAGTCACATGACTGCCATGTGATGATGACACAGATGCTCCCTGTGGCAATTAGAAATATGTTGCCTAAACCCGTTCGAGAGGCTCTCATGAGGTTATGTGATTTTTTCAACGCTATATACCAGAAGGTAATAGATCCATTCAAATTAGACAGATTGCAAGAAGATGTTGTGAAGACTATCTGCCAGCTGGAGATGTTCTTCCCCCCTTCGTTTTTCGACGTAATGGTCCATCTAATTGTACACATTGTTTATGAGATAAAGCAATGTGGTCCAGTGTATCTGCGCACTATGTATCCGTTCGAGCGCTTCATGGGTATACTCAAGCACTACGTCCGTAACAGGTATCGGCCAGAGGCAAGTATCGTTGAAGGATATCTTTCGGAGGAGGTGGTTGAGTATTTCATCAGCTACATGGATGGCCACCGACCTATCGGGGTGCCTCTGTCCAGGCATGAGGGGAGGCTAGATGGAAAAGGGTTAATGAAAGATAAATCATGTTGGCCAGAGTGTGAATTATTTGAGAAAGCACATTTGTACGTATTGCAGCACCTTGCAGTCGTTACACCATATGTGGATGCTCACAAGGATCTACTTAGAATTGAGCTAGGAGGCCGAGGCTTGACAGAGAATCAGAAGGAAGCACAAGTCTTGAAACTGCACAGCCAGAGATTCGCTGATTGGCTGATGACGAATTGTGTCGGAGATGATGACGAGACTTTAAAAAGTTTGGCAAGAAAGCCAAACTTTACGGTTCATAAATGGGAAGCATATGACCTGAATGGCTACACCTTTTATACAAAGAATAGAGACAACAAGACCATGTATCAGAATAGCTCTATTAAAGTGGAAGCGGTAGATCCGAATGGGAGGAAGGATTGGTACTATGGAGTAATTGAGGAGATTTGGGAGCTGAGTACGATACATTACTCACGGTTCCATTGTTTAAATGCAAATGGGTCAAACTGGGTCATGCGAAAGTTGACCAGTACGGCACTACATATGTCAATCTCAACGAATTGGGATACAAAGATGAACCTTTCGTTTTAGCTACCCAAGCCACCCAGATCTTCTATGTCAAAGACCTACTACATAAAAATTGCCATGTTGTGATGAATGGGAAAAGGAAGATCGTTGGGGTGGATGACGTTACTGATGAAGAAGAGTACAACCAGTATGAAGACTTGCCAGCAACTGGAGAACGCATACAGATCAATGACCGACAGGCTCCTGGAGATGGCTTTTACGCAAGAGATGATCACTCCGATGGGGCAATTTACAAAGGAAATATTCAGGTTGATCCAGTTTTACTAGAGGAGGACGAAGAATGAGCAAATTAATTTGTACCCTAAAGTGATAATTGTATTTCTTAATTGGCAAAGTAATGTGCTGTTGTTATTTCTTAATTTTCAACCGTAAACGCTACGTTTATTCAAATTCCGAAATATAATTTATTTATACCACATCGGCAACGGTTTTTTTGAATGCACCGTTGCCGATGTGACATAAACCCTACTTCCAGACTTAACTTTGGGACCAACCTACCACCCCTCGCATTTCCCCCCGCTCACCGTCTTCAACACCACCCCCGGCGGCGTACTCACGCTCAGCTGAGTTCATTATGCGGACTACTCGGGCCGCCCTTGCGGCGCAGGCGGCTTCCCTGGCCGTCCCCCAACCCACGGTCTCAGCTGAGTTAGTTATGCGGACTACTCGGGCCGCCCTTGCGGCGCAGACGGCTTCCCTGGCCGTCCCCCAACCCACGCCGCGGGGCAGCTCCAGGCTACGACGGCGTCGCGCCGACGCCGTGGTCAGCGAAGACGCCCAGAGGGTGGGCTCTATGCCCCCCCCTCAGGCGACAACCGCGGCCGCCGTCTCCACTGATTTGGCTCCCGGAGATGCTGCCGCCACAGATCTGGCCGCCGTCTCCACTGATTTGGCTCCCGGAGCTGCTGCCGCCACAGATTTGGCTCCCGGAGCTGCTGCCGCCACAGATTTGCCCGCAATAGAGAAGGGGCAGACAGCGGCGACCTCATACATGCCGGAGACACACTTGGGATAGGATTTTTACGGCGTCGAAGATGACGTTCCTCTTAGCTGGGAGTTTTCAGAGATGTTCCAAGTTTTCAACCTGAATACTGTTGATGGCACGTTCATGCGTTTGTTCACATTGTATGTGCCTTACAAATACTTTTCACATTTTAATAGCTTTCTTCTGTTCAGTACATGCTAACTATTCTCTTTCTTGTACTTAGGAGTCAGGTATTCGAGTGCAACCGCAGGAAAGAACCGGTAGGTTTCCTTGACCCGGCTGTTATCAATTACACGAACATCTGCTACAATCAATACGAAAGTACATTCGACTATGCTGTGAAAGCGTTGACTCATTATCAAGACAAAGAGTTGATCCTGCTTCCTTACAATCAGCCGTAAGTTTGTTATCAAAAATTATCTGTACATCCTGCTTCCTTACCATCAGGCGTAAGTTTGTTATTTTCCTTTGCAGTTCTCACTGGTTCTTAGCTATCATCATTCCTAAACAGAACAAGGTATTGTATAGAGATTCCGTACTTGGAAGTATAAATTATGAACCCTTGGAGGAATTCTTGAACAGGTATTACATCGTTCCCTAGTTTACTTTATGATTTAACTTTCACGTGTTGTTTTCTCAATCCGCCAACTCATTACTTTTGTAGTGTGTTCGAAAAGTACCTGACGATAAACAAGAGACCGTTGGCCAAGAGAGGAGAACAGGAGGCCATATTGAGTCACGAAAAAGTTAACCCGGTAACAGTTGCTACTTTATTCCTAGTTTTCACAAATACCTGCTAGCAAACCAAACTAAGTGAGTGATTTTGTCACCAACATTACAGTGCCCTCAGCAACCACCTGGTACAAATCTTTGTGGGTATTATGTGTGCAATGCAATATTGAAAGTCGTTCCCACCTCGAAAAGACTGTCAAGCCTCGATTCGGTTAGTAATCCACAACATCATCAACAATTCATGTTTCCTAACAATATTTGCAGACATACATGACGAAAGATACCTAACTAAGAATCTGTCTGCAGTTTATAGGTGGAATGGGACGTGCACCTTTGAAGAAGGATGTTCTTACGATGGTGAGAGGCAAGTTTGCTGCGTTCGTCCTTAAACACATCATAAGCAAGGAGGGAAAACTACACAACCCTAATCCATGATCATGAGATCCTATTCGGCATTTGTTCACCTGTCCATACCGGCATTCTCGCTGGTGAGACTATAGATTTTTCCAAAACAATTGTTGTCACCATTGTGGTGTAACTTCTTTAAATTGTGTCCACTTTTTTCCGAACAATGGCTGAAAACTTTGTATTTGTAGCAATAGCAATAGCTGTGAACTTGTATTCCAACATTTGCTGTAAACTTTGTGTTCATATGATTGTTGTAAACTTGTATGGCTGAATGTCTGCTAAATAATTGTTGTAGCACGGGCGTGCAAGCGCAGCTAATTACTATTAGCTTGCAATTAGACATAGGAAACGGGCAAACAGAAATAGCCGTTGCCGACATGATACCACACTGGTAACGGAGGACAAAACCCTCCGTTGCCGAAATGGTCACACATTGGTAACGGAGGGCCGGAGGCTCCGATGCCGAAATTTTCTCACATCGGAAACGGTGTTCTGCCACCGTTACCGATGAGGGCCCTCACATCAGTATCGGAAGCGGGGACACGGACCCTTTCTCCGTTGCCGAAGGGGTTTTTGGCCCGTTTCCGATGTGTCGTTATGTACTAGTGGATGGTCAGGTCAAGCAGAAAATTTTAGATCAGTTCGGTTCGGGTTTTTTAGATCGCCTCGTCCAACTCTGGCTGCGGTGCGCACAGCTTGCTCAGCTCCAAGAAGGTTATGGGGAGATAGGGTTGACGACGATGAAGATAGCCTTCCATCACCGCCAACATTCTCGGCACCCCCGGTAGTACGGCGATCATCGATGCTGGTGCCCGCTGTCCAGACCGCCGCGGCACAATTTACTTATTTTTCTGCCCCGGTAGCGAGCGCCAAGCCTTTCGTGCTTGCGACTGCCGCGGCAGAGAGGCGCCGGGTTTCCCTGCACCGGCAGAGCAGGAGGCGATCGGTGGTGCTATTGATACCGCACAAGCGGTTTTTCGCGAGGTCGGCACAGGTCTTCATCCGTCACCGTCTGGAGAACAGGAATTGGTGGCGGATGTGGCCCTCAGCTTCTTACAGGGGGGAGGTTTTGATGTTTCGACTCCCAGTCCAAGTGTGTCGCCGACGACGGTGTTTTCGACCTCGTCCTCTTCAGCAAGCCCAAGGCAGGAGGCCAGGGGCGCAACTGGTTTGCGGTCACCGTCAGCTACTCCGAGGTCGCCATGCACTCCAGGAGGGAGTGCTTGCCGCGGCTCGCCACAGACGCCCAGCCGGGGGACAGGAGTGTTCCTTGGTGGGGTCTATTCTCGAGAGGAGGTCATTTCCTTTGGCGGCATCCCTGAAGCAAGGGCGAAGGAGGTGCGCTCTAGTTCACGTGTGCGAGCCCAAGCAAATGCTGACGACACGCAGCTGGCCCGAGCCCAGAAGAGGGCTCAGGACCGCGATGCGTTCATTGCTTCAGGTACTCATTCAGTTGCGCATTTTACAGTTGCTTCTTTCTCTGATGATATTATAGCTGCTAGGGCTGAGAAGTTAGGGGTGTCTCTAGGGAGTAGTCCGAGTAAAGTAGGTTGCTCAATAGCTAACATTAAAGAGGTTGATCTGAAACGCACTTTAGTGATGCTTAAAAAGAATGAGGACAGTTTGAAACAGACCGAGAATTCTGTAGGTACGGAAACACTTGACATTGCATTTGAGCTTAGTTCAGATTTGGCAGAGAAAGACAATTCTAATCTCGATGGTCATGAGGACCTCGAACTTCCGCAAATCAAGAAAAAGAGGGTTTATACTAGAAAGAATTACGATCATTCTACGGTGCGTCGTAGCATCCGATTAAAATCAAAACCGAAAAGGACATGAAAGGTTGTTTCTGGAACAATGGGGGTTTTAGAGATCCGGCAAAACATTTGGTTGTGTCCGAATCTATTAGAGATTTTAAGCTTGATTTTTTTGCGGTTTTAGAAACAGGTAGAGATAACTTTTCAGCACCCTTCCTTCGTAATTTAGCGGGAGGGTTGGATTTTATCTGGTACTGTCTACCTCCACAAGGGAGGTCAGGCGGTATTCTGGTGGGTTTTAACGATCTTACTATTGAAGTTAAAAAGGTGGTTCCTGGAGACAGATGTGTCAAGTTTCATCTTGTCACCAAATCTGATAAATTTGAGTGGTTATTAGTAGCTGTTTATGGTGCGGCCCAAGATGCCCAAAAGGCGGAATTCTTGGCCGAATTGGTTCGCATTTGTGAGAATGAAACCTTGCCGATTATGGTAGGAGGGGATTTTAATATTGTTAGGCGGTAAAATGAAAAGAACAATGATAATTTCAATGACAGATGGCCTTTTATTTTCAACGCAATTATTGAAAGTCTTACCTAAGAGAAATAGATCTCTCCGGTAGACAATATACTTGGGCTAATCGCAGACCGCTTCCGACGTATGAAAAGTTGGACAGAGTTCTTACTAGTATATCTTGGGAACAAAAATTCCCTTTGGTGAGTGTTAGGGCTCTTACTAGAGCTAGCTCAGACCACACTCCGTTGCTTATTGACTCAGGGGAACAAGCTCATCTGGGTAATAAGGCACATTTTTCTTTTGAGTTATCTTGGTTCAAGAAAGAGGGGTTTTGTGAGATAGTAGTTAAAGAGTGGGCTACTGTCTCTTACGGCAACACTCCTATGGAGATATGGCAAAATAAAATTCGCCACTTACGTGCTTTTCTTAGGGGTTGGGCAAAAAATATAATTAATGTTTATAAGAAAGAGAAAGAAAGATTACTCAATCTTATAGACTGTCTGGACATAAAAGCTGAAAATACACCTTTAAATACAGCCGAAAGGGAGGCTTTAACAGGTGCCAATGAGAGTTTAGCCACTCTGATGAGAGATGAAGAGGCTAAATGGGCTCAGCGGGCAAAAGATAAGCATATTTAGGAAGGGGGCAACAACACAAAATATTTTCATCTCATTGCCAACGGGAAACATAGAAAGAAGAGAATTTTTCAGCTTGAACAAGATGAAGGTACTATGGTAGGGCAAGAGAACATCAAGAACTATATAACTACTTTCTACAAATCTTTATTTGGGAAACCGATCACAAATCACGTCTCATTAGTTGAGACTGAAACACAGGATATCCCACAGATTTCAACAGAGGAGAATGAGATACTCACAGCCGACTTCATAGAGAAGGAGGTATATGAGGCGATTATGCAGATGGAGAAGAACAAAGCGCCGGGACCAGACGGGTTCCCAGCTGAGTTCTATCAAAAATGTTGGGACACTGTTAAATATGACTTAATGAACCTGTTTAAGGCCTTTCAAAAAGGGGAACTACCATTGTTTCAGCTAAACTATGGTAACATTATTCTTTTGCCAAAAAAAGAAAATGCTGTTCAGATTCAGCAATATCGTCCAATTTATCTCCTTAACGTTAGCTTCAATTTTTTTACCAAAGTGGGAACGAATAGGATCTCTGAGGTGGCAAACAAAGTAATTAGACCAACACAAACTGCTTTTATGCAAGGGAGACACATTCTTGAGGGAGTGTTGATTCTCCATGAGACCATTCATGAGCTCCATAGAAAGAAGATGGATGGGGTTATTTTAAAAATAGATTTTGAAAAAGCGTATGACAAAGTTCATTGGCCCTTTTTGCAACAAGTGTTGCGCATGAAAGGGTTTGATCCGAAGTGGTGTACATGGATTGAGAATTTTGTAACACAAGGAAGCGTTGGCATTAAAGTAAACGATGATTTAGGTCATTATTTTCGTGCATACAAGGGCTTACGAAAGGGGGATCCTTTATCTCCAATTTTGTTTAATATCGTCGCTGATATGCTAGCCATAATGATAGCACGAGCTAAAGAAGATGCACAAGTTGATGGTCTGATACCTCACCTAATAGAAGGGGGGTATCGATCCTTCAATATGCTGATGATACCATTATTTTTATGGATCATAATTTAGAAAAGGCTCTTAATATGAAACTTATTCTATGTATTTTTGAACAACTCTCAGGCTTAAAAATTAACTTCCACAAGAGTGAAATTTTCAGTTTCGGGAAAGCCAAGGATTTTGAGGACCAATATAGGTTGTTGTTCGGGTGTGAGTCAGGGTCTTATCCTTTCAGATATTTGGGTATCCCAATTCACTTTAGAAAACTGACAAATGGAGAATGGAAGTCCATAGAGGACAGGTTTGAAAAGAAATTAGCTAGTTGGGTAGGGAAGTTACTGTCATATGGTGATCGTCTAATTCTTATCAACTCGGTGTTATCGAGTCTCCCCATGTTTATGTTATCATTCTTTGACGTACCCATAGGGGTGCGGAAAAGATTAGACTTCTTTCGGTCCAGATTTTTTTGGCACACTAAATGGAATATCATTTGTAGACCAAAAGAACAAGGGGGGCTAGGTATTGAGGTGCTTGAAATTAAAAATAGATGTTTATTAAGCAAATGGCTGTTTAAACTTCTAAATGATGAGGGTGGGGTTTGGAAAGAGCTCATACATAACAAGTACCTACACTCCAAATCTTTATCTCAGGTATAGGGTAAACCAACGGATTCTCATTTTTGGAGGGGACTCATGAAGATAAAAGATGAGTTTTTTAAACGTGGCTCGTTTGTCGTGGGGAATGGTGAAAATACTCGTTTTTGGGAGGATATGTGGCTTGGGAATAAGCCCCTTTCTAGTCAATACCCTTCACTTTACAATGTTGTCCATCGAAAAGGAGTTTCGGTGGCCAATGTTTTGTCTCACGCACCTCCACCTAATTTAAGTTTTAGGAGAGATTTAACTGGAAATAAATGGGAAAGATGGCTACACTTGGTACACCGGCTTATGCACATTAACCTCACTAATCAAAAGGATACTTTTAAGTGGGGTTTGACTAAATCTGGATTATTTACGGTTAAATCTTTGTATATTGATTTCATGAGTGGTCATACACGCTTTCTCCGTAAGTACATTTGGAAGATGAAAGTACCGCTTAAAATAAGGATTTTTATGTGGTTCTTATATCGTAAGGAAATTCCCACAAAAGACAATCTTGCTAAGCGTCGGTGGAATGGGTGTAAAAAGTGTTGTTTTTATGATTAAGAAGAAACAATACAGCATTTATTTATTGATTGTCCTCTAGCAAAAATGGTTTGGCGTATTGTCCATATGGATTTTAATATTCAACCCCCTAATAACATAACATCTTTGTTTGGCAATTGGTTGAGGGGCGTTTCTAAATTAGAGAAGGTTCAAATCCGAGTTGGAGTTTGCGCCTTGCTCTGGGCCATTTGGAACATACGCAATGATTATATTTTTAACAGAGCAAAAATAACTTCTTTCATGCAGGTTATTCCGAGGGCTACTCATTGGATCCGTACGTGGTCCTATCTACAATCGACGGACAAGCGAGGCGCTATGGATTTTGGGTGCAGCCGCCTGGAATCGGTCGCGTCGGATCTATATGCTCAGTACAGCTGGCGTTCTGAGCTTAGGATAACATGTTGATGCAGAGCCATTTCATGTGTTCCCTGTTTTTTAGATGGCTGATTCATGTCGCAACTTTGTGCGACCCGTGATGTATCTCTTGTGTAATAACGACTGATTTTTAATAATATCAATAAAAGCCGCATGCATCAATCGATGCAGAGGGTGGGACTGTCCCTTTTCTATAAAAAAAATCGAGTTCCAGTAATACATGTCCAAGAACTCACTCTTGTCAAACAATCTCCGCGCCATAGTAACATACAGGCAACATGAGTACATACGAATCAGCACCAGTGAAGAAAGGCCAGCTCTGATAATCAGTCCATGGCATTGGCCATTCTGAACCATCTTCAACTGCGCGCAAGCAGCCCACCACACTGACATCAGCGCCGGATGCACAGGCCTCTGCAAACATGTCATTCTGCTCGAAGCAAGAAACCATGGCAGTATACGTGAAGATATCTCTACAGTACATCCCTTCTTCCCAAACAATGACACCATGGAGCTCAAACTCCATAAAACTCCGTGCCGGCATCCGTGCAAGCACTCCAACTGCCCGATCGACATCCCCAGCATGCATGTACGCAGGTATAGCACGACGAGCTGCATCTTCGAACTTCACTTGAACGGATGTTTTCTTTTTTTTTATTAATCTTCCGTTAATCTGTATCCCCCAAAAATACACAAATAGCTCCCGATCTCCAGTGCACCCGGTTTTTACAAAAAATGAAAATATATATATTTTACGTCTCAACAAATTCTGAAAAAATCATACAAATTCATATAAATGTTTAGTATGTACGATCAAATTTTCAGAGAAATATATTTTCATACGAGATCTGTACAAAAAAAAAAGACAAATGTAGTAAATAAAATGAGTTATTTTTCACCCTTTTCAAAATCATGATTTTGTGATTTTTGTGTAGCCTAAAGTAGAGCGTATTATCGAACAAAACTATGCAAATATGTAGATAACATATATATGTATTCACGTAATTGGTTTTGAATTTTTTTTAAACTTTATTTACCATTTTCGAATTTTACAAAAATCGGGTGCACTGGAGCTCGGAAGCTATTTGTGTATTTTTGGGGAATTTTCCCTGTCGCGTAGAGAACTGGTAGAAGAAATTTATCGTTCTAGATTCCAAGGGTTTCACTTGAGACTCGTATCATAACTGTTGGAACAGACGCTGGAAACAGGAGCGGCAATGAAAGCGCTACACTTTAAGTTGTCTGCCTGTTCTAATCTAAAATACCTGGAGGATAGAGAAAAAAAAACCATGAGATATTTATGATCTCATCTACTCCCTCCGTTCCCAAATACTTGACTTGGATTTGTCCAAATTCGGATGTATCTGAACATGTTTTAATGTATAGATACATCCAAATTTGGACAAATCATAATGGCTCTCCTCCCACCTCCCTCCCACGGCGACTCCACCCCACCATAGCCTAACCGCCGGCGATCTCCAATCCTCGGCGTCCACCTCACTTTTCTGATCCAATCAATCTCTTCGCCGTGCTCCCTTCCACCTTCTCCCTCCCTCCTGATGGCGGTCCATGCGGCAATCTCCCTCGGGTTGGATTTCTCTCCGGGTCAAGCGTTTGCAAGGGAGGTTCGTCGCCTGGGGTATGGATCGGTTCATCCAACCCGGGATTCTGGTCACTTCACCATGGTGGTCTCTTTTGCAAGAGCTTCCTTCCGCATGGAGGAGGATCTCGTCTCTCTTGCCCTGGAAGCGGCCACTGGAGGCCTCTGCACCGATCTCAAGGTATCCCTCATCCGTGATCGCGTTTTCTCATTCATGGTCTCTTCCAAGGAAGTGGGTTTTTGGTTGCTTCGAAGAATTTTCTATAGCTGTCCTCAGTTCAAATGTTTTTATCATCTGTGGGGGTTTGGGGGTCCGAATTGGAGACGTGAACAAACACTTTGGCACAAAGAGTGTGCGGGTGAATGGATTCTGGCCAGCAGAAGGCGTAAATCTTCACAGCGAAATGGTTTTGTTCGTTGCCCGTCTACCCTGATTCGGCTTTTGCGTAGAGGATCGTCTTCGCCACCTGGCTCGCCGCCGGCGAGGTCACCGGCGGTCATCCCGGCCGCTCCCCAGATCCGTTTCGGTTCTTTCGATCCGGCTATTTCGGTACCTGCCCCTGATCTGGGGGCGGATCCCGATGATTGCGCGCGTCGGCAACTTTCAAATTCTGGTTGCCTTGTTGGGCCGGTCTCCTCTCAGCAGCCCACGGAGGCCCAAGAAGCTTCAGCCTCTCTTCCTGATGTTGGACTCGTTGCTGTTGTCGACGAGATGTCCTGGAGGGTTTATGACTGTCAGCACTGTATTGGTTTTGGTCATCGCACGTCTGATTGCACGAAAAGGATTCGCTGCCGCCGTTGTTTCAGATTTGGGCACGTCAGGAAGGCATGTACCAACCCTCTCCCCAAGCAAACTTTACGTTGGGTTCCGAAATCAAAGGAAGTTTCTGTTATTGCGGTCGAGAATCAGGTTAGCCCTATACCCCGCACATTTATAGCTGATTCTTCGCCAGCGGTTTCTCCCACGAACCTCGAACCCTCTAACCCTGCGCCGTCAACGTCTACCCCCCCCCCCCCCCCCCCCCTCCACATCTCCACCCACCCCTCCGGACGACATGGCCACCTTTCCGTTCGATCCTGTTCCTTGGATGCCGGAGGGCTTCCACATCATCGACGGCGGTCCAAATCGCTTGCCACGCACCTTAGTCACGCCCTCCAACCCGACAGTCGATGGGTATGAGAACTATGTTGTGCCGATCGTCGAGCCGGAGCCTGCTGAACAGGAGCTCTACAACGTAATGCATCAGGTTCGCAATTTCATCATTGGTCAGGGGGTAGAGGTTGTGAATTATCTGCCTTGGTTCCATGGAGTTGGTCTGTTCCAGTTCAGAAATCCGGTGGCTAGGCAGGCAGTGTTAGATCACTTGGCTTGGGATATAGGGAGTCAGTCCACTTTGCACTTTATTAAGCATGATGAAGGAATAAACTTTAGATCTCATACTGGTGCTAGAAAAGGCTGGCTTATGTTTATCGGTGTTCCAATGGACTTTAGAAATACTGATTGTATTATGGAGGCAGTGAATACCTTTGGAGAGTTTCACTACTGGCAGTATTGGGATATTCAGAAGTGCAGAATTCTGGTGTACGCTACTTTCTCTGCACCCTCGCTAGTTCCACGTGATGTTGTGTTCCGGCAGGCTAAAGTGGGTCGTCACTCTGGTACTAGGCACTCTTTGACGGATCCCTGCTATATTCTGTCGTCTGAATTTGCAGATACACATCCGGTTGATGAAGATCCGATGCCCATCAATGGCAATCCTCATCCGCTGCCTGGGAACTTTCAGCCGATGCGCATATGCATGTGTTGCCTGAATATCTTGAGATTGGGTGGAACATGCCTCCTCCACCTCCTTTTGTCAATGAGGAGCCGCCAAACTCTAATCCTGCTCCGCACCAACAGGCACACCCAAACCCTCCTCCTGCGCAGCACCAGCAAGCCGAGGTCCCAAACCAGCAGCCTGTCCAGTCTTATAATTCAGCCTCTATTGATAATCTGTCTATTATGTCCGATGCCTCTGCTATGGGCCCTGCAGGAATTGATGGTGACATTGAGATGGTGGACATCTCGGATGATGAGGAACCTGAGGAATAGCCACCTGCGGTGATTGTGCTTGATAATGGAGTGCCACCCCCTGAACCGCCGGTAATTGATCTTGTCGAGGAGGTGGACATCTCGGACGATGAGGAACCTGAGGAACAGCCACCTGCGGTGATTGTGCTTGTTAATGGAGTGCCACCTCCTGAACCGCCGGTAATTGATCTTGTCGAGGAGGTGTCAGATCTGCAGGATGGACAGATACAAGCTGATAGTGAGCAGGTTATTGACGAACTGCTTGATGTTGACCAACCTATTGGGCCCCTCCTTGTGCTGACTGCTGATGAACAGGATGTTGCCAATGGGGTATCGTCACATGATGCTCAGGGAACCATTGCTCCTGAGATACACGCTCAAATACAGCCGGAAGAGATGTTGGTTCATGCTGAAAAGGAGATGCAGGTTGCGGAGGGTGCGTCGCCAAACCTGCTTGAGGGGGTTGCTAACCCGGAATCTGTGCTGATTGTATTTGTGCCTGTTGCTAGTGCTATACAGCAGCCTAATGTAGAGTCCACTGATATGGGTGGCACTCCTATTGCCACTCAAGGAAGCTTTGCTCATGACATGACACAGACCACAAACCCTGTCTCCAAGAAAAGATCTGTTTCTCAAGCTTTCCCTGCTGATTTTGGATCGTCAGCTAGCCAGGTTCCGTCCGCCTCTACTGCTATCCCTGGTGCTCGTAATGCTCGTATCAAGGCTACACGTATGTCTGCTCGACTAAACCCTGCTGCACCAATTGCTCTGGAAGACTTTCAGTTTCAGGCAAATCCGATCCCTATAGAGGCCAGGGCGACAAGGTCACGTAAAGCTGTCCCAGTTGTCAACACTACTTCTCGTGTGTGTACTCGCAGTCAGACCAAATTAGATGGTTTCAAGCCCCCGGTGACACCTGGAGTGACAAGGCCTAAGAAGAGGACAAGGAAGCAGGCTGACAAGGAAGCTGACGCCCCTGGGCCGAGTTCGTCAGTCAGGCCACCAATCCCAATCAGAGAGCTGCAGAACATTGGTGAGATGCTGGAGATGGAGCCTACGTCCTTTACAGCAGACAAGCTTACAGCTGTGTCCGATGCTGCAAAACTGTCCATGGTGGTGCCCAATGATAAGTGACGCACGCAAGAATTGGGGTGGATGTGACCCTATTTGCATCATGTATCTTTATTTCTGCTGCTTTCGCTTAATGTGTGCAACTCTTTGCTGTAATAAGTACTCTGAGTCTCGTGTTGCTGGTTCCCTAGTGGGATCAGGGTTTGGTTTTACTCTCCCATTTGTTTCTGATGGATTACAACATTAAGTGCCTTATTTGGAAAGTGTTGTGTTGGAACATACATGGTTTGAATTCTGATGATAAACAGCTTGCGCTTTACAATAAAATTGTGGAGAGTGGTTGTGCTGTGGCGTGTATTCAGGAAACGAAGAAAGCAGACTTTGACCGTGGTTTCATTAAGAAATGCTGCCCCAAACAATTTGACACTTTTGCCTTCTCCCCCTCTGTCGGTGCCTCGGGGGGTATTCTAGTTGTTTGGAAGTCCAGTCTGTTACAGGGTACTCTTGTTGAATCCCAGCGCTTTGGACTCATTATCTCTTTTCAAGCGACTCAGTCACAGCAGAAATGGACTTTGGTTGTGGTGTATGGGCCGTGTCAGGGGGAGCAGCGTGATTTGTTTGTTCAATGGCTCTATAACCTGAACATACCTGATAATGAGTTGTGGCTGTTTATGGGTGACTTTAATTTTATTCGTTCCGAGGAGGATAGAAATAGGCCGGGGGGCGATGTTAATGACATGTTCTTGTTTAATGAACTGATTGATCATTTGGGACTTTTGGAATTACCCCTCAAAGGCAGGTCATACACATGGTCCAACATGCAACAAAACCCTCTCCTCGTGCAGCTCGACTGGTTTTCACTTCCTCCAGTTGGATTTCGACCTACTGAAAGAGCATGGTGCCCCCATGTGTGGTTTTGGTAATTAATGACAATCCTTATGGACTAATGTTTGCTTTGATATATCCTTAGATCTTGTCCATAGGAAAATGTTGGAGTTCATGTGTTGGACTCTAGAAGATTATAAGATGACCAAGATCCTATTAAAGAGTTTATATGAAGAATGGTCATGTGTAGAGTTGAGCATATTACAAGCATGTCTTGAATAATATGATTGGCATGGATATTCATGTTCACCTTCAAGACATCATCTTTGTGAAGAAAGAAGAAAAGATACAAGTTGATCAAGGCTAAGTGGAAAGGATGGATTCAAGTGATCAACACACAAAGCTACATGTTGTACCATGTGGGATCTTGTGATCCAATGGTATGGTAAGCAATTGTCTATATAGCTTTGTGAACTAACCCATATATATGTGTGTGGAGCATCTATGTGGGGTTAGGTATATTCCCATGGGCATGCATCAAAGGAAGATTCCATATAGCCCATGGCGGATGACGTCAAGCGGTGGTCGTCATCAAAATAATGGCCAAGTGAAGATGTTCCTAAAAGTGGCTCTCCCATATTATGGTTGGGGGAGCATTTCACAAGCCTTCACCAAGCGGAGCGCAATCAAGAAAGGTGATCCATCTTGAGATGATCAAGATCGTCATCATCTAACTCAAGTG
The DNA here is from genome assembly GCA_947311845.1 of Poa pratensis. Classification (NCBI taxonomy): domain Eukaryota; kingdom Viridiplantae; phylum Streptophyta; class Magnoliopsida; order Poales; family Poaceae; genus Poa; species Poa pratensis. Next base: position 8,008,353 of record CAMZMU010000080.1, on the reverse strand, counting down.
GATTGCGCAAGGCAAAGGTATGACCTTGATAGGGTTTCTATTTTACCGGTCTCATGGTGTTAGTGAGAGACCGGATTATAGGATAGATGCCACACTTTCAAGAGGGGCTCTCGAATGAGTAACTTGATCGTATCGTTCGGAGAGAGCTCAAACCTTTGCATACTTGGCATCATCTTTCTTGGTTCTTATTTGGCTTTTATCTTTGTGAGGTTTTGGTGCTTGTCGTGTTCGTCATGACAATACCAAGTTGTTCGAAAACGGTTTTACTTTGGAAAACTTGTTGCGTTTTCGTGTTGGAAATATTATCGGTTTATCCGTGAGGAAAGTTCCACACCTTCCCATATGTGTCAACTTAACTCTATTTATGGTTCTTAATATTTCCACTTTTTGTAGGCCTTCTCCTTGTCGTTACCTTTCCAACAAAATTGGTTTCACCTAATTTGGAGCTTCCATGCAAAAGTTATTGTCATTTTGGTGCTCGCTCAATTTGCTGTTTTGCCTGTCGGCGGTAGTACCGCCAGCGGGTACCGCCGTGGGTACCGCCGTTTTGTCTTTCAGAGCGCTCTTCCGGTACCGCCAGCGGTACCACCGGGGACGTGGGTTCGGAGAAGGTTTGGTCAGTCGTTGACTAGCCGCGAGGCTGCGTTGTAGAACCCAGCGGTAGTACTGCCTATCCCAGCGGTACTACCGCTGGGCTCGAGAACTGCAGCCAACGGTTGGATTCGTGGGGAACCTTTTTAAGGGGTCTTCTTCCCCAATGGTTCCCCAACTTTCTTGCAAGTTTTGCTCTCCATTGTTGTTCTTCAAAAGCTTGCTTTCTCTCAATCCCTCCAATGATTCTTGCTCATTCTTGAGGGAAACAAGAGAGGAGATCTAGATTCACCACTCCACCAATCAATCTCTCCTCTAAGTGAGGGGAGCCTATTGGATCTAGATCTTGGGATTCATTTGTTGCTTCCTTGCTCTTCCTCTCATCTTCCTCCATAGCATTAGTTGCTTTGGTGGGATTTGAGAGTGAATTGCTTTGAGCACTTCTTGTGTTCTTGCCATTGCATTAGGTGCATCGGTTTGAGTTCTCCACGGTAATACGTGGAGGTGAAGTTTGAGAAGCTTATTACTCTTGGTGGTTCGTGTTACTCCTTGGGTTGGTTGTAACCCTAGGAGGCTTTGTGAGTTTCGGAGCCTCAACTTGTTGTGAGGTGGTCCGGGACATTGTTGGGAGGCTCCAACTCATTGTGGAGTTCCTCAACCTTGGTGTATCGGTTTGGTCAACGCCTTCAAGTCGACCTCATAGTGGAACGAGCCAATCCCTCACGGGTGAAGCTCACGGAGAATAGGGTGAGCACATCGGTGCTATTGGAGTGCCTAGGAGGCTCCACACCCCTCCAACGTAGACGTACTTCCATTGGGAAGGAACTACGGGAAACATCTCCTCGTGTCCACTTTGCGGTTACTTCTATACCCAAACCCTTTACTTATGCATTTACCTTTGTGATAGCCATCGAGCTTGAAGTTATCTATTTTGCTATCACTTAGTTGTTAATCTTGCTTAGCATAAGTTGTTGGTGCACATAGGTGAACCTAGCTCGTTTAGGTTTTGTGCTTGATAAATTAAATGCTAGTTTTATTCCGCATTTATTCAAGCCCAAACCGTAATTATTTTAAAACGCCTATTCACCCCCCCTCTAGGCGACATCCTCGTTCTTTCACCTACCCTTATACAGTGGTCACTGCTATGGCTAAGCCAACGTCGGATCATGTTCCCTGCATTGTAAGTATCGATACGGTCATACCGAAGGCACACCTGTTCAGGTTTGATAACTATTGGGTTCAGCAGCCTGGGTTTTACGACTGTGTCAGAGAAGTATGGAATAGACCTACTCGAGCTACCACTTCTTCAGCAATCCTAACAGAGAAAATGAAGGCTCTGCGGGCTGCTCTCAAGAAATGGAAGATGGGCCTATCTAAATTAAAGTTACTCATTTCTAAATGTAACATTGTGATCCTTTTATTTGATGAACTTGAAGAGGAGAGACCTCTGTTTGTGCATGAGGCAAATTTCAGAAAGCTAGTTATGTTGCATCATGAGACATTGTTGAGGTTTCAATATCAGTATTGGAAAAAGAGGTGTACTATTCGTTGGATGAAGCTTGGGGAGGAGAACACCAAATTTTTTCAAGCCATGGCCACGGAGAGATACATGAGAAACTCTATTGCCAGCTTGCAACTGCCTGATGGGCACACAGTTACAGATCATGACCAAATGGCAAATGTTGCATGGGATTGTTATAAGCAGAGGATGGGTACCTCCAATGGCATTGATATGCGGTTTGATCTCTCCTCTTTGATTCGAAGGGTTTCGGATCAGGATGACTTGGTTGATACTTTCACTACCAAAGAAATGGATGATCTTATAAAATCCATGTCTGTAGATAAATCACCAGGACCGGATGGTTTTAATGGAATGTTTCTGAAAAAGTGCTGGCATATTATTAAGGAAGATTTCTATGCTCTCGCCAGGGATTTTCATCAGCAGTCTATCAACCTGGAGAATATTAACTCTTCCTTTATTACTCTAGTGCCCAAGAAGCCCTCCCCTGAGCAGATTAATGATTACAGGCCGATTTCTCTCACAAACACCTGTCTAAAGTTCCTCACCAAAATGGTGGCTGACAGACTGTAGGGGCTCATTCTTGACTGTATTCATAAGAACCAATATGGCTTCATAAAAGGCAGGACAATTCATGATTGCTTGGCATGGTCTTTTGAATATCTATTTCAGTGCAAAGCTTCTAAAAAGCCAATAGTCCTCCTAAAGCTGGATTTCGAGAAGGCCTTTGATTCCATTGAACATGAGTCCATCTACCAAGTGCTGAGACATATGGGTTTCCCTGAGACTTTCATCTATTGGGTTAAAATTCTACTCGAAACAGGTACTTCCTCGGTCTTAGTGAATGGTGTTCCGGGGAGGAAATTTAAATGCCGTCATGGGGTTCGGCAGGGCGATCCACTGTCCCCACTTCTGTTTGTGTTGGGAGCTGAGATTTTACAGTATGTGATCAATGATTTGAAGTCGAGAGGGCTGTTAAAACTACCTATTGATGTGGGAGATGCCGACTTTCCGGTAGTTCAATATGCAGATGACACACTTATGATTTTGGAAGCAGATCCAGCTCAACTCGCCATTCTCAAGCAAGCTTTGCAGGATTTCAGTGCATCCACGGGCCTACATGTTAATTTTCATAAGTCTTGTATGCTCCCTATCAACATCTCTGACGCTGAGGTACAAGCGCTGGCAGCAGATTTCGGTTGTGTGGTGGGCACCCTCCCTTTCACATATCTAGGTTTGCCAATGGGCACAACTAGGCCTCGGATTATTGACCTGATGCCTTTGGTCACAAAGCTTGAGAGGAAGCTTACAACTAGCTCCATCTTCTTAGCATATGGAGGCCGTTTACAGCTCATTCAGTCATGTCTGTCATCCATGTCAATATATTTCCTATGCTCTCTTGAGATACCCCCTGGGATTTTGAAACAGATATATCGCATCATTCGGCAGTGTCTATGGAGAGGTAACAATCCGGAGTCCAAAAAACAATCCTTGGCATCCTTGAAGATGATATGCAAGCCTAAGAGCAGTGGAGGTTTGGGCATTGTCGATTTTCATAAACAGAACCAAGGTCTCTTAATGAAACATCTTCACAAGTTCTTTAACAAGGAGAAGTTGCCGTGGGTGGACCTGGTCTGGAACTACTACCCTAATGGAGTGCCTCAAACTGCTGCTCCCTGTGGTTCGTTTTGGTGGAGGGATGTGATGGAACTTGCTCCTATATACTTCGAGTTCTGCACTGTGACAGTGGGTAGGGGGGACACGGCGATTTTTTGGAGTGATGTATGGCATGGGCGACTGCTCCAAAGAGATTTTCCTAGACTCTTTTCTTATGCCTTAGATGCCCAGCTTTCGGTGCGGGAAGTTATGAAACACAGAGGACAGAACGCATTTGTTTGCATTGCCACTATCGGCACAGGCATATGAGGAATTTCAAGCACTGCAATCTGTACTGCAACAGGTTCAGCTAGACCCTTCTGCTGCAGATGGATGGAGAACTGTTTGGAAGGATGGATCTTACACTTCGAAGAGGTACTATTATCACTGCTTCCGAGATCAGAGGGCTAGCAAAGTCTTTGACTGGCTTTGGCAGAGTAAGGTCATGCAGAGAATTAAGGTATTTGCTTGGCTAATGATAAGTGATCGACTAAACACAAGGGATATGCTACGTCGTCGACACTGGAATGTGACTGAGGTTTTTCATTGTGTCATGTGCCCTTCTAGGCAAACTGAGGATTGGATGCATTTGTTCTTCCACTGTAACTTCAGTGTCAGAATATGGAGCTACTTGCAGATTCATTGGGAGGATGGAGACAGTTTTGAACAAGTGTTTCAGAGTGCTCGTAGAGATTTTGGGAAACCATTCTTTGCTGAGGTTGTCATCATAGTCTGTTGGCACATTTGGAAACAGCGAAATGAGGCCATTTTTCAGAATGTCATGCCCACCTTCAGGTCTTGGAAGAGAGTATTTATTCATGAGATCACCATGCATACGCATAGGGTGAAAGCTAAACATCTGCAGGAGTTATCAAGATGGATTGACACATTACTATAGCATAGCTTGGTTCGGTTTGTAATTATGATGTAAATTTTGTACAGTTGTTTTACCATTATTAATAAAATACTGTGGGGGTAACCCCTACAGTCTAGGTTCTAAAAATTTTTGGACAAATCAAAGTCAAGTATTTTGGAACGGAGGGAGTAAAATAAGTCAAGATTAAAGGGAACAATTTTTTTTTTTAAATGGGCATACAGGAACGCTATGGAATAGCAGTACAAGCGATCCGTTGGCTTTCTTATTGAACCAGCCAACCGGAAAATACTTATTATCGTACATTTTGAACAATATAGCGATATACACAAACAGCGGGGTGTCATTATTCACAACAGCTATTATAGAACAAGAGTGAAACATCGGTACAGCCTGCATCGGTCAGCTGCCTTGCGACGATGGATGGAAAGAGAGCATGCTGGGAGAGTCGACTCTGACAATAACCTCCTCCCCCCCGGAGTCGTCGCTCGAGTTGTCGTCTTCGGCTACAACCCTCCGTTGCCGGCCTGCTGCCAGGGGCGGAAAAGGAGCAAGAGCAGGCGCAGGAGCAGGAGCAGGAGCAGGAGCAGGAGCAGACTTTCTTTTCACCAAATTTGAACCCTCTGACTGCACAGAGAGTAGAGGTCGTGTGTTGGACAATGGCCTTGAGGGCACCTTCGGATAGGACGCGCTGTGCTTCTGGTTCGCATCCACGCGATCAGGCCTCAATCGCCGCTGCGCAGGGCGTATGTTGTCATCCATCTGTGAATGCGTTGATCCGGTTTGTTTAGTTCAGTTCATCACAAACAAACTTACATCGATGTAAGTAACAACGAGCTATGAGATTGATAAAAAAAAAAATCATACGTACCATGCTGCCGTACATGCTGACTTGGAGGGCTCTAGCAGATAAGCTACCAGCTTGGTTTCTGATTTCGGCTAAGCTTGGATTTCCGGGCCCTCTGGATCTGTGGAAATTCTCTGGCCACCTTAGCAAACCGACGTGCTCTTTGCTGTGTGTTCGTGGTGGACCGAGGGTTGGCGACAGCATAGATGCGCTTCTTTGCAGATCGCTCTCTGCCTCTGGCCTCCTTACTTCAAATAAGATAGCCCTCGCTCTAGATTCCACCTGATAACTGGTTGCAGTATAGCAGTAGTCTATATGGTTCATGGCTGTAAGCAAGAGAGTATTCGAGTCATCGATTGCTTTTTATAATGAAATAAATTACTGCTCGATCGATCAAAATGTACAGAACCTGAGGATTGCAGGCCAAATACATTCAAATCAGTGTTTGACGGCAGAAGCACAGCTGGAGGTGTGATCAAAGTTTGGTTCGTCCTCAGAAACCCTTCCAGTAAGATGCATACGTAACTATGCCCGAGTTCAATGTCTTCCCCCTTAATGTAGATGTTCATAGTAGATCTTTCAGAAATGAGAACCCTCATCTCCCGCATTGCCATTTTCTCAAATATCTGAGGGAGAAAAATCCTCGCAATGACTAGAGCACTTTCCTGCAGTTTCCCCGCATGAATGGTTAAGGCCTTAAGGGCTATCAGATATAGATTATGTGACATAAGGTAACAATGTTACACCAGACTTAGTGGAGCAGTAGTGGTGGGTTTGCCCCACATTGGAATTCTATGTTAGTAATAATACATGGTAGCAATTTGGGTGCAACGACGTGAACGCCCAAGCAAGTTGTGATGATTGTTGTAAGTCCATACAAATTCATGCTGCAGCTTGAGTGTTACAAGTCAATATTATGCATGACTATTGATACAATGAGGAGGCCCTCCCTTGAAATGCAATGTCAGTATGAGTCACTGTAGCTGGCATGTTGTAGTATCCCAGCGTTGAGGGAATGCAACTTGTCGAGCAGGATTAATTTCTACAGATTTTCAAACATATATTCGCTTAAAAGATGCGTGGTTACGTGGGGAACCATGAGAATTCATTATGGATGAAACTGATGGGCACCATCTAGCTAATACCTTAGACATAAGGCCAAAATGGCCCTGCTTTTTTTATTGAAAGCAGCAAGGTTCAGCTGAGGGAAACATCTAGCTAATAGGTAGATAAAACTACGAATGGATAAATATGATTGAAATGATGGTACTTACTTTACTTATACTCAAGTTAATGTCGCTGCTTTCTAATCCTGTTTACAAAGTATTATTTGTATTGACAAATAAAAAAGAAGTGAGCAATCAAAGTAGATATAGCTATCATTTCACAGGCCTTGTTGAGTACATCTCTGTTGATGCTTTTGTCAAGTGAAGATCTGGTCATATATCCCTTATATGCCACCTTTGGAGTTAACAATGGGAACACAAACTAGGTTAAAAAACCACACGGATACATGTGGGCTATGGCCTACCACGATGGGCTATGGTCATATATTCCTTATATGCCACCTTTGGAGTTAACAATGGGAACACAAACTAGGTTAAAAACCAGACGGATACATGTGGGCTATGGCATTTCCAGGAAATGTCCAAGAGTAAATAAAGTTACTGAGAAAACAGGTAGGCAGTATTACGAGAGTATACCTGCCACATAAAATCCTCAATGGAGGGATCAGACTGGCGTAACTGCTCTATTTTTTCAGCTTCAATGAAGAAACAATGCACCACCGATTCTGTAATAATGTCACAAATATAAGGCTTTCCAGCTAAAGCCTCATATAGACCTAATGTGCTCCCATGTGACAAAATTGGATCCAATGAATGCCTGGTGCTTAGTCTCTGACTTGTCCACTGTCAGAAAAGGAGGCACGGGGAGATATATGCACATTATTGAACCAGCCAGAGAAGGAAAGTATATAGTATATGCTTCATAACAAATAAAGTGGTCTTGAGTCAGACTGTTACCTTTACTATTCCAGTCGAAACAAGCCATATACCAGTTGGCCTTGAGCCTTCACTATAAAGGATTGTTCCATGTACTTTTATTGTTTCTTTTGTACTACTTGACAATGAATCACGAACATCAGCAGGCAGCGCACCAACAAAAGGATGGTTATTTAGAAGTTCCCTAACTCTTGGCATTTTCACCAGTGGTGGATTCCTCTTAAGCTTCTTCAAGTCTGTCTGCCAAGTGAATTAACTTACCAGGGTTAGTATATTGCAATTTGTGAACTGAAACCAGAGGGTTTAATTTACTTTCACTTCACAACAAGAAATGACATTATATATTCCATCTACCTGCAGAGCATCATCGAGATGGACCATTTCCTTTTCCTCGAGCAACCCAGTCTTTCCAAGGTCTTGAATATACTCGCTCAGGTGTGTCAATACTGCATATGTTACTTGTCGAGTCTTTAATGCACGAAGCACCTGAAAATTGTTGAAATAGATTCAGAATCTAGATAACAGTGCCCCGGCAAAAAGGAAAAGAACAAAATAATATAGATAACATCATAACAGTGAACTACCAGGACCGCCGACAGTGTACTTTTCAATCAAATTGGCATCCCTTAGTTTATTTATCTAGTGCAGTTCTTCATTATTAGAAAACTATTGTTTGAATACAAAATGGAGTATTCTGAAGCTTATGAACTTGGGGCCATTGTTGAACGTCAATGCCAGAAGAACGTGGCATGAATTTTGCAGGAAAGAAGACAACCCCTAAACAAAATACTACCAAATCCCTCCATTCCAACTCTAAATCTAACGATTTACATGGAGACAGCCTTTCAATGTCCATGCAAGAACATGTCTGTCTAAAAGCCAAACTAGTCCCTTTCTTTTCTTCTCGAACACCCACATAAGTGCTCTATATTGTATATTAGAAGCAAAGACCAAAAAGCAAGAACATGAAAGCTGAAAATCTAAGAAAAAAATATAAAAGCTAAGAAAAGAACACAAAATCGTAGATCAGGGGAGCTGGTCAAGGGGACGCTCATGAAGCCAAATTAGTCCCATTTCAGTAAGGAAATGTGCCTTTGTCCTCAAGTTTTGCAAAGAAAAATTCTGATCGAACAAATGTACGAAGATTTTGCGAGGCTAATGAATCCATAATAATTTGGCTGAAATGATATAAGCACATTGTAACCACAACCTGAGGGAATGTAACACGAACATCTTCCAGAAACTTTTTAGCTTCCTCCCCCGCAGCAGTACTTTCATCAATGACAATTCTTGCAATCTCACTATCACCTGAAGAAGCAAAATTTGTAAGAAAAAATAAAACTAGTGAAGTGGATTAGAATTTTTCATCTCCAAAATCCACAAAACAGGGTGAAAAGGAGAAAACAGGGAATAAAAAGGTGTTGAGAGAAAGGTGACTCCAGGAAAGCTTTTCATGGTAACTGCAAAATAAAGTAAAGGCACTCAGGGGCTCAACCGTAATAAGCCAGATATTGCTATACCAAGTAGTTTTCCAGTGAAGGATATATCAGTATATCACACCATCAAGACCTTGCCAGTTTAAGCACTAAATGCCGTAACTGACTGATTCTACAGGAAAGCAAACACTGAATAAAGTAAACACCACTTCTCTTCCCAATTATGAATTACAACAATACTTATAGCAAGAATATGCTCTCAGACATATCATTTCTCATATAGGCACAAACTATTAAGACATGATTTTCAATTTTCTGGACTTTATAGGCCAAACAAATAGTATAAAAGTAGCACATGACAATATTTTAGTCGGTTAAAGGATATTACCAAGAAAATCATGTAGTTGTCTCCTCGCGATTCTATGAGCACGAAGAAATGCAGCACAGATGTAACATCCTAACTCCAATCTTTCTACAGTGAAGTAAGTAACAAGCCTTCGTGGCAACCTGCTCATCTGAAGGAACCTATAGTACTTTGGGAAATGAACATTCGACTGCAAACCCTTCCAATCGCATAATGAGTGGCTAGAAACAAGATCCATAGCTTCGTCAACTGATCTCATTAAAATATTTGCTGTGGATTGAGTTATCCGTCCCTCTTCAAGCATTCCCCAGTAAGCAGCTTGTACACCTGACAACAATATTTACAGTCAATAATCCTTTTAAACGAATCCTCAGAACTATTTGTTTCAATTCTTTTATCCATAATGTAAATAAGCATGTAGTCATAGTAGCAATTTTACTATCTACTCTAGTTTATACACTATAGCCACCGTCTTCTCTGTGAACCACTAACAAGTTCAGTGGCTTTGATAGGCTTGGAGAATTCATGGAACCAGTTCCACAGCCAAAATATTTAGGACCCAGAGCCAGAGGCCATAGTACATGTTACTCTCTTATATATTGATGTACCTCCTTAACAAACACAACTAGGCTGGATCAAATTTCAACAGCACATTATCATGTAATTAAGTTGCATGCATACCATTCAAAAGGCGTACTCGAGTATCCCTCAAGTTCATGGTATGCACTCTTTCATCTGTGTCAGGAACATCATGAGGATGTGCTTGTTCATCTTCCAAGTTATTCAAACATGTGATATATTTCTTCACAGTAATCCAATCAGCAGGCCCAAGTTCCTCATCATCCCTGAGATCACCAAAAGCCTCTAATGCCTTGTTTAGCATTTCATATCGTGTATACTTCAATACACGAAGCTGCAGTTGCAGGAAATCAGGTTAGAAACTGGAGCATGAAGAGAGCATAAATATGTTGTTAAACTTGTCGGTTTCATGTTGCAATGAAATCGGGGGCAGGAGCCCTTTAATTCGAAAAAAATAACAAGCACAGCAAAACTATGCACCATGGAGTAGATGAAAGTAGAGGCTTAATAATAGTAGTAATGCAAGGCTCTGAACAACTTTTGAAGCTACTAGGAGTCAAAGGGGTTCAACCAAAAGAGAAAATATTATTTATTTTCTCATAATTGATGTAAAGTTCACAATGGAGACTACATATTCTATGCAATCTTCAGGTCTAGAGCAGATACACTGTGAAGAAATGAATGGAGAGAACCAACATCCTGAGAACAGTGGTATCTTTCTGCCGAACTGGATTTGACCCTAGTGGAGCGGATTAAATCATGTTGATTTACATTATGGGGTGCATAAACCTATGTATCTTGTCGTCTTCTTGATAATGTCTCAGGGGTGGTAGTAATCTCGGTCTCATTATTAATGTACAATGAACCGATTTATCACTATATTCTTAAGCTCATAGATACTGTAAGTGGAACAAAATATTTGCAGCATTCAACACCTTATTTGAGCGAGTACACTCATTACTCTAAGGGAATGGACGGGTGGGTGTGAGTCAGAGCTCAAAAGGTTACTAAAGCATGCAAACGTACAGTTAAGTGAAACCTTTAATCCCAAAATAAAAAAAGTACAAATGATAATTTGTAAAGCTGACCTTGGTTGCTGACAGTTTTCCCAGACCAAGTAGGTGCAACAAAAATTGTGTGGTAGAACCATTCACAATCAATGTCAGAAAAACAATGCCACCAGTAAAGAACACAAACTGCAAAAGACTTACAAGATCAGCAAAGCTCAAATGAAGTATTTCATACTTTTTCAGGTAATTAGAAAGAGCATACCATTGTTCCGACTTCTGGTTTCAGATAAAGTTGAACTGCGTCACTAGCACGCTAGCAAAACTATTTCAGTAAATATCTCAGAAAAATATATAAATGCAAATATTGGCAACAACAGACAAATCAGGGTCGATGGCATTGGCGCAAGAAAAATAACTTACTTTAACAGACAGAGAGAGTGATAGAGCAACAGCCCCTCGCAGCCCTGACCAAACAAGAACTGTGGCTTCCCTGACGTCCATACCATACCCAAAGTGACGCAACAACGGATACAAAACAATGACAACTACAGCACGCGATATTTGCACAAACACATATAGCAGAAGAAGGAACCCCCATGAAGCGCCTAAAATAGCAAGAGATAAGATAATTATACACACGACACAAACATAGGTTAGAGCAAAGCTCATAATATAGGAAGGGAGAATATATCAGGTGCGCCCACCCTTGAGGTGCTAAGGAGTTGTCACCATCCCGAAATAGGATGTTAACATTCAAATCCAAAAAAAATGGACACTGCTGATACAAAATAAACATATTGAATGTTAAATCTAGATTCTATCTATACATTGAGAACAAATAAGATAATTCTCTGCTGAACAAAAGTTGCTACCATTCGCAGAATCTTGCCTTCTTTACTCTCCATAGGACTCTAAATTGTATCATTATCTAATTAAATCGTTTCAGAATTTCCATGACTATTTACACCGTTTTCCAAAGGGTGGGAGCACCCTAAGTCCTAAGAGATAATTAAATACTCGGCAGTCAGCAAATGAACCATGTGGCAGTAAAATCTGTCAGCAGCTTATCGGAGTGTGTTGTAAGAGGATTTGGTCCAATGACTTTGTTGACTACTCATGACCATGATGAAATAAAAATGTCACCACATGATAAAAAATAGAAAAATAATGCCCCTAATCGACAGAGGAAAAACTAGGTAGATTTTTAACAAAATAATTGCCAATGGTATGGGGTAAACTGCAATGATGTAACAAAGCCTAAATGGTACAAATATAACATGAACGACTTATGTGACTACTTTTACTTTTTTAAGTAATCTTTAGATTCCAACCTGTTAGTGTTCTAAGGTCAAAGGTCTAGCTTTATTCGTGTAATGAAGGTCCGCTTTATGGCTTTATGCATCCTTAAATCAAATAAATAGGATTTTACGGAGTCAAGACATTCCACCAACTTTAAATTGACCCCAAGTGCAGAAGCTCAAGTGCTGAACAAAGTAAACATGTCTTGAAAGCCCAAATTCCAAATATAAATGATTGTAGTTTTTTTTTTGCAATACCATTATCATGGTGAAACAACTTCACGCGTAACAGGGGGGGAAAGCGAAAATGCCAGTAGAATGCTTACATAGCACTTTTTGTTTAAAAATGAATAGTAGATATAGATAAATGAAAGTTCATACCATGTCTCTCAAAATGGATTTTATCTTGTAGTACACCATCTGCAATAACAACCCCACTGAAGGGAATTCAGATTTATGAATATAAGAGTATCCATGTTTTAAGCATTAATTGTACCAAACAAAAGCAAAGCATGGTCTGGTTGGCAAAATCAGAAATATCAGAAGTTATTCTCGTGACATGTAGAAAGGTTAAAAAAAGTTGATACCTCAGTATGAAAATAAGTGTGTTTGCAATGTAAGCAATCATTTCCCTGGATACAAGTAAGACAGCAATCAGACACAAAGTTCACACTTAAGTATACACATCTCATAAAATGTAAAAAAACTAATATGAATTGGTGAAATCGTGTGTCTCCAAAAAGGAGAGTACACATCTTTATTACCACAGGTTTGCACTTAGCCCCTCATACAAGTTACCATCAGAAAGACACTCCGACATAATCCATAATTCAATCATATGATGGCTTATATATAGTAGTGCCTAATTTACTGTGAACTGAAAGAGATCACAACGTAGTTTCTATCCAATTTCCCATCAAAAGGATAAGAACGCAGTTACACTGTATGGATGATACCAGCATCACCAAATGATAAGCTATGAAGGCCATTTTTTATATTTTTCATGCAATTTATTTTGTTTAGGGACTCCGATTTAAACTATGAATGCCATTTTAAGGTCATTGATCATGAAATTACATGGTCATTAACAAAATTTATACAATCTGGAGTTTAACAACAGGTAGAAAAATAACTGGTTGTTACAAACTTGTCGACTTACATTCACTCGAGTGCACATAGGTTTAAATGTGAATCTACTGAATTTTAGGCAATGCACACAGAAATGGAGCATCAACAGCATCATGGAACTGACAGGATACATAAGGACAGCGAACAAATTAACCGATTTGAATAGGAATATTAAGGTTGGTCATAGGATGAGAAATCTGATCTTTGCTGACAACAGAAATTGGCATATATTGCTTGTTGAACTTACCAGAAATGATGTAAACTTTGCTGGCTGTCACCCTTAAAAGCAGTTTTTGCAAAAGCAGCATAGAACCTGCCAACATGACAGTTAACATTGGAGGTAAGATAGTAAAGAATATGCAAATCAGAATCTGAAGAAAAGCTTTACTAACATCCCCAAAGTCATGACGGCCAAAACACCAGAGACCTCCAATGCATCTTGTGCCTGATAACGAACAATATTAGTAAAACAGCATCCCAATGTTGCAAAAGGGATTGCTTGAACAGATCATTCTATGTCTGGAACCACGAATGATTCCAGACAGTAAACTATTTCAAAAACTAAGCAAATCATGTCCTTCTAAAAAAAGGAAACATCAGAGCTTCGATACGTTCGTTGTCTGATTATCTTACAGTGAAGAAAGCAATATAGCTGACAGCGAGAGTAAGTGAAATCTCTATGATTGTATCATTGAAAATAAAGCCCAGCCATAGTACTGATGCAATTCCAAACGCAAGGCCCAAAGCAACACTGGTCAAAGAAGACAATGATTAGCATGAGTATCATGGTTTTGCATCATCTAGTTCAGAGTTATAAACTATTCCACATACGCTCCAAGTGAAACTTCTGACAAGAACTTTATTATGGACCCTGCATCGAAAGTTGTCCCGAGCACCATTCGATAGAATAACTGATAGACAACAATAGCAGTCCTGTAGAATGCAAGGTCATTTAGTATAAATAGTGTCCAAATAATCTTGTAACTGTACATGGTGCAATTCGATAACTATGCAATAACCCAGTGGTGGGTGCGCCAGCCAGGGTTTGAAGTTCTGTGGAGGCAGAATTAACCTTGTCGGTTAAGTTAAGGATCAAATAAACATGTGCTTCCTCTGCTTCTTCTTAAGAATATGTGGAGGGGGATTTCTCCCCAATCCACCCACCCCCTCTGGTCTACTATCCTTCTTTATACATGGTACTCCCTCCGATCGGAAATGGTTGACACAGATTTGTCTAAATATAGATGTATCTACACATTAAAATATGTCTAGATACATCTGTATTTAGACAAACTTGTGTCAATCATTTTCAATCGGAGGGAGCACCATTTAACAAATCCAATAGAATGAAGTGAAAACACACTTGTGTTAAACCTCGCATGCGATTGTGCTACTTTGAATATCGGTGTGAAGCATACATTATAAAGTGTTTTTTCCAATAATTTCTAGACATGTCCAACATAACAAAAACAAGTTTTAATCTATATATTGAGTCATTCTATTTTCTGTTGTCATGAATGGAACTGCTCCCGATAGAACACAGGCGATTGTGCTACTTTGAATATCGGTGTGAAGCATACATTATAAAGTGTTTTTTCCAATAATTTCTAGACATGTCCAACATAACAAAAACAAGTTTTAATCTATATATTGAGTCATTCTATTTTCTGTTGTCATGAATGGAACTGCTCCCGATAGAACACAGAGAAAAAGACAGACAGACAAGCAGAAAAAAGTGCATGCATTCTAAGATTCAAAAGATGAACAATTCGAGGGTCACGGTCGCATACCCGTCGTTCATTAAAGATTCTCCTTCAATAATTGTGCTGAGCTTTTTACTTGCTCCAAGGTCTTTTAGGAGCGCGACCACAGCGACAGGATCGGTCGCACTAAGCAGTCCACTAAACAAGAAGGATGTTTTCCAGTTCCAATCATATGGAAAAGTAAGCTGCGGCAAATGAGCAAGCTAGTATCAGAACACACCAAAATCAATGGCCTGCGCTCATAATTAATCTTAAGAGCATACCTTTACAGCAGCACCGAGCAAAACCGTGGAGATCACCACACCTGGAACAGCAAGTAACACCATCTGCGCCATGCATTTCTGCAGAGTAAACATTTTAGTATATGCTGAACAAATATATATGAAGTACAAAGTTTTGAGATCCCCAAATTAATATTTGTATGAAGCATCAGCCTATGACACTGTAGCCGGACAGACTAGATGGAAACGAGTGGTGCCGAGACTGAAGAGTGGAACTAAGTGGTGGTACGAACAAGAGTAAACATCCACGACTCTGTAAGAGCTTCCTAACAGGTAGGTCAACGACTCCTTGGACAAATAAACAAGAATGGAAGTGAGTGTTGTTCAAATGTTCACTACTGCAATCAAGCTTGCCACGGAGATCTCGCCACGAAAGATACAGTACCTTAATCTGGTGCACTTCCATGGAGAAGGAGCTCTCGAAGAGGAGGGCGGGGAGGAAAACAGCCAGGAGAAGATCGGGATTTATGGCGGCCCCTGCAGCGTTCGAACCATGTAATCAGCAGCAGAACAGAACATATACGAATCGATCCCGACGCGCCTGCCTGCCGCGATTCGGAAACAGAATGCGTCGAATGAATCCAGGGGTGGACTGACTGACTGACTGACTGACAGAGAGACAGACTCACATATGCGGATGCCGGCTCCGAGCTTGCCCAGGCCGTGCTTCGTCCCGTACTCTGCGCGCGCGTCGAGGAGGGCAGAATGAGGATTCACAGATTTGGTTTAAGGGATGGATGGATGGATTGAGTAGAGGGACTGACCGAGGCCGCCGAGGGCGACGCCGAGGACGAGGAGCGCGACGGTGTAGGGGACGCGGGTGCCGCGGAGGAGGTGGCGGGAGGCGATGCCGAGCACGAGGGCGACCCCGAAGAAGAGCACCGCGTCGTCGGGGCTGGACCCGGGCTCCTCCATCTCCATCGGCGGCGCCGTACGTCGTCGGCGTCGTGGTTGAGCACTGCCGCTTCTCTGTCTCTGAATGAAGTGAAATCAGATGAGGCGAGGTGGACCTGCTGCTCTGCTAGTGAACAAAGCTAATTTGTTGTTTGTAACCAGAGATAAGTCACGGGCAATGATCGAATGCTTTTTGTGTTGTTTTGTTGCGACGACAAATGATCCGAAAAGGCTAATTTGTTTATCATGGGATTGCATCTAACGACAGGGAAAAGTACAACGTGTCACCCTTAACATGACGATCGAGATGGCTTTTTGTGTAACGTAGTCAGCTTTGCTTGTTTTCTTCTTTCTTAGTCAACTTTGCTGCGGCTTAGAGAAGATTTAAAGGGTGTTTGGTTAGGCTTTTTATTTGGCTTTTGGTTTTGCCTTATAAACCAAAAAAAAACCTAAATAAGTGATTTTGTCTTTTGGCTTATATTTTACTATGGTATAAGCGTTTTGATACGTACGTACCCCTTCGTTCCGGTGAGGCAAGGAAAAGCGACTAAGGTTCCCTCGCCTCTCGTCGCCGCTGCCATCGATCTGCCCCGTCTCTGTGGCCTTCGAGCCATGAAGGCGCGGTGGATCTCGGTGAGGGCTCTGTTTTCGGGAGTTAGGGTCAAGATTTGTTGGGGCAGCGCTCAGATGGCGGCGGCGCCTTGTTTCAATAAGGTCTCGTCGGCTTCAATCTCATCTCGGCGGCGATGTCAAGAAACCTGTGGGAATGGTGTGGTCTCGAGGACTTCTTCTGGTGGTGGCGTTCTCCGGATCATCATGGAGCTTCATCGTCGGTTCTTCCTTCTTTTTCGGCTCCGAGACGGATATGGTCTTCTTTACCCGTTCGGCAACTTCCCATCCACAACCAACAACGTTAGGCCGGCTCGGGAAGGAGCGGCAACGGCGGCACGCCGTCGACACAGTTTGGAGGTTGAATACGAAGGGCATCTCAAGGATTTCGTTGTGATTTTTGTTTTTGTTGAGATGTTTTGTACTGTTCGGTGTTTCTTTTAATTACAGGGTCCTTTTCACAAAAAAATTGTTGCGGCTTAGGCCCACTCCATGCTGTATTCTCCTTGCCCTTCGTTCGATCTCGTCGTTCTGTCTGCCTTCCCTCTCATTGCCGGCGGGCACGGTGTCCGGGTGGTAAGGAAGGAGGCCCGAGTGTAATATTTCAGTGGGAAAGTTGACACCATCTTTGTTGTACTAACAATCATTCAATAAAGGTAGTTGGATAATCAGAATATATGGCATGAAACATAAGTAGAAGCATTCCATAACCTCATACAATACATATATATATATATATATATATATATATATATATTTTTTTTTTTTTTTTTTTTTTTTTTTTTTGCACAAGGGGAAGGACCCCAAAGGGTCCAAAGCTGCCATTATTCGGTGGGTTCAAGAATTACATAGAGGACCCTGAAAGAAAAAGGAAATACAACCAAGTCCTCATAGGTTACAAACAGGACCCCAGGAGAATAAAAAGCATTGCAAACAGGTCCCTCTCCACCGAGCTCGACGATGCACTCGACGCCGCGGCCGCTAGCGCCGCCGCCGGGGACAAAACCACTTGGCGATGGCTTGACGATGAACGCCTCGACGGAGTAGCAGAAGGGCCTCCATAGAGGCACACCGGCCAGGAGGTTGAGAGATCTGTGGCTCACGCAGAGCCACAGGGCGGAGCGGTCACGTCGACCAAAAATAATCACGGCTTCATTTCGCCGCGATTTAGGAGCTCCGTGATACGTCTCAAACGTATCTATAATTTTTGATGTTCCATGCTTGTTTTATACCAATTGCTACATGTTTTGCATCTACTTTATATCACTTTTATACATTTTTTGGGACTAACCTATTAACAAGATGCCGAAGTGCCAGTTCCTGTTTTCTGCTGTTTTTGTATTCCAGAAAAGCTAGTCTGGAAATATTCTCGGAATTGGACGAAACTACACGGGAGTCCCTATTTTACCAGAACTCATCTGACGGACCAAAGAGCGACGGAGAGGAGCCACGTGGGCCCCACACGTGGCCAGGGCGCGGGCCCCCCTCTGCCGCGCCCTGGGGTGGTGTGGGCCCCACGGGCCTCTCCAGCCGCCGCCCTTTCGCCTACTTATTCCCCCCGACGCGAAAACCCTAAGTACCTGAGCAAATATCCACGAAAAGTTCCAGAGACGCCGCCGTCGTCAACCCTAGCTCGGGAGGGTTCAGAACCTCTTCCCGGCACCCTGCCGGAGAGGGGAATCGTCACCGGAGGCTTCTACATCGCCATGCCTGCCTCCGGAGTGATGCGTGAGTAGTTCATCCTTGGACTACGGGTCCATAGCAGTAGCTAGATGGTTGTCTCTCCACTTTGTGCCATCATGTTTAGATCTTGTGAGCTGCCCTACATGATCAAGATCATATTATTGTAATGCTACATGTTGTGTTTGCTGGGATCCGATGAATATTGAATATTATGTCAAGTTGATTATCAATCTATCTTATATGTTATTTAAGATCTTGCATGCTTTCCGTTACTCGTAGATGCTTTGGCCAAGTAGATGCTTGTAACTCCAAGAGAGAGTATTTATGCTAGATAGTGGGTTCATGTCTCCGTTTAACCTGGGACAGTGACAGAAAGTTCTAAGGTTGTGGATGTGCTGTTGCCACTAGGGATAACCTAACGATGCTATGTCCACGGACATATGTGTTTGTTTACATTACGCACTTTACTTAATGCAATTATCCGTTGCTTGCAACTTAATACCAATGGGGACTCGGATGACAACCCGGCGGTGGATTATTAGTCATAGATGCTGTTGGATAACGATCTATGTATTATGTCGTAATGCCCAATTAAATATCATAGTAGTCAACATGTCATGTATATGCATTGTCATGCGCTCACTATTCGTCAATTGCCCAGCTGTAATTTGTTCACCCAACATGTTAGTTATCTTTTATGGAGAGACACCACTAGTGAACTGTGGACCCCGGTCCATTCTTTTACACTGATTAAACAACCACAAACTGCAAACTGTTCCTTTTTCATTCTCTGCAATTTAATACTCATTTTCCACACCATACGTTTAATCCTTTGTTTTCAGCAAGCCAGTGAGATTGACAACCTCACTGTTTCGTTGGGGCAAAGTAGTTTGATTGTGTTGTGTGCAGATTCCACGTCAACAGTCCAGACTCCCTCAACAACTATTTTTCTGGCGCCGTTGACAACCTTCTGAAGAGTTGCTGCTCCTACTGGTTCGATAACCTTGGTTTCTTTCTGAGGGAAAACTTGCTGCTGACTACATCATACCTTCCTCTTGGGGTCTCCCAACGAACGTGTGTTTCACGTCATCAAGCTATTTTTCTGGCGCCGTTGCCGGGGAGACAGCAGTCTTCTGCAAGGGGAGTTTCACGCTTCCAATCTCTTTACTTTGTTTTTGTCTTGCTTAGTTTATTTTATTTTATCTTGTTTGCTTTCAATTATCAAAAACACAAAAAAATTAGTTACTTGCATTTAGTTTATTTTCAGTTTTGTTTTCTGTTAGTCATCATGTCTAGCCCTGTTCCAGTAGTAATGTCACCTGAAGAAGAGATCTTCACTTTCAAGCAAGGGAGTGAGGAGAGTTTTAAAGATGCTTGGTCTAGAATATCTGAGTCCTATGCTAAAACTGAACCTAAAATGACTTTAAGCCTGCTTCTTAGTAGCTTTTATTTTGGTCTTGTTCTTTGCTATAGATATGCTTTAGATGCTGTGGTAGGAGGAGATTTCCTTCGTTATGATGGGGATCAAGCTTTTAATGCTATAAAAAAATTGATTACAATTTCTAGCTCCCCAATCACTAAAATTGATTTGGCTTTGACAAGCATAAGTGATAGACTTAACGCTCTTGAAACG
This sequence comes from Poa pratensis, assembly GCA_947311845.1. NCBI lineage: Eukaryota > Viridiplantae > Streptophyta > Magnoliopsida > Poales > Poaceae > Poa > Poa pratensis. The sequence continues at coordinate 7,988,185 of CAMZMU010000080.1, read as the reverse complement.
AACATATCTGGTCTAAAGAAGGGTATAATCAGATTCGTGAACATTATGATAATGTGCCAGTAAATTTTGAACCATCGGGATGGATTCCTCAGTAAAAGTTGTTATAAATGGTGAAACTTTTCATTCTCGCTGTGATATTATGTCTGAATTCTGTTTAATGCCCAAGAATATTTATGATTCCTTAAATCTTTGGGAGCTTTCCAAATGCGAAGATTGTATAACTTTGGGTGATAATACTATTAAATTACCAAGGGGAGTAGCTGAAGGAGTATTTACAAAACTCTTAGGGATAACAATATCTATTGATTATCTTGTCATTGAATGTGCAGGAGTAGGACAAATTACGCTTGGAAGGTCCTGTTGAAACGCTTTGGAGCAATAATAGATGTGGGCCAAGGCACTATGAATTTCGCCTCTTCACCTATGTGTAACCAAGTATTTCCTAAAGATAAAGGTAAAGGTAAGAGAGCTAAGCGTAAGAATGTTGATGCTTCTTCACTTGGTAATACTTGATGCATGCTTTGTGCCTAGCTAAAAGGCGTTAAAGAAAAGCGCTTATGGGAGGCAACCCATTTTATTTTTCTGCAATTTTTCTTTTATTGAGTCAAGGAGTTTGTTTACTTCTGTAGCAACTCCTTTGTATCTTTATTTTCTCGCATTGTTGTGCCAAGAGTAGCCTCTAATGATAAGATGATGCTTAATTTTGATTGCTGCGCAGAAACAGATTTTTGCTGTTCACTGTACGAAATTCCTAAAATCACCAGATTGTTAAAAAATCTGAAATTTTTGTGCGTAATCTTTATGAATGTCTGAAACTTTCATTAGTTCAGAGTTTCTCGATCTGAGCGTCGTAAGTGCCTCGAAAAAATTCGTCTTTGCGGACTGTTCTGTTTTAGACAGATTATGCCTTTTTATTTTTCGCATTCTCTCTTTTACTAGTGTTGAGTGAAATTCTTTTTTGGGTGGAAGAGCTTCACATAACATCAGTGGCTGTAGCTAATGTTTAAAGTAACAAATCATATTGCGTCTTTAGAACATGTGAATTTTTGATTATGCACTAACCCTCTAATGAGATCTACTTTGAGTTTGGTGTGACGGAAGTTTTCAAGGGTCAAGAGAGAAGGATGATATAATAGGATCAAGAAGAGTGAAGAGCTTAAGCTTGGGGAGGCTCCCATGGATCTCCCCAGCATATTTCAAGAAGACTCAAGCGTCTAAGCTTGGGGATGCCCAAGGCATCCCCTTCTTCATCGTCAAAATTATCAGGTCATCTCTAGTGAAACTATATTTTAATTCTTTCACATCATATGTGCTTTTCTTGGAGCGTCTGTGTGCTTTTTATTTTCAGTATTGCATTTTATTTTCAATAAAGCTTGACTGGACCCTAGCATTCTTGATTGGGAGAGAGACACGCTCCGCTTTTTCATGAGAATACTCCTATTCTTCACTTATATTTGTTGAGTATTCATATCTAGCGCTGTTCAGCTTTTAGCTCTTGTTTTCATGTATCTCTTGTCAGAGCTATTAGCTTTCTTTTGTAGAAAGTACTCTCTTGCTTCACTTATATTTGTTTGGAGAGTTGATGAAATAAATTGATTGGTGTTTGGTTGGTTCAGAAAATGTTGCATGTGGTAATTGGTATAAGGAAAAACTTGCTTAATCTTGTAGATCACTAAAATGGATAACTTGATGCTTGTCAATTGTTTTGAGTTAACAAGTAGATCATGATTAAATTGTGCATCACATGAGTTAAGCCTATTAGTGAAGAACTACCGTAAAGCTTGTTGAAAATTTGGTTTGCATCGGTGGTACCTCTAAGGTCTAGATATTTTCTAATAACAGGGTTTGGTTAACAAGGAAGACGGTATGAAGTCTTATAACGTTTGCAATATGTTTGTCATATAAAACTTGGTGTACGGGTTGATATTCTTGTTTGCTTACATAACCTTGCTAGCCTAAACTCTGTACTGAGAGGGAATGCTTCTCGTGCATCCAAATCCTTGAGCCAAAATCCATGCCATTTGTGTCCACCATAACTACCTATATGTGGTATTTCCTTGCCACTCCAAGTAAATTTTTCATGTGCTACCTTTAAATTATTCAAAATGTTATTATTCCCTTTTTGTGTCAATGTTTACTAGCTCATGAGGAATTAGTGTGGTTATTCTTTATTCTATTTGTCGAGTGGACTTTTACACCTGGACTAGTGGCATATACATCCGCTTATCCAATAACTTGCAAAAAGAGCTGGCAACGGGGTGCCCAGTCCCAATTAATTACAACTTTAACCAATTAATTCTCTTCACACTTTTGCCCTGATTCATCAGTAAGCAATGACAAACAGTGAAATACCTGAATGTGTGTAAACCAAAGAGAAAGAGGGATGATCTGCCTTGCTGGTAGAAATAACGTCCTTCATGGGAGCCGCTCTTAAAAGTCCGTTCGACAGGTAGAATACTGTTCTCACCCGCTACCATTCGTTGACAATTAACAAACACCTCTCAAAAATAGATACTCCTCCATGGTATGTGATTGATGGAAGGCACCCGAGGATTCGGTTAGCCATGGCTTGTGTTAGCAAGGTTGGGAGGAGTATCAAATATTTTATGCAATCTCTATATGCTTTCAAAAACCTAAAAGCTCTAGCACATGATTTAATCCCTGCTTCCCTCTGCGAAGGGCCTTTCTTTTACTTTTATGTTGAGTCAGTTTTCCTATTCTTTCTGTCTTCCACAAGCAAACACTAGTGTCAACTTTGTTACAACATGCGTTATATGCAATGTATTGGACTTGTTATACTACTTTGTGTTGACAATATCCATGAGATAAATATGTTGAAAGTTGAAGCAAATGCTGAAACTAAATTCTTCCTTTGTGTTGATTAAATACCTTTTATTAGAAACTATTGCTTTATGAGTTAACACTTATGCAAAACTGTTTGATGCTTGTCTCGAAAGTACTATTCATGAAAACGTTTAGCTTGTGTGATTCATTGTTTACTCATTATCTATTTGTAGCAAATTATAGACCATTGACTTGGATCACTTCATTCATTTACATGTGCCTTGCAATATTATATGATCAAGATTATGATAGTAGCATGTCACCTCAAAAATTATTTGTTTTTATCGTTTACCTACTCGAGGACGAGTAGGAACTAAGCTTGGGGATGCTGATACGTCTCAAACGTATCTATAATTTTTGATGTTCCATGCTTGTTTTATACCAATTGCTACATGTTTTGCATCTACTTTATATCACTTTTATACATTTTTTGGGACTAACCTATTAACAAGATGCCGAAGTGCCAGTTCCTGTTTTCTGCTGTTTTTGTATTCCAGAAAAGCTAGTCTGGAAATATTCTCGGAATTGGACGAAACTACACGGGGGTCCCTATTTTTCCAGAACCATCTGACGGACCAAGAGGCGACGGAGAGGAGCCACGGGGCCCCACACGCCAGGGCGCGGGCCCCCTCTGCCGCGCCCTGGGGTGGTGTGGGCCCCTCGGGCCTCAGCCGCCGCCCTTTCGCCTACTTATTCCCCCCGACGCGAAAACCCTAAGTACCTGAGCAAATATCCACGAAAAGTTCCAGAGACGCCGCCGTCGTCAACCCTAGCTCGGGAGGGTTCAGAACCTCTTCCCGGCACCCTGCCGGAGAGGGGAATCGTCACCGGAGGCTTCTACATCGCCATGCCTGCCTCCGGAGTGATGCGTGAGTAGTTCATCCTTGGACTACGGGTCCATAGCAGTAGCTAGATGGTTGTCTCTCCACTTTGTGCCATCATGTTTAGATCTTGTGAGCTGCCCTACATGATCAAGATCATATTATTGTAATGCTACATGTTGTGTTTGCTGGGATCCGATGAATATTGAATATTATGTCAAGTTGATTATCAATCTATCTTATATGTTATTTAAGATCTTGCATGCTTTCCGTTACTCGTAGATGCTTGTAACTCCAAGAGAGAGTATTTATGCTAGATAGTGGGTTCATGTCTCCGTTTAACCTGGGACAGTGACAGAAAGTTCTAAGGTTGTGGATGTGCTGTTGCCACTAGGGATAACCTAACGATGCTATGTCCACGGACATATGTGTTTGTTTACATTACGCACTTTACTTAATGCAATTATCCGTTGCTTGCAACTTAATACCAATGGGGACTCGGATGACAACCCGGCGGTGGATTATTAGTCATAGATGCTGTTGGATAACGATCTATGTATTATGTCGTAATGCCCAATTAAATATCATAGTAGTCAACATGTCATGTATATGCATTGTCATGCGCTCACTATTCGTCAATTGCCCAGCTGTAATTTGTTCACCCAACATGTTAGTTATCTTTTATGGAGAGACACCACTAGTGAACTGTGGACCCCGGTCCATTCTTTTACACTGATTAAACAACCACAAACTGCAAACTGTTCCTTTTTCATTCTCTGCAATTTAATACTCATTTACCTCACTGTTTCGTTGAGGCAAAGTAGTTTGATTGTGTTGTGTGCAGATTCCACGTCAACAGTCCAGACTCCCATCAAGAACACTATTTTTCTGGCGCCGTTGACAACCTTCTGAAGAGTTGCTGCTCCTACTGGTTCGATAACCTTGGTTTCTTTTTGAGGGAAAACTTGCTGCTGACTACATCATACCTTCCTCTTGGGGTCTCCCAACGAACGTGTGTTTCACGTCATCACTCCGCCAGGTGCAGCAGCAAGTCCCCGCCGCGCCAGTTGAAGGAGAGCCACACTCCATCCTTCCCTTCCTCCGCCACCTCGGCGGCCTCTGAGAAAGAAGTATAAGCCCGCTTCCGTCAAACCAGCACCGCAAACTGTCCCCAGATCGGAATCTGAAGACAGGCCTTCGAGCTTATTGAAGAAGACGCCTTCGGATCCGCCACTCCGTCGCTTCATCCACTATGGACGAATATCCGGAAGGAGAGGATCCAAGATCCGGCCGCTGCTCGGGTGCGGCCACACCAGGCGAAGGGGACGAGGAGGGAGCGCCTTATTGACGGAGATATCTCGCCGCCACTCCGCCGCCCGCAGCCACTCCTGCCACCAGAGTGAATCGGCGATGAAGATGGAGACGAGAACATGCCGGATCTGGCTCAAGAACACCGGCCGCCTACTCCCAGTCGCCACCAAGGGCAAAGTCGCCATAGAGGCAAACCCTACAACTAATCCTAATACTACTATGTACAAAGACGCACGACCACCTATTCCATCCCCAAGCCGGCGACCATGGCCGCCGGACAGGAGGAGGGAGAGGGGCGGCAGGAGAAAGGAGGAGTCGACTCTCAAGGATAAGGCAGAGGCGAGAGGGGGCAAATGCGGGTCGACATACAATACATATAGAACTAAGTGGTAAAAACCGTGTACTAGTCAATCACCACATCTATTCCAGGCTAAATGCTAAGTCCACGAGCTCAATAGAGAATTTTCATTACAGCCACGCTGGAGCCTTCCCCGCCTAAGGCAGTGTTTCATGGGCTGTTAAAAATACGGGACCAGTAAGAAAGCTACTGCTATTTGGGTTACATTTTTTAGTTTTAAAAAATGTGAGCATTTTAAAAGCTGACTAAATTCAATTAGGAATTTTGTAAAATAATTTTAACGTTTTCAAATCTAAACATATTTCGAATTTGAAATTTTATCAAATACGAACAAAATTCAAATTTGTACAATTTTCGAATTTGAACAATTTTAAAATGTGAACAAAATTCAAATTTGAATATTTTTAAATCTTAAATTTTAAATTTGAACATTATTCAAATCTGAACATTTTTCAAAAATCCTGAAAAGTGAAAATAAAAGTAAATAAAAACAGAAAATAAATAAAGAAGCAAGAAAAAAGAAATGAAAAACATAAAGAAAGAAAAAAAAGGAAGACTCGCCAAACGGGCCGGCCCATTATCAGACACTTTTCTGGCGGCACTAACACGAAGCGCCGCCTGCGGGCGATGTATAGCATTTCCCCTAGATCCGGCACAAAAAGACAAGAGTCTTACATATCTAAAAATTCTGGAAAAACACCAGGCAACTTACTGTCCCAATCAAAGAGAGTAACATACAAACTTATTATACAACATGTTTTTGTTGTCACCTCTAAATGACGGGTAATGATATGAGAAGACTACCTTCTCTACAATGATACATGCCCTTACACTACGGGCTTGTGACGACACACGGTATTTCCGATAAGAGAGCAGACGATCGAGAAGAAGAATCCATGATTTCCTTCCTGGACATATCCGGCGGCCATTCCCCTGGTCAGTCACAGTCGCCCGGCCGATCACTGCACCTCTGCCTACAGCCTACAGGTCCTACGCACCAGTAACGACGGGACGGCGGCTAAAAAATTCAGAGCGCATGAGCTGTGACCCAAACGAACTACCCGATCGAGGCACTACCAGGCCGATCGATCGAGCTGTGCTTTCTCACGGCGCACTCCGAAGCCGAATCACGGGACCACCGGCGACCGGTGGATCTCCCCTGCCACTGGCAGGAACAGTACATGTCCATGTGAGATTGCCGGCGGATAAAACCACGCAGCGTCGGTTCAAGCTTTCCTCTCAGTCATCTCAGCACCGAAAAAGACAGCATCTGCTGCCAACGTACGAACTGCACGAGCGCGCTGGCGGCCACTGCCAGGGCAGTGACCTAACCAACGCATTACCAACAAAAGCCGGAGCGAATTGATTGTCGCCGCGCGCGCGCGCACGCACAACACCCCACCGCCGTTAACACCGAAGGCCCCACGCCACCGCCCCTGCTGCATCCATCCATATTGCAGCCGAGAAAGAAAGCAGATCACAGTACGCCTCCCACTCTGCTGTATCCATCCATCTCGCGGCCAAGAAAGCAGATCACTCATCGCTTTCTACTCATCACTCGCCGGAGGGGATCGGCCGGCGATATGGAGGGGTCGGGGTCGGGGTCGTCGTCGTCGGCGGTGGGGAGGGCGGCGAGGAAGGTGTGCGGGAAGGAGGAGAAGGTGGTGGGGGAGCAGAAGGCGCCCGGGAGCTGCCCGTACTGCGGCGGCGTGGTGGCCGCCACGGACGTGGAGGCCAAGTGGGTGCTCTGCTTCCTGCCGCTCTGCCTCAAGACCAAGCGCAGGTTCGCCTGCACCGCGTGCTCCAGGCGCCTCGTCACCTACCCGCCATCCTCCATGACTAAACTATCTAGCTTCACTTTCTTTCTTTCTTCGTTATCCCCTTTGGTTTAGCTTAAGCCTTAATCGATTGATTATCTGGACGGAGATCGATTTGTGGTCTCCTGGTGGCCAAGAACTGATCAAGATCGGGCGGACTTGTTGTTACCGATCTAGTTTCCGGTTGGGGACTACTGATGGATGTTTCTCAGTTTCTTAACTAGCAACCGGATGAGAGAGATTAACAGCGCAGTGGATGTTTCTCAGTTTCACTGCTGCTACTGATGGATGATGAAACCATGAAACTGGTTTGCCGCCGTTGTTTTCCTTTCAGCTCGGATGCCCACTACGTGCCGCGTGGCTTTATCGGTGTGACGTCTGTTCGTTATCACGTCGAACATTCACTGCGCTGTTGGCCGGCGATGATGCGCGCGGTAGACAGTGATGCGGACGCACATGGCGGCGTATGTCCCCGTCGAGCGACGCTCAGACTAACATCGCGATGTCTCACGCGACCAAGCATATGCCGACGTGCTGAATCTACATCTACCCCGATTATCAGACAAGGGGACTGGACTAGATTGCTTAGGATTCTTCAACAGATCGAGCATCGGTTCCAGTGATTGCACAAAAACATCCGAGGAACACACAGCAATGCTTCAGCAATCTCGACCACCAGATCCGTAGGTACGAGCCGGGACTTGGAACTGGAGGCCTCGTCGCTGCGCTCTCGTCTTCACCAGGCGCAGGCACTGTTACAGTTTCGGTCGACCAACGTCGTGAGGCGGTGACCAACCTCGAAGGTGCAAGATATTAGTGAATTGTTCCCAATGATATTGAGGCATTAATTCAAGTCCTAGATGTGATGACTGAATCAGGGTTTGCACTTTGTAAGTGGCAACAGTTCAGAATGGAGAGTACATATTGTTTTCTCTGACGGATGTCAAGCTGGGTGCTTATATAGTTCAGAATTCAAATAGAGCAATACAGCTGGATGTAGTGGCACTGACACACCACACAAAACAGTACTACAACAGTTTACGAGTTGCTGCACGTTGAACACAAAAGAATTGCAAAGATTAGTAAGCCAAAGCTTTAAATATCATATGGGTTACGGAAGCATTTCAAGCTGTATGAGCTACCACCTAAGTATCTAGGATAGTGTCTTCTGTTTCCAACAAAGAACTCGAGAAAATTGTACAGCAGATGAAGCTTCCAACGACAAGGCATGAATACCTTAAAGAGATAGGGATTTAGTTCCTATACTTTTATGTGGCAAATAACAATATGGCCTCAAATTGTTTTTTATGTAACCCTCATATTGTTTCGTCATAAGACATTAGCTCTCACAGCATTTGATAAGCTTGCTATCTAACTCAACATCCAATATTCACACCTAGAATAATAGGTACAACTCTTTATGAATTACCAAAATAAGCAAAAACGGATTGGCAGAGTTCTATACGATAGAGGATTTTACAAACCCGAAACATCAGTGGAGTCAATTACTCACTCCGTTCGGAAATAGATGTCTTATCTATCTCAAAATTTGGATGTATGTACACACTAAAATATGTCTAGATACATCCAAATTTTTAGATAGTTCAGACATCTATTTCTGAACGGAGGGAGTATATCTAAGGAGATCTCAAACGTCGATCAACTCAACAGGAAGTTCAGATAAGAAATTCTCGAATGGAAGCAAGGGTAAGAACGATTTGCAAACCATAACAAAATAACATTCCAAAATGCATACATGGACCTGCAGTTAAGCTAGAGCAGCATCAGTGTTCGTCCTAACCGGTAGTCTGTGCCCCGGCCTCTGCTCGGCTCTCTTCAGGAAGTGCGCGTTGACGTGCGTGCGACTTTACGAACCAAATCCCAAGGTGCGAAGCATATCGGCCAGACACCGTCGAGCATACCTACTTACGTACGCGCGTGCTGTCGCCAGTGTTGGTAGATATAGCTGCCTTGGCATCGGATGAGCGAGTTCAGCATTGAGGACGATACTTAGTCTCGTAAAAACACGATTCAAGCAACGACACACCGCGGATATACCAATAAGATCATGCAGTTTTTTTTACGGGAGAGACAATGCAGTTAGTTTCTCTCTAAACTTTTTCGGGTTGGGGCCTGACAGCATCCGACCGAAAGATTATGTTGATGTTTACACACACGTAACAATATATAGCAATTGGAACCCAAGGTCTTTGCAAAAAAAAAAAAAAAAAACCGAGGACCAAGGTCCATGTAATTGTGAGTTTTATTCAAACAAAAGCACACCCGGGGCAATCAGCCAACAGGCTGTTGACCAGGAATGAAGGTTCAGAATCTAGCCAACTATCGGTCACCATCAGCGAACAGGTTCGCTTAGCACTAAGATGGGCCGGTAAATTGGCAGCTCTGTTTACATGCTGAATAACAAAAGTGTTAAACGAAGAAGCTAGCTCACCAATATCGTACAGAATGGGTGCCACAATCGAACGTGAATTGTGGCGAGAGTTACAGAGATTAACAACTTCCAGGAAGTCCGTCTCAATGATAACCTTCGTGAAGCCCCAAAGTTTGGCAAAAATGACACCGTCTCTCACGGCCTCGGACTCCGCAATCAAAGGATCTGTAACCCCTTCATGGGTTTACAGCATGCCCCCAATAGAGCTGAAGAGGATCTAGCCACACCCCCTGCACCGGCTTTGCCATTATCAGAATCAATAGCAGCATCCGTGTTAATTTTGATGAAACCGATCTCAGGTGGTCGCCACCCATGGCCTGGGAGTATAGCAGCACACGAATTAGGAATATCTAGCAATGCCAGGTCTTCCTTGATCCGACCAATGGACGACATGGGGTCCAGTGCTTCACCATCATGTGTTTTCCTATTGCGTGAATGCCAAATAGCCGAACACACAATGATGATTTTCCTTCTAACTGAATCTGGGAAACGAGGATCACACATAATATCATTTTTCCATGTTAATGGATGAAGATTGGGTAGCCTGAAGTCAAAATAAGACTGCGCCTCATCCCAAAAGTGCCGAGCATGTGAGCAGTTGATCAATGCATGCATCAGATCTTCCTCTCCTGCTAGGCAAACTCTACACAAGCTAATGGGTTTAATGTGTCGGTGCTTGAGAGTAGCTTCATTAGGTAAAATTCCTCTCAACACCCGCCACCAAAAAACTCTTACCTTGGGCAAAACATTGAGTTTCCATAAAGAGCGGTTCCATCAGGATATCCGATTATGTCCTTATTATTTGATGATTGCCTACCCTGCGTATACAGCCTAAACGCATAGCACCTGATGTACAGAACCCGGCGTAATCAACATTGCCCGGCGATCTCATCGCTCCTAGCCTCCAAGGGACAAGCGACATATATACGCCAAAGGTTAAACAGATCTTCGGGTGCGAGGAGGAAGAAAGCCACCAAAACCGTATGGGGATCAACGCATCGTCGTTGTGTTGTCTTCTTCGGCGGGCACAGGCCAAGAAGCCGGTCTACCTACCACACGACGTCATCTCAGACATCCTCGCCCGAATCCCGGTGAAGTCTCTGTGCCGATTCCGGTGTGTTTCCAGAGAGTGGTGCGCCCTAATCTCCGATCCCACATTCATTGTTGCCCACAAGTCCCACGACTCCCACGCCGAGCCGCTGCTTGTTCTCGAGGCCAGTCATGGAAAATCCTTTCGTGTGATTGACATGGAGGGAAGTGCTTTGAGGGTGTTTGCCTGTGAGAGGTATGTTTCGGAATTTATCTCCACAAGCCTCGATGATCTTGTATGTGTGAGATGCCTCGGAGGTATTGTCAAAGTGATCAACCCCACCACCGGAGAGGTGCTCGAGGATCTTTATAAAGATGGCCTTTTGGCCTTCGGCCGAGCCATACCGTCGGGTGTGTACAAATTGTTCTTTATCTCCAAGAAAATATGTGAGGTCCTCACGGTAGCAGATTGTGTAGGGTGGAGACGAACAGACATGCCCCCAGCCAACAAAATCATCGAGTATCGCAAGCCTGTCGTGGTCAATGGCATGTTGCATTTAATTGTTCTATCGCGTCTAGACAAGGGCAAGATCAACATACACGGCTTCGACCTCGAGTCTGAGGAGTGGAAGGACATCATCCAAGGCCCACCGAATGTAGAACTTCGTGGGTACTCCTATGACATTGCCTTGAAGGAGCTTAACGGTGCACTGTGCATGGTTCAAAAGGATGTACGCAGCACGAACATATGGATCATGAGTAATTTTGACAAGAGCTCGTGGATGAAGGCATATGTCATCCCTTTGAACTCATCTACGTATTACCGGGTGACGCCCTTACGGATTTTACGTGATGGTGGGGGATTGCTCTTCTACCTCGTTGTCAAGTCTGGAAGGCCGGTCATGCAAATCTACGATCCTCATGGTGGCACATGTAGGGACGTGACCAAGAGGCTGCCTGAAGACTACGGCTGGGAGATCGCCCTTTGCAGCTTGAACTTGGAACATTTTGTTTCGGCCAAAACATAGTGCCTTGAATAATTTTCTATGTTTTTTTTCAATGTAGATGCTTTATCAATTCTCACTAAATTAGCATGCTCGATCATAATGAATTTTAATGTGTACACGTCAGACTTTTTTTTTGGACGTTACGATAATTAAGAAACACACCTTTTGATTATTTACATAATAATGTAAAACAAGGTTATTTGAAAATTTTCGCCTGCTCCAACTTCTTCAACACCTTTAACCTGGCAGCAAAGACATTCTAGTTCCAGATGTGATGCATGAATTCTAGGTTTTTGCACTCGGTAAATAGGTGGCAACACTTCAGGATGGAGAGTACATATTGCTTTTTCTGACGGGATGTCAAGCTGGGTGCTTATATAGTTCAGAATTCAAATAGAGCAATACAACTGGATCTAGTGGCACTTGCACACCAGTACACCACACAACAGAGTACAACAACAGTTTACGAATTGCTGCACGTTGCACACAAAAGAAATATTACAGAAACTGCTACACGTTACAGTAACAAGACAAGGGCCATATCCTCCTATTATTCAAGGGCCTTAACACAGAAATTGTTATACGAACAGCGGAACAGGTACATTGCAAGAACAGTAGCTGATGCAACTACATAGTGAACTGCAAAGATTAGTAAGCCAAAGCTATAAAAGTATACATATCCTATGGGATCCAGAGGCATTTCAAACTCTACCAGCACAGCTACCACCTAAACATCTAGGATACTGTCTTCTATATTTCCAACAAAGAACTCGAGAAACTGTACAGCAGATGAACCTTCAACGACAAGGCATGAATACCTTAAAGAATTAGGAATTTTTAGCTCATATACTTCTATGTGGCAAATAACAATATGGCCTCAAATTGTTTTTTATGTAACCCTCATATTGTTTCATCATAAGACATCTATTTACTCTTACAGGAGTTGATAAGCTTGATATCTAACTGAACATCCAATACTCACACCTAGAATAATAGGCTTTATGAATTACCAAAATAAGCAATGACGGATCGGCATAGTTAATAATATCTCAGAAGATCTCAGGAGATCTCAAAACATCGATCAACTCAACAGAAAGTTCAGATAAGAAATTCTCGAATGGAAGTAAGAGAAAGAACCATTTGCAAACCATAACAAAACATGCTGAAATGCACACATGGACCTGCGTTAACCTAGGGCAGCCTCATAATATATCGTTTAAACTATTCCCTCTCGCAGGGAAATGAATGGTAGCTAACAAATCATCCATGAAGCATAAAATTGGTAGTTACTAGGGCAAGTAACTTAGCAGAAACAAAACATGTGTCTGGTTCGTGTAAGAAGGAAAGCAAACGAAGGATCACCAATTCAGTATATGGTGAAAATAAGAATAGAAACAAGTAGCAGAAATAAAAGAGGACAAATAGCTACTACAAAAATTGACAAATAATATTTGCTTATTGTTAGGATAGACATTTGTCAATTTTAATTGGAAACAAAATACTTATTCCCAAAAAATGCCTTCATATCCCAAACAGACATATTTCCCTACAGTTTGCACTCCAGTGGAAACAAACTACATAAGACCGCTATGATATTTTCTAGGTTGTTATGGGTGATAATAAACTGTATAAGAGCAAAATATATGCAATAGCATTGTTCAGCGTATAGATATAATATTCCTTCAAATATGCGTCAACATTCCACTAAAGTAATCATACATAACAGCTTCAGGTTATAGTTAAAAGAGGGCTCATTCATGATGTATTGACATACAATGCAATGACTCTAATCTTCCTAATCAGAGAAGCGGAACAAGAAAGAAACAAATAAAACAACAACAACTACTAAAACACGTAAACAAGAATTACATGTTACAATAATCTAAACTGTCACACATTAGATAAGTTATGTGATAACTATGAAGGAAGGAGATAGCCAGGTATGGTGCAATGAAAATACGATCTCATACTGTCGTTGATGTCAGCGATGGTGGGAAGTTGGTATATATGTGCCTCGTTGCGTAGTCAGCTAGCTCGCATACCCTCTCAAGCTGAAATGTCTTGACGTCTAGCGAGAAACATTCAGATTTCTCAGACAACCTCTCAAGCTGAAATGTCCTGAAGTCCATCCTCAAATCTGACCTTCGTAGGAGCAAGTACCTCTCGTTTGCACCTATGATAGCGTGGTCGCCCTCACCCAATGGGATTACCTTCTCCAACTGCCACTCATCAGAACTCCCATATACATTTTGCCTAACCGTAAAGTGAAGTTGTGTTGTCTCTTTTGAGAGAGTGAGCAATCCAAGCCTGCCTTCGCCAGCCTCGACGATGCCGATCTGTTTCCCCCTCCATTTCCGGGTGGCAAATCATAAACGGAGAATTCCATGTCATGGTGTCAAGCACGAGCATAACTTCCCTCGGATAATTACTCAGGCCAGATTCCCTCCGACGGCACAGTCGGCACGCCTGGTAACAGATCGCTCCAGCCCTTTGATGCAATGGCCTGCCACTGCCCGAGCTTGAAGAATCGACAAATGCCACCGCCTTGGCCTTGCACTGTGCCATCCAGATTACTCGGAATGCAGTCTTGTACTCTTCCTTTTCCTCATCCACTTCCTTGCCGGGGAGACGCGGATGGCCTCGCACGAATTGAAAAATTTATGTTTACACTAAAATTTTATACTTATTTGCGAAATAATTTTATCGAACTATAATCTTAGCACATATAGTTTTCTATCAATTATTTGTCATATTAAACCACTTTTGATGTTGCTAATATTAATTATATCATTCCTTATTATCCTATTCCAATGTATATCAATGAATAATATGTCATGATAATTTAAACCTTTTAATAAAAAAAATACATGAATTATTTTCATATTTACATAACTTATATGTTGTTTATTTTTATGTATGTATACACGCATGTGTATTCAACTCTATTTTAATATCATTAATATCATGGTAGAGACATGTACAATCTAATAACTAAATATATTAATAGTAATTTCTCGTGTATGATTATGTAAGCACATTTGAATAAACTTTTAGATTATAAATTGAAATATCAACAATAGTCTTCCAAATTTGGTATGTGATAAGTTGAAATTATACACATGCTCTCTACTATTGAAATATCATCGATCTATGATTTCAATATGATATACTCGTCTTTAAAGCACTTTGTATCATCTGGTGTATGCAAGAAATAATATCTATTTCTCAAATAAAAGTTAAGGCAGAAAATTAAACATGAGAATCCCGTATAGACAAATTTGAGTTTAAACATTCACATAAGAAAGACTAATAGTCTATCTAAAATATGTCGTCGTTGATCGAATTGGTTGTTTCTATGTGTTACACGATAGTTGATCATTATGTTGATTCGAACCTGCAAATTAATATTTTTAAAATGAAAATTACTACCATGTTCTATTATTCCTCTGAGGGGGCCCTTTTCTTGTAGGGCCCGGGGCGGTCGCCCCCTTTGCCATGCCTATGGGCCAGCCCTGAGCAGGTGGTACCGTTGGTGCAAGGGATCGCAGACGACGAGCTCCGGGAAAAGGACTGAGCGATTCTCCCCCTTGGGGCCGCGGTTGAGGAGGACGCTGCCGCTGTGGATGCACTGGACGCTCCAGCAGCCGGGTTCCGATAGCAGGGCATCGGGGGTGGGGCAAGGGATGAAAGAGAAGGTGAAGTCGGAGGCGCCGGCGAGGGCGTGAGCGGCAGGCGTGGAGGTGTGAGGCGGGAGCGCGAAGCGGAAGCCGTGCCCGTCGAAAAAGCCGATGAAGGGCGGAGGGTGGCGAATGCGGAAACACCGCAGGAAGGAGCGGCCGGTGGCGAGAACGCGGAAGGGGGCAACGCGGCGGAGGCGCGGACGAGGTCGGTTACGGTGGGAAGCCGGAGGAAGATCTCTTCCAGGAGGACGACGAGCCGGTCATCCAAGATCGAGGTGCACGGCGAGGCTATCTTCCGGCGGACGGTTGTTCGGAGGAAGGGAAGGGGTTAGGGTTTATTTGGAATGGCGGAGAGGTGTTGGACGACGAGATCTAACATTGTTTTTCCTTCGAGAAGAGTGAGGGCCTCTTTCATTCGTAGGATAAAAAATCTTAGGAATAGGAAAATTGTATGATTCCAATGTCATGCACACTCCAATCTTATAGGATTTTGCATTCACCAAAGTTTGTTTGATTCCACCAAAGTAATTGTAAAATGAGCTTGAAGTGAATGTTAGATTTGGTATGAGAATTAGTGGAGAACAATGTTAGATTTCGTATGAGAAGTCGTACTATGATTCCTATAGGATCCAATCCTACAAATCAAATGATCAAGATAGGAAAATTTCCTATAGGATTCATTCCTCTACAAATTCTTTTCAATTCCTTTGAATCAAAGGAGCCCTGAAGGTTTCCATCTGGCCCTCTCGTATTCCATTTTGATTTGGAGCAAATTCACTATATTTTTTAATAACAAAATGTAGCATATCCGAATTTAAATTAATAAAGACCAAAAAATTGAAATTCACTCAACTATAAATTTATTGTTAAAAGATGCCAAGCATCAAGGTCGAAGATGTCGACATAAAAAAGGAGAGGAGAAAAACCTCAGGCGAGCATCCTAGCCTCGAGATAGTCGTCTTGTACCATTTGCCACAAACTTTGTCGTAGACAAAACCATCGACGCAACAACATGAGGGCATGTTGAAGAGTACGGAAATTCGTGCGCCAAATGTTGCCGGATCCAACCAAATGTGGAGCTTGGGATTCTTTAACCAAAGACAAGTTCGAAACAACACCTTCAAAAAGGCACGATGTCTCATCTTACCGAAGAGGCGAGACCCTGGGTTTTCACCCGTAGTAGACATGCACTTGTTGTTGGACCGTTGATGTTGTCGTCAACCCTACCAGCGAGCGCTTCTCATGCTAGCTGTCTCCCGTGTCGATGGCAGAGCGCATGGCCTACCCTCTATACAAGGGAAGACACCGGAAACCAGCACGGACGTCGTTGCCCATTTTGCACCCGGTCACTGTCGTACTGATACCCTATGACGTAGTTACCTGCGTCAAAAGAATATGGGTTAGGTTGAGACTCCAAGTGCAGAGTGTATAGTATAGGAAAGATTGTTTTCCCCACGAGGGATGACTCGAGGGTTTAATATCGAACTCTCGGGGAACCAGTAGTGAAAAATTTATCTTCTTATCCTTCTCTTGAAACCTACAAAACAAAGTAAATTGTTTTGTGCCCTCAACCTCACCAAGTGGTTGTCAAGCACAAGGTGTGAGTATGATATGAAAAGATAATGCATGCAAAACAATAAATAAATATGCAATGATGATAAATAAATATGCAAGGATGGTGGAAACAATGATGGATGATATTTTTGGGTTTTGTATTGTGAATGCAAGATGTAAAAGTGTTTTGTATTTTCGGATTTTTAAATGGCAGAAAATGGAAAATGCTTAAAAGTTGTTGGAAAGGTGTTTCTTATGATTAAAAATGGACCGGGGTTCATGGTTTCACAAATGCACTCTCTCTTTAATAAAGTGGTAGATAATGGAACACTAGAATTGACATATTAGATTGCAACAAAAAGTTTCATGACAAGTTACTAATTATATGGGCATCACGTCCTAACATAGAGATCTTTTGTTTATTAATCTCTCTTATACTCCACTAAGATGGAATTAAATCGAGCCATCCTAGTATTAAGATAAATCAGAGTATAGCATTAAGTTCTATGACATGAAGTTAAAATAAGAACATGCTAGATCTAGTCATGGAGTAGTGGCAAGGTCACACCACATCTCCGGTAGCAAGGTATTTTTCTTTATCCCTAGTGAGGCAACAAAGTAAGGTAAACGTACCCAAGTGGATCGCGGAATTCTGTCACTTTCACCGCACTAGCCACCCCCCGTTACTCCATCTAATGCACACGTTCCCCCTCACACGCTCTCATACACAAGTTTGATCAGAACAAGTAAACAAGAACGGGGTACATAATATGCATCTACTTTCATAACTGAAACAAAACTATTGCAATCTCAAACATATATTAACTCATAAAAAGATCCACCACAAAGGTATTACATAGATGACCGTAATCATGTTCAGCAGCTCATACGGTGCTAATTAGTGAAGCTCAAAGAGAGGAGAGATACATAAGTTACTTCCACAAACCCATAGTCCAGGGGTGGACTACTCCCTCTTCATCATGGAGACGGTGGAGAAGTCGTTGGAGAAGAAGGAGACCACGCCGGCAGCGCCCCGCCGGAGTTTTCCCCCTCCAATCTGCAACTCCAGGTCTCTGTTTCGTGGTTTCTGTGTTTCTGCGGCGCTCCTTCCGAAGCGTGGGGGACTATTTTTATAGTCGTTTTTAGGTCAAGACGGAGGCTCGGGAAGAAGATCGACGGCATCGGAGCTCGAGGCCCAAGTTAGGGGGCCCACGCGGCCAAGGAATCTGGCCGCGTGGGCCCACCTCTTTCGGCCCTCGGGTCTCCGTTTGTTCGCTTCCTTCGCTCCTACTCTTCGTTCCTTCCAAAAACTGATGCCGTGAAATATTAGGTCATTTGGACGTCGTTTGGGTCCCTGAAACATAAAATATAGAAAATAGGGTTTTCTGCCAGTGCAGGGTTAATTCCAGAAAAATAGGGAAACTGTGAAATATTCCCAAAATCAATATAAACAATGATATAACCCTTATATGATGCAAATATGATTGAAATATAAGTAATATAATGCAAAGTTCATGTATGCATTTTACATGCATCAACATCCCCAAGCTTAACCTATACTCGTCCTCGAGTATGAAGGTGATAAAACTAACATGGACTTTGCTTTTAATACTATCAATGGATATCAAAGATGATTACTATTGCTACATAGAGTCAAATGATTCATTCTTCAAAGGAATAGCAATATACAAGATAGATTATGAAGTGATATCAAATATTCAATGTAAGGATGTTCAATGATAATTCACAAAGTGTAACATAGAAGAAAGTACTATGGACCAAATGTATGCATAATGAAAAGTAAAAACATCCTATAATGGTCATAGAGTATTCTTGTAAATCTGAATATAAAAGGTGGACACTTTGGAAAGATATATAAATAAGTAGAGGTAAAACATGAATAAGTTTCATCTAACTTCCAAATGCTTCTACTTAAGTTAATGTTTGCAATGTGGTATTCATTGGTGTCAAGCTCTCATTACCCCTATCATAGCATCTTGAATGGTTAAAGTTTAAAGTGAAAGCAAATATGAGTATGTGCTTGACAAAGTATGGGTTGAATGTCTCATGCCCCGTGAATACGAGTACCTACACCACGGTGTTACTCAACTGGGCACAAAGCAAGTTCAAGTTAAGTCATTGTAAGTAATATAATAGCGTCATCAAGAGCGTCAACTGGGGTACCTCTTGCCTCAGGACATGGAACAAGCCCATGTCAAAATGACAAGACAAACAACAATGAACAATCTCACACTTTTTATTTACTATTGGTATAGCTTTTTATTATGGTGCATCACTGAAGGTTCACTGCGCTGTAAATTTCCACCATGAATGATGCATGGCTTAGATTAGCGGCCCAGGCGTCTCTCTAGCCATTTATACAAACTCTCAAACTTACTAAGTTTCCGCATTTATTTGGCACCATGATAAGCATCCATAAACAAAAGTACATGATATCAACTAAATATAAGAGCACGTTGAAAGCTTGCCATGTGACAGCACATATGAGCTAACTCCCAACCAAGACTCTTGTCAAGCTCACAACTTCATAATTTTAATCACAATGGTCATGTTTATTAAGTGCAATAAAAGTAAATCAAGTTCGTGAGAGCTTTTAACCAACTTTTCCCATAACAATCAATAACATAAGCATTTTAATTCAGAAGTATAGATAATACAATATAACATGATAAACATACTCGGAATAGCATAAAGCTAATAGGTAGATATGGTGGACTCACTGGAAAAACTTTGGTTGAAGGTGTTGGAAAACAAGTTTTTACTTGTTGGAATTTTTGGGCTAGCAAGAGGGAGAAAGTTGACCGTCTAAATGCATGCATAAGTGTCCATAGAACTAACCAATCCATGTTAAACAAAGTAAAGTAACATTCAGCATCAAAACATGAATAAAAGATAGCTCTTGATAAAACACTTGCAAATTAATACTCATTAAAAGCACATGAATCATGCAACTATGTATCTTTTGAATCAACTCAAACATCCCTTTCCCAATCTTTTTAATAGCATCCAACTTAATTCAACCCAAATTTCCAGTAGCTCTCTCATATATAAATGATAGTGGTGGTCTCAAGACAAACAAAAATCAAACCGAAATAAAAAAATAAAAGACGCTCCAAGTTTATGCGATAAAGTGCATTGATCGAAAAACAGAAGTTAGACGTGTGCAAACCGAGAGTGTGTTGGTCCAGTGGGGTTGTCTTCACATCCCCAAGCTTATGGTCTTCACCATCCTTGGATAGCTCTTGGTGCATCTCCTCTAATCCCTGTGAAAAAACTTCAAAACACCGTTTCTCCCATTTCTTTTCTGTGGGGTGACATTAGTAGTGATAGACAAATAATTCTTGCTGCATAAAATCCTTAAACAAAAATTCATATGAATGTCCAGAAAGTGTATAATGTTGTATGCCTACTTATAAACTCAATTGGATCAAAAAGATTCAAGTTAAAAGTTCAAAGAATGCATCAAACAAAATGGGACAGAATCTGTCCAGAAAAACAGCAGCAGCAAAACGTATTTTTCTACCCTACTTAAATATGTCGAAAAATTCTGAAAAAATTCATGCTTACAGAGGATGAAAAGTTGCAACTACAGTTCAAATTCAGCTCATTCGGAGTTACAGAATAGGAATAAAAATCATACCGTGCACAGATTCGTGCTGGAATAAAATCTCCGAATGCAAAAGCAACTTTTTCAACCAAAATAGGTAAAACTTGGCACTTTATTAAAAATTCCAGAAACAAAACTAAAAACTAAGTCTCTTGTTACAGCAAGAGGACACAAAGAAAATCAAAAATAAAAACAACCGGGTTGCCTCCCGTAAAGCGCTTTCTTTATAGCCATGTAGCTAGGCTTCTTACTTGATATTTATTGTGGACGAAGCTCATGAGGGAGCTTGAACTTTGATGTGTCCCTCTTCCTTGGGAAGTGTTCCATGCACTTCTTGTGTGGAAACTGAAACTTCACATTCCCTTCTTTTGAATCAATGATAGCACCTGTGGTACGAAGAAAAGGTCTTCCAAGAATAATTGGACTAGAGGTTTTATTCCCCATATCCATGATTAGAAAATCAACAGGTACAAATGTCATATGCAACTCTACCATAACATCACTTACTTTTCCTAAAGCATGTTTAATGGAATCATCAGCAAGTGCAAGTTCAATAGAGCATTTTTCAAGATTCTTTAATTCAAGAACTTCATATAATTCTTTAGATAAAACAGAGACACTAGATCCTAGATCTAATATAGCATGGTGTGTCTCTTTTCCAATGGTTACTAGTACTTTGGGAATCCATATATCCCCAAGCTTAGGTGGTATCATAGCTTCTTGGTTGTACCTAGCAATCTTTTCTTTTAAAACATGATTAGCAATATAAGAACCAAAACCTGCTTGGTTAACATTAATGGAAGGATCACTTGCAAATTTTTGTAAGATAGATATTAATTCATGCAAGCTACAATTCTCTAAGTCAAGTAATGGTTCCTTGACTTCACTAAGCATTTTAACTTCCTCAACTTTTCTTTCTAACTCAATTAACAGAAGAGATTCATCATATTCAGTTTCGTTAACTTCTTCTTTTAAACCAACAAGTTGAGACATAAATGGCAACAAATATTCAGGATAGTTCAATAATTCATTAAGAGTTTCCTCCAAAGTAAGAGGAACATTTTCAGCAATATTAATAGAATTCATTCCAACCACAGGTGGTGCTTGTGGTTTCCCTGCAGACATACTCAATAAAGTGGCTTGGTTATCAGCTAGTTTTGACAAGGCTTTGTCTAGTCCTGCAGCTTGGAGTTGTAAGCCTTTAATATCAGAACTAATAGAAGCAACAGACTTATTCAACTCTTGTATCATGGTATTATGACTAGCAACTTGTTCCATAAGAATTTTATTAGCCTCAAAATTATCATTACTTGGTGGCATAGGCTTCCAATTATTATCACTAGCATTAGGATATGGAATAAAGGACGGTTGTTGGGAACATATGGGGTTTATTATAGGAATTATAATTGTTGTTACCATACCCATTATTACCATAGTTCCTAATGAAGTTAACATCAACATTTTCAGGATTATTACCAACTAGTTCTTGCAAAGGACATTTTCAATATTTTGTTTATTAATGAAAGCAAGAATAGTGTCCATTTTAGATGACAAATCATTTGTTTCTTCTATGGAGTTTACTTTCTTAGATGGATTAGGTGCTCTATCAGTATGCCATTGACTATAGTTTTGCAAAATACTTTCCAATATGTTCTTAGCTTCTACTATAGTTTTTCCCATAAAAGCCCTCCAGCAGCGAATCAAGAATATTTCTAGACATGTAATTTAGACCATTGTAAAAAGAGTGTAATATGGTCCATTCGTTAACCCCATGTGATGGACAAGTTCTAAGCATAAGTTTTATCCTATCCCAAGCCATGGCAACATGTTCATTTTCATTTTGCCTAAAAGAAAGAATATTGTTTCTATTTTGCAAAATTTTAACAGGAGGATAATATTTCTTAATGAAAGCTTCTTTTAGATCATCCCAAGAATTAATGCTACCAGTAGGTAATGAATGCAACCACTCTTTAGCTTTTCCTCTAAGTGAGAAAGGAAATAACTTCAGTTTTAGAATATCACTTTCCACATTTTTAAATTTTGCATGTCACATATTTCAACAAAATCATGAAGATGCATAGAGGCATCCTCCATAGCACTACCGCCAAATTGTTCCCTAGTTATCAAGTTCAACAAACTAGGACTTACTTCATAACTATCAGCTTTTATCTCAGGTGTGGCAATGGGCCTAGCAATAAATTGATCATTTGGAGTGTTTGTGTAATCACACAACTTAGTTCTTCTCCCATTTTTGCAAGTTTTTATGTGTTTTTAATTTTTTATGCAAAACTGAAAATAAAATGATACTAAACAATGCAAACCGAAATAACAAATGCAACACAAAATGCAAAACTGAAATAAAATATGCAAACCGAAATATGCAAGACAATAACAAAACAAAATAAAATGATTTGAAGGTAAAGATGGATAAGATGATGCTCACGTAGGTGCAACCTCCCCAAGCTTAGGTGTTTACACAAGTTGGTGATGAAGTTGACTTTGTTGTGAGATACTCTTCTACTAGTCCTTAGGCAACGGAACAGAAAGTGGTGCGTGGCTTGAAACTAGTTGGATAAATCTTTACAGCAATGATTCCCCGGCAACGGCGCCAGAAAACGTCTTGATACCCTATGACGTAGTTACCTGCGTCAAAAGAATATGGGTTAGGTTGAGACTCCAAGTGCAGAGTGTATAGTATAGGAAAGACTGTTTTCCCCACGAGGGATGACTCGAGGGTTTAATATCGAACTCTCGGGAACCAGTAGTGAAAGATTTATCTTCTTATCCTTCTCTTGAAAACCTACAAAACAAAGTAAATTTTTTGTGCCCTCAACCTCACCAAGTGGTTGTCAAGCACAAGGTGTGCGTATGATATGAAAAGATAATGCATGCAAACAATAAATAAATATGCAATGATGATAAATAAATATGCAAGGATGGTGGAAACAATGATGGATGATATTTTTGGGTTTTGTATTGTGAATGCAAGATATAAAAGTGTTTTTGTATTTTCGGATTTTTAAATGGCAGAAAATGGAAAATGTTAAAAGTTGTTGGAAAGGTGTTTCTTATGATTAAAAATGGACCGGGGTTCATGGTTTCTCAAATGCACTCTCTCTTTAATAAAGTGGTAGATAATGGAACACTAGAATTGACATATTAGATTGCAACAAAAAGGTTTCATGACAAGTTACTATATTATATGGGCATCACGTCCTAACATAGAGATCTTTTGTTATTAATCTCTCTTATACTCCACTAAGATGGGAATTAAATCGAGCCATCCTAGTATTAAGATAAATCAGAGTATAGCATTAAGTTCTATGACATTAAGTTAAAATAAGAACTGCTAGATCTAGTCATGGAGTAGTGGCAAGGTCACACCCACATCTCCGGTAGCAAGGTATTTTTCTTTATCCCTAGTGAGGTAACAAAGTAAGGTAAAGTACCCAAGTGGATCGCGGAACTTCTGTCACTTTCACCGCACTAGCCACCCCCCGTTACTCCATCTAATGCACACGTTCCCCTCACACGCTCTCATACACAAGTTTGATCAGAACATGTAAACAAGAACGGGGTACATAATATGCATCTACTTTCATAACTGAAACAAAACTATTGCAATCTCAAACATATATTAACTCATAAAAAGATCCACCACAAAGGTATTACATAGATGACCGTAATCATGTTCAGCAGCTCATACGGTGCTAATTAGTGAAGCTCAAAGAGAGGAGAGATACATAAGTTACTTCCACAAACCCATAGTCCAGGGGTGGACTACTCCCTTTTCATCATGAGACGGTGGAGAAGTCGTTGGAGAAGAACGAGACCGCGCCGGCAGCCCCCGCCGGAGTTTTCCCCCTCCAATCTGCAACTCCAGGTCTCTGTTTCGTGGTTTATGTGTTTCTGTGGCGCTCCCCTCCGAAAGCCGTCGGGGGACTATTTTTATAGTCGTTTTTAGGTCAAGACGGAGGCTCGGGGAAGAAGATCGATGACATCGGAGGCTCGAGGCCCAAGTTAGGGGGCCCCACTGGCCGCATGGGCCCACCTCTTTCGGCCCTCGGGTCTCCGTTTGTTCGCTTTCTTCTCCAGTGCAGGGTTAATATTGACGCCCGTGAAATATTAGGTCATTTGGACGTCGTTTGGGTCCCTGAAACATAAAAATATAGAAAATAGGGTTTTCTGCCAGTGCAGGGTTAATTCCAGAAAAATAGGGAAACTGTGAAATATTCCCAAAATCAATATAAAACAATGATATAGCCCTTATATGATGCAAATATGATTGAAATATAAGTAATATAATGCAAAGTTTATGTATGCATTTTACATGCATCACGTACCACCGTCAATTTCCCAGCGCGAGGGTATGTTGAGAGGAGTGGAGGGTTGTATCGGATATGAAAAATTGTGTGCTACTCCAATAGACAACCGATGAGTGGTTTTACGCTCATTTTTATCCATGTATAAATCGTATCTTTGTCATGAAAATGGAAAGATTTTCTAGTAAATACTAGAAAAAAGGGCTTTCTACATAGGGATCGTAAAAACAACGATTTTTCGCTATCAGCTGTAGGAAGGAAGGACACTTCACTGACAAGTCATAGAGGCTGATCGACATGGATGCCTGCCTCGTGAGAGTGATCAATGAAATGGGTAGGAATTGGAGACATGTTCGCACAAGTAACGATAATGCCATATGTATTACATATTCTAAAGAAGTCAAGTCTGTCTCCGGGGTGATTGACAGTGCCACCATGAAGGTGGTCGCCACCCGTCTAGAACGTGATGGAGGCCACAAAGCTTGCGTGCAAGGTGGTGCGCTCTACAGCCTTCCTCTCCGAGGTCTTCACGGTAGGAGATGGTTCTGGATGGAAGCGTAGGAAATCGCACCCCACATGTACTGACTATTACATCCTTTACACTACATCATCATCGGTATGATTCATTCGCTGTTGACGATCAAACCAGATAGAGACATAGTCATACTATGCTTTGACCTCGAGAAAGAAGAGTGGAAAAATTTGATCAAAGCGCCACAAATGTAGAAATCAGACTGGCCAGAATATGCTTACTGGAGCTCAACACTACTAGATATCCCCATATAGCCGAGGGTTCAATTACCGTCGGAGATTTGAGTTCACCGTCAGATAAGCCAATGACCGACGGGACACCGTCGGATATCCACCGTCGGGGATGCTCGGTCGGCCATTACTATATTGGCCGACGGTACGCTCGGCTAATAGGCTTTCCGACGGTATATGACCGACGGTGCCCCGTCAGTTCTATGTTTGCCGCTCGCAGACTTCATGACTGTCGTAGTAACCATATCCGAGGGGTTGTGTAGACCGTCGGTTATAATATACCCGAAAGGTTTATTTGGCTGTCGGTCCTGTGTTAATACGAGAAATTTGTGTCCAGCATATACGCTATTTCTAGAATATGCTCACGTCAACTACCAGCTGGTTAATATTCTATTCTCCATTGAATTGGGTATTTTATAACTGAAACACATAGATATAACTCCAGAATTATGACAAAAGACATGTATTCATGATCCATACCATTAGTAATATTTATTTCATCATACAAAAGAGTACACAATAGAAATTAAACTGCCAAACATTTTCTCACTAGTTCACCGAACTCTACTTTGAAAATTTCAACATCACTAGTTTATGACTCTTCCAAACGGGTAAACTATGAAGGTCTTGTTTTGTACTCCTTCCCATGGATAGCATCAGCCAGATGAGTGATGGTACCATCTTCATCAATTTTGTCAAGATATGTCTGCATAATCACAAAAGAATTAGAGCTGAACTTGCTATAAGTTTCAGCAACAGCTAGCTTAGACAAAGACAAAACACAGCAAATCACATATCAAGTTTTAGAATATTTTCATCAACGGTACATGAGCCAACAGGTGAAGTTAGCATTATAAGTAATAAGAAATATAGTGATGCAAGACTTACCAGCTCATGCAGACATTGATGATTTAACGCATAAAAGTTCAAACATTTTTTGGTCGCCAATTCCTGAAAGTATTACCAATTCACAGAGTTATATTATCCTACACGAATCAGGGCGGCATAAAAAGTACAGTAAGAGAAAAGAATCAATTGCCTGCAAGACATGCTTGAAGCCACAAAAAGGCATCGTTTCCCTAACAGGAACTTACATGTTCTGTACGCAGATGCTCCTCCGTACCAATCTGCCATAGCTTCCAGACTCAATCTATCACTAGCAGGCATATTCGTTGACCAACTAGCAGTTAACATCCTCATCCTGAATATGTCAAAAAGAACTAAATATGAATCTGTTATGTTTCCTTACGGAATAAATTGCAGTTAGCAAACTAGACAAATTGCAGTGGCTAACTCGAGAGACCATCATAGAGTAATTAACAATGATTCCATATCACTCAGACAAAAAAAACAAAGAAATGCAGTAGGATGTTGTGGAGCCGAGCAAATGAATTCGAGATTAACCTGTTGTGTAAACCTGCAGAGATGCAACGCGCAAGCGCATCAGCGCCCAAACTCGTGGCTGCAGGCCGGCGGCCACGCTCGGCCCTGCACCTTGAGCACAAGAGATTTATTTCAATCTGGTACAGGAGTGCCCTATCCTTCGTGCAACACTGGCTTTGGCGAATCTGGATCGGGTAGGAGCGCCAACCACTGTAGCCCCACGATCTGGAGCCCGTGACACATCAACATGGCCTTCAACGCCATGATTTTGGGTGACCTGGTGATATACAGGGGAGGAGGAGGTAGACGGGCACGAGGGCCGACGATGGCTAGATGCGGCAGAGCAGCGGCGGCGAGCCGGCGACTACACAGTTATGGCAGGGTGGAGATTGAAGAAGGGAATGGAGGCGAAGGTTGTGGAAGCAGATATCGTGAGAATGCGGGAGTTACGGGATTAATAGGTGGGCGTGGGCGGCAGCAGGGTGGGAATATTTTGGGCTACGCCAAAATTCTAGGGCAAATTATAATCGTCCAGCAGCAAAACAACCCTACCGCCGTGTGGTGTCAGTTAGATCTTTTTCAGTCAGATTTTCGCCAATTGAATGGTAACCGCAATTGTCCTTCTAACCCTGGAAAAAATTCTTATACAACATCTCTCCACTGGTCTTCCTCGTCTACTGAACCAATCCACGATACAAGAACTGCACTGCAATGGCTCAAGTCATAGTCACAATACCCCCTACATTAGCCCCATCGACTATTGAATAAATTAGCCGAGGGGCCCTTAACCGTCGGTTATCATTATTTACCCTCAGATAATTTCGAATATAGCCGAGAGTTGCGTTTGAGCCGTCGGATATTACGAAAAAACCGTAGGCTATTACGCGGTAATACCCGAGCGGTGTTTCATCCTCGTCGGCCATTTGAAACACCGTCGGTTATAGGAGGCAATAACCGAGGGTTCGACCAAAGCCGTCGGCAATTAGTGGCACCGTCGGCCATTAGTTTAATAGCCGACCGGCCGTCGGTTATTAAAACACACCGTCGGAAATAAGGTGATTTCTAGTAGTGCAATGACGCGTTATGCATGGTTGAACCAGAGAATTCGAAAGTTATCTATGGTCATACAAACTTATGGCTTTTAACCGACCCCGACAAGAGTATTTGGGTTAAGGTGTACACAATTCCCTTTGGCCCATCCATGCGTTGCCAAATAGTGCCTTTGAGGGTGCTTCGTGATGGCAGGAAGCTGCTCTTCTATAACATCGCTTTGTCACGACGACCATCGACACTACGCATTTATGACCCTCGTCAAGGGACGTGCACAGATGAAACAGAAAACCTGCTCCGTGACCACGTCTACAGGTTTTTTTTTTTTGAGACACAGACGAATTGTATTCAAAAGATCAGAAATACAAGCGTAGAATACAACCCGAAGGCTAAGGAAGCCCTCCTGTCTAACACTTTAACAAAAACAACCCCGACAAAGGAAAGAAAAACACTGAAGTCCCTCGGAGTCGTCTTCTTCGTCTTCATCCATCCGCCGCCTGACTCCGCCGCCGCCGAAGCAAAACGGAAGGAGCCAATCCATGGAGTGGAGAAAACCCGTCGCAGCATCTGCTTTATCGAACCTCTGGATTTGACGCCCACAAGAACGTAGACGTCGTTGCCGTTGTGGATCGTCGGCCAGGGCGAAGCCCCGCTCTTCTCCATCCTCGGTTCCCTTTGAGCCACCGGAACCGCTCCCCAACCCAGCACCTGCACCAAAAACTTCCATAGCCCTTCTCCATCACGGCACCTCACGAACTCAACATCGGCACTGGAGAAGATGCCGATGCGACGGCGGCGAGCTCGAAGGACGGGAACCCCAACGCGCGCAGTCGGCGACGCCGCCTTGTCGACCGCCCGCACGGGGTAACAGAGCTCCACTACCTCCCCGGCGAGAACACCGGACCGGAGAAAGGAGGGGGAGACTTTATTCTTCCATGCCGTCGCCCTCCACTCCGGCCAGAGAGCCACGGCGAAGCACAGAACAAGTAAAAAACCTATACTAAACTACTCACCGGCCGAGATCCAGAGCTTCCCCCCACCTCGCAACGCCTCGACGGCGCCGGAGGCGGAGGGAAGTAGAGGATTCGCCGGCGAAACCCTAAATCGCCGCTTTTCCGCTTCTGGTACTGTAGCACGGGAGGGGAACGAAAAGGACCAAGGTGATATAGTAGTTAACACACCTTAGTCTACAGGGTTGATAACTTAAAATATGACCACGTCTCCGTGACCATCGACACCACATTCTTGACCACGTCAGTGGTTCCCGAACATTATTTAAACTAGTGGAAAGTTTCCGAAGACTAAAAATATGACTGAAATAACATAAACTTGTGAAGCTCAAAAAATAATAACAGGAATTTTAATATGAAATATATTTGCAAAAAGACAGTGAAATGTCGTCACTGCATATTTTTTAAATAGATAGATGATTTTTTTGAAATCTCATTGAAATAGTTGAACAATTGTGAATAAAATTATGCCAAAAATAAGATACCTACAGTTTTGAAACTTTTTAAAAATAATTTAAAAATTAATAAGTGTTAGTGGGAATATTGGGACCTTCAGATTAAACATTCCAAGTACATGAATAATCAGATAAGGGAATCCAAAATAAGAGAAAATACATGTTGATGTATAGCCACGTACATAGGGGACTTGAGGTCAACGGAGGAGCCTCTTAAGCGAGCTGCCCGTACGTGTTCGACCTACTGACACGTACCTGCAGCCAGAGAAGAATACGGTATATGCTTTCAGCTACGTCGTTGCGGCAATCTCTATCCCATCCCCATCCGAGTCCATCAGGATATTGCCGCGTACGTATAGCCTAAACGCATAGTACCTGATCATATATACCTAGTTTCCAAGGACAAGCGACTCATGTACGCGAGGAGGAAGAAAGCCACCAAACTGTATGGGAATCAACGCGTCGTCGTTGCGCTGCCCTCTTCGGCGGGCACAGGCGCTGTAAAGTCTCCCTCCACCAGGACGTCGGCCTACTTACCAAACGATGTCATCTTTGACATTCTCGTTCGGATCCCGGTGAAATAAGCGTGCCGATTCCGATGTGTTTCCAGACATAATGTCAACGAAAATGCACTATATGTGTACGAAATCAACTTGTTTTATAAAAGTAGAAAACTGAAAAGAAAAAACCTCACATCCACGAAAATGCACTATATGTGTATATGAAAAATTTAGTAAAACTGAACCTGACATAATGTCTGGTCCGGGAACCAAAAAGGAATTTCTAACCTATTTGAACGAAACATGTTTCAGTTTCACTGGATAAAAAGATACTTACTAGGTATTCCACAAAACTGTGTAGATCTACAAATTCGGAACATATCTACAAGTATATCTTTGCAAAGTCCAGCACTGCAGTGCCAAGTGATTGTGTTCAGGGAGGAAGGGATTTGTTGAACCTCCCGCGAGCAGTGTGGAGGTGTTCTGCAGTGCATAATCGCCGGGACTGACTGGTGAAGGAGCAACGAAAAAGTAGAATGAAGCAACAGAAATCTACAGAGCTAGCAGGTGAGCCGATGTTAGCCACAATGGCATCATGCACTCACAGAGAAGACTGCATATTTGCATGGTACGTACGGTGATAGCAACTGAATGCAAATACAGAAAACGATTTCTAGCATCATGCAAACCTCTATTCTATCTAATCGGATGGTGGATACGACCGCCTTAAACCTCAAAATCATGAAAATTTGCGACGAATGTCTTACATAATCATGGTCAATCCGGTACAATGCACGCCTGTTGCTATATCTTAATACACAAAGTTAAAAGCACCTCACTTAACGTGTTGGTCGTCGCTTTTTTTGTTAATCAGAACGGCATTCCAAACTATTTTATGCAGATTATAGTACCAAATGTAGCTAACTAAACTAACGAGTGAACACGCCAAAGAGGTAAAACCAAACGAAATCCACCACAATCATGCCAGTTTACAGAAATTATAATGTTTATTACTTCTCGGCAGCTATAGTGCTTATTGCTCTAAAGGAACTCTTATGATAAAGTAGAAATGCGCTAAATCTTGGGCGAGACAAAATGCTCCAATCGCATGTTGCAAAGGCCAATTCTGATGTGGTTATCAATCCGGGAGACGTGTTCACGGAGCAGGTTTTCCGTTTCATCCGTGCATGTCCCGTGACGAGGGTCATAAATGTGTAGTGTGGATGGTCGTCGTGACGAACCGATGTTGCAGAAGAGCAGCTTCTGGCCATCAGGTAACACCCTCAAAGGCACTATTTGGCAATACGAGGATGGTTCCAAGGGAATCGTGTACGCCTTCACCCAGATACTCTTTTCAGGATCAGTTAAGAGCCATAGGTTTGTATGACCATGGGTAACTTTCGGAAACTCCGGTTCAACCATGCACAAGGCGTTGTTAAGTTGGCCTAAGCTGATTCTGTTCGGTATGATTTTCACATTTGGTGGCCCTTTGATCAAATTCATCCACTCCTTGTCGAGATCAAAGCATAGTACGCCGACGCCTCCCTCAGGTTGCGTCGATACCAAGAAAGGAAGCATACCATTGATGGAGGCAACGTACTGCAGGCTGTAATAGTTATAGTCAGTACATGAAGGGTGTGATTTCGTACTCCTCCAACCAGAACCATCTCCTATGGTGAAGACCTCGGAGAGGGACGATGTAAAGTGTAGCACCTTGCAAGCGCCGGACCGCACTGCACGACCGATTCCACGGGCTTTCTCGACTCGATTGCGTTCAACACGGGTGGTGACTAGCTTCATGTCGGCAAGGTCAATCACCCCGGCGACGGAGCCGGCGTCTTCAGAATACCCGACAACAAATAGCACATCGTCAGGGCCCGTGTACACAGGTCTCCAGTTCCTACCCACGTCACTGATCACCCTCACAAGGCAGCCATCCATGTCGATCAGCTTCAGTGAGTTGTCGCGGTAGGATGTGACGACGAGGAGCAGCTCAGCTGTGTGACGAGACTTGTGCGCGGCGACGAACTCGGGGCTGGAGATGAGGGCACACCACTCTCTCGACACGCATCGGAGCCGGCACAAGGCCTTCACCGGGATCCTGCAGAGGATGTCAAACATAACGTCGTTCGGCAGAAAAGCTCGCATATCGGCTAATGGAATCTGTAACGGCGGCTCCTGCTTCCGGTGAGGAAGACAGCACCACAATGACGAGCAGCTGATCCCCATCTGATTTGGCTTATTCTCCGGGCGATCTCGTCACATCCAAATTCTCCAATCTCCTCACACCCTCTCGAGATGACACACAGATCGTAGGCAATCTGAGATGTAGATGGACTCTCAGATGGCAGCCGCAGCGGCATATGCATCGTACTCAGTTCAGAACTTCGTATTCTTTGGAAAGATATTGAAGGCAAACAACAATTACCGGATTTCCCGGATACTTACTATTATTATTTATTAACTGCGGGAGTTGTCTAGGAATTCCATTAGAGGTCGTTTCGTTTGGCTCCCAGGTATTGGAGCAGGAATCGTGGAATTCAATTACGATTCCACAACCGAAGGTGTTTGGCTGCCATAGAATTTCATTTCCAAATTTCAGCGAAAAGACGTCGTCATTTTCCTGGAAATCGCGCAGGCGCCTCCGTCCCCATCTCCTCCGCCACCAGCCACCACCTCGCTGCTCCTCTCTCCCGTTGACTGATTTTATTGATCGCTGCTGCCGTGATGGTTCTCCCTGTATCGCTCGTGTAATAAATAGGCCACGTTACAGATTCATTTTTGTACTCCGTAGAGATTGGCATGTAGGATAGGAAAGGCTAAAGCATGTTCTATAGGAAAAAAAAGCAAAAAATCCTGAAGCGGAATTTGATTTCTTTCCCCCTAAATACTCTTACGGAGCTTGTTGTTACAATTTTTATAAACTATGCTATACTTTACACTCTATCTTTTTTTAGAGTAAACACAAAAGACTTTTGCGTTTCTTTATATTGGAAAGGTAGAGTTTGTTACATCCTCCAAGGAGGTTTAGTTACACTAGTAGCGAAGGAAATCAATGTACATCCCAAGTCTGTGGGAGAATGGCGCACGTGCCCAATGCACTTTACACTATCTTTCACCGAGTCTTATCCTTTTGTTTATCATAAATAAATCTTTTGCATTTTGCATTTTGCATTCCTTTGTTTTCCTATTTAATATGCATTTTTTGAAACAAAGGCTTTTTGCCTTTTATAGTGATACAGAAGGAACAAAACAACCACAGCCTAGGCCAAAAGAAAAAAAGGCAACAAACACGAACGTGACCACAAAACAAATTAACCTTAAATTTTTGCCATCTTCTTTGCTCCTGCCATGACCCTTCTTGGCCGATCTCGTTCCAATCGGCGGTGTCGAGGTTTGGTCCTATCATTGGAGCGTAGTAGACCAGACAGCAGCGATCATTTAGGTGCCTCCTACTCGACGGAAGGAGCGAGATCAACACCTCTTGGGCCTGCAACGCCATCTTCAGGTTCAAAACACGAACCGCTTTGTCGAGTGCCGACATCTTCGGCTTCGCCCCCAGGCGCACGCTGCGCCGTACCTCAGTTGTCGTAGGCTCGCGCAAGGAGCCGGAGGGGCAGAGGTAGTAGGCACAGGTCGTGTAAGTAGATGCATGGGGTCCTAACGAAGAGGCTGTATTTATATGTGTTTAGAAAATCTTCCGGATCAAAGAGCTTGACTTGTACTACTACTACTACCAACACTTTGGGTTCTACCGTGCCATCAATGCACGACGGTATGGCTTGAAAGTTGGTACAAAAATTGTATTGAGAGAGTTGATAAGTAAGGTGGCTATAATTTAATTTTCAAATGTCTAATCTTTACAGAAATAAACAAAAACAAAATTTCAATTTTCCTGGAAATCGCGCAGGCGCCTCCCTCCTCGTCTCCTTCCCCATCTCATCCGTCACCAGCCACCACCTCGCCGCCGCGAATCTTGGCTATCTTCATGTCCGCCGACCGACCGTACTTCCTCAACTCCTCTTCTTCCTCCGCTGGTGACACTCACGATGGCTCCTCTCCACCATGGTTTTGTTGCTGCCTGCCCGATGGCGACCCGCCTCCGATGAGCGACCGACGAGCTCAGTTCTTGCAAGGACCTCTTCCCGTTAGTCACGGTATGCTACTCAACGCACATCTCTGCTCTCTCTCATGTGCAGCAGGTGTTCTTTGGCCATAAGCTCCTGTCATAAAGCATTGCCTTATTTGCATCATGGTGTACCGATGCCTTATTTGCAGTTAAATTTATTTGAGGGAGTATAATTGTCTGACTAAGAGTGACTAGCAAACCAGTAGCACTATATTGGATACACTGAGTTCATCTCAACTTCTCAGCGATGCCAAACGCTCGTACATATCAAATTTGAACGGTAGAGTTTTGAAGGAAAAAAACTCAAAAAGAGAAGTTGAGATGAAATCTTCCCAAGACGTTTCCTCTCCAGCCCGCACGCTCCTCTCCATCTCACGCTGACCTACCCAAGCTCCAGCCCGTGCCCGACCCACCACCGCTGTGCCCTAGAGCTGCCACCGCGCGGCAGTATTTCCACCGCCACCGCCACTGCAATACTTCTGCCTCGTCGCCTCCCTGCCGTCTCCACCCCAACCCCGATCTGAGCGGATCTAGAGCTGGCCGGCGTGCCCTCCACGGCGCCTCCCTCGACGCCCCCACAAACCCTCGGCCTCTCACGCGCACGCGCGTCGCCGCCGCAGCCCGGCCCCGCCCGCAGTTCTGCTATTCGTTCCCGACCGAGGTATGATCATTCTGCCACCCATGACTGGTTAAACCCGCACTGGCCTCCACAATTTTCGGCACCTAGATCCGCCCCTGGTACTTTGAACCCGAACAATTTTAGCCCGTATATGAATTTCCTGCGTGGTTCATTTCGTCAGGTGCTCTGTTCCAGTGCCCTGCTCATTAGTGAATATAATATCTGACCCAGTGACTTGGCAATGAATGTTCTAAGATGTGTAGTTAGTGATATGATGCTTAATGCAAAGAAAAATAGGGTTCAGGCTTTCGTCGCTCCACAGTTCACCTAGCATATTTGTATTATTACCTCATCCTGTATAAGTCTGTGTCCAGGCTAGGTAGTTAAGACATCCCACATGTTCTAAGATAAGACATAGAAGAGAAACTGAGTTATTTAAAATTTGCCGCACTGTGTTAAAGATGCTATTGAGCTGGTCAACCTGCTTTTCATGCAGCTTATACTTTGGATATATGTATGTTCTCTCATTATTATTTGTTTAACTCGTGGTTAGGTAATATTTAGACATTCGACCGAACTTGTAAGCATGATCTTCTCTAGACACTGTATGTACAAACTATTGGAATATTTTCTCTTAACTACCGGCAAACCTGTATGGTATGGATAGTTCATCACCTAACTGTCATGCAGCTGGTTTGAACTGAAATTTTTCCATTTTGATTATTGGTTGCAGATGATAGACATGATTTCTGCTATTGAAGAGCTCAGTGGGCTAACTACTAGGGAGCTTAGTGAGATGCTTAAGGAGTCGGAGTGTTTTGTCTTGCAGTCCAAGGCAGACGATGGGGGTCCAAAGCAGGTACTTAGGTACAATGTTTACATCTATTTCGACCACCTTTTCCCTAACACATGACATGTTCTTTGCAGGTGGACATGGAAAAGCTTGTGTCATCGCTTCCTCTTCATCTTCTAGCTGTATGTTTGGATCTTGAAAGAGGTTCAGATTTAACATATGTGCTTCGTGGCATGCGCTTTTTGCATAGTTAATCTGAGCTAGCAACTCGGCACACTAGGCTGGAGCAGGTAATTTCTCATTATTTCACATAAGCTCGTCCATTTCATCATATAGGACTTATCCCGTTCATTTGAATCATGATATTGTGAGTTATCTCTTTCCATGTTAAATTTGGCTAATTAACCACATCATATTGTCTCTTTGTCTTTTGTCTTAAAGCTCACTTCACTTACTGATTTTGCTTTTACTGTATGGTTAATACGCAAAATGAGTAAATGATGAGAAATTGGGTCCAACACATGTTTTTTTTCTCTTGCAGGTTCTTCTGGATGATGTAAAATTATCTGAACAAGTCATGGACCTGATATTCTTTGTGCTATCCATTCTTTCCCAATGGAAGAAGGTTCAGCCACAGCAAATTTTTATTGAGCGTGGCATGCTTAGATTTATCTATCATCATTTCATACTAATTTATGGTAACAGCTATTGTTTTAAATTAGGAAAATCATCTTGGCGCTTCTCCCTTCATACATTCATCACTTGTAGCAGCAAGTCTTCATCTCTTCACAAGTTGCTTCTCATCTCAGTGGCATGAACTTGTTCATATTCTTCTTGCACATCCAAAAGTAAGTACGTGACATTTGTGGTAATTTAGTGGCTATTGATTCTGATGAAGCTGTGAACTAAAAGTATAGAACTAGCCTTGAGAATTTTTATCATGTTAAATTTGATTGTCGACCTTGCCCCTATTTTGCATTGCTTTGGTTTTTGAACTCCCAGATTTTTATTGAATTTCATTATTATGATCAGTTTTTTCTGTCATAATGTCATCGCGATGGATTTCATGAATGATAGCAATATGTTTATTGTTGGTTCTGTGCTCATCCCGAACTAGAGTTCATAAGATATTGCGGGGTGTTAACTTTTGCTCCAGATTCCAAGTCCATTTCTGCTATGTGGTGTTTTGTAGTTCCAATTAGATTATTAGAAAGTGTAGCTGCTAGGTCAATCGGAGCGAAAATAAGTAGTATTGTTAACATGTATTAATATCTTTGGTTGTGCTATATTACTACACTCTGTTATCTGTGGGCATCATATTATTATACCATTATAGTAAGAGATCATGTTAGTATTTTACTTCTTTTAGTTATTCTACTGCTTTATGTGAACCGTAGTTGTTGGTAATTTTTTCTGACTACTGCATGTTTATATTCTCAGTTGGATGTTTCGAAATAAAAATAATCCCAACACCTGTGTTTCTCATAGTTATATTCTCAGTTAGATGTTTCGAAATAAAAAATAATCCCAACACCTGTCTTTCTCATAGTTCTTTTGCATGTTTATATTCTCAGTTAGATGTTTCGAAATAAAAAAATAATCCCAACACCTGTCTTTCTCATAGTTCTTTTTTTCTGTACTCCCTGGATCACTATGCTGTCCTTTGAAATGAAATTTATGTCAGCAATGCATGGATCTGCCTGTTAGGTCAGTCTGTTCATATCTGTTAATATTTTTTGTTCATGGCCAGGTTGATATCTTTATGGATGTAGCCTTTGATAGTCTGCATGAAGATATGAGAATACTGAGTTTCAGACTATCAACATTGGCAACCAAAGCCTTTCCTATTGGTCCTTTTGACTCACAACTCACTCACTTCTTATGCCAACAGTGCGAAGCATCATTGCAATTTCTTTTGTTGCTTTGCCAGCAGAAGTTGTTCCGAGATCGTATTTTAAAAAACAAGGTCTCATATATCTAGACATCTCCTTTCCTTGTATTTTTAGTTCCACTATTGAGGGAACCACTGCTCAATGCTATCTCCTTGTCTTCTTTATGATTTATCAAGATATACTCCCTCCGATCCGAAATAAACGTCGAGGGTATACATACTGGTTGTGCTGTGTGTGCTGTTTTCTCCCGACAGTTTTTACGGACCGGAGGGAGCACTGTTTTGTTATGCTGACTAATGATAAAAATATAATTATGTGAGATATCAAGCTAACTCATTACTTGTCCAATTTCAGTTCAATTCCATCGTGCTAACCATTGCATGAAATTTCCACAAAATAGATTAACTTAGACTAATCTAGTGTGAGAAACAATACTTTGTTTCAGTGACACATACATCTTTTTGTGTTCTCATAACTTATTATGAGTATGTACTCAGATCTGTTATTGTTGCTGTATATCATTACATGGTATTCCCTTGGAGGATGCGGACTCAAGAAATTACTAACTCAATGCAGGAGCTCTGTAGAAATGGAGGTATACTGTCACTCTCTCTTACTGTATTGAAGTTAGGCGTTCCAGAATGTCTGAAAGGATCAATGGATATTGCATCTTCCATATCCAGATTGAAGGCTAAAATCCTTTCTATTGTAAGTTGGTCATGGGTCTTGAATCACAATTTAATTTTGTTTAAATCAAGTACTATTAGATGCACAATATTGAGTTAGTAACTAAATGCTTGGTTTAAACATTCGTTAGTTGCTACAACTGTGTGAAGCTGAAAGTATTTCTTACCTTGATGAAGTCGCCACTTTACCGAAGAGCATGCAACTAGGACAAACCTTGGCATTGGAGGTTAGTTCTCCTACTACTGACGACGGCTGGAGACAAAATTACTCCTTTTCTGCAGTAGCTATAAACTTTATCACAATGATCAATGCAGGTTCTTGATTTACTGAAGACCGCATTTGGAAGAAAAGAAAAGCCTGCTGCTGGTTCCCATGATAAGAGTTACCCCATGGGTTCTGTGCTTATCAGTGCATTGCGTCTAGTTGACGTGTTTTCTGATGATTCAAACTTCAGATCTTCCTTCATAACAAATACTGTAAAGCTTTGCAGTTAACTGCTTCTGCTACTTTAATATGGTTATAAACCGTACAACTGTTTTCAGCGAAGTTAATATTGTACTTTGACTTCTTTTTGTTCATCTCTTTTTTGCAGATTCCCTTTTTGACCCAAATTTTGGCTACTCCTCATGATGAGTTTGTCTCGAGTTGGTGCTCTGTCAATCTTCCAGTGGTGGAAGATGATGCTAATCTAGATTATGATATATTTGGTGCAGCCGAGCTGGCACTGGTAGCTGCTTCAGATATGTTGACTGAAGCTAAAGCTAACTATTCGTGCCTTTTTCGCTCTGTCAGCATGCCTTCAATATCATATGCACAGACAAGAACATCGTGTGTGGTGAAAATAATAGCAAATTTACACGTCTTTGTTCCAAACATATGTGAAGGTCAGATCTTTTCTCAGTTGTTATGACGTGCCATAAATTTTTGGTATAACCCTGTTAAAAGAAAGTTCCGTTTTCATGTTAACAGAGCAAGAAAGAGATCTCTTTCTTCAGAAATTTCAGAAATACTTGTTATCAGAGAGTCCCAGGCTATCATTGGACCCTCCAGCATCTACTGAGGCCATTACAGTTTGTAAAAACTTGGGTACAGTAGCTTGTACTTTTGTTTTACAGTTCTGTTGTGATTATGTTAATTGATTACACTGCGTATCTAATTTCTTTTTTGCGGTGTTTACAGGATCTTTGTCCCATTATGCTAAATCTCTAATTCCTAATAACCTGTTAAATGAGGAAGATGTGCAATTATTAAGGTGAGTGCTGCCATTTTGACTATTATTATCATGTTTCTTGGTGTGCCACATAGAAACAACATTTTGTTCACTTTTTTTATTGCATGCCTGATTTATTTGTCAATATTCGGTAGGAATCATTTGCATCACCTGACAACTTCTCTGTTGATGTTTCTCTTAATTTTCCCTTTGCTATTTGCAGTGAATTTGCTTATAAGCTACAACTATGGTGTAAATCGCAAGTTGGACAGAGAACATTGCAGGTTTGTTTGTTTTACTCATTTATTGTGAAGATCATATTAGCCACAAATATACCAAAGTTTTATGTTTAGGGTCTCTATTCTCTGAAGGTTATCATTGGATAATCTGCAAAATTACGTTCCCACAGTAATAACATTAAAGTTTATAAGGTCCTCAGGCAACTATTTTTTCTGTGTGTGATGGGTGTGCTCAGTGTGTAAACTAGAAAAATAACCTGGTACTGTGCATCTTGTGGAATCTTCAAACTTAGCAGTTTACTCAACTTTGTCGTAAAGTAAATCAGTTTCATATGTTAGATGATCTCATTATGCAATATCTTAGGTGGCAAAAAGTGATGCATCATCCCAAATAAAGGAAGACTTGCAACCGGTGCAGCAGCCCCTGCCAACAAGGGCTAATGTTACTAGTGTTCCAGACTCCAACATGGATAACCCTCCGAAGGTAACATTGTTGATTACGTTATTAGCTATTGAATTGTTATTGTATTTGATCCCACTCCAAAATTGGTACTAACAGGAGGTGCAGAAGATCGAAGAGACTATGATAACACCCTCCATGAAACAAGAGGGTAATGCTAGGGATGAGACTCCAAGAAGACGTGTCAGTATAAATGGTGGGCTCCTGCAGAATTCAGTTGGTCAAAACCTAGTCCATCTTGGTGTTGCGAGAACAGCTAGTGCATGCTATCCAGGTACCGGTACTGCTACTAGTACGGAACTCCCGCGTTGCAAAAGTGCAGATCATTTCAGAACACCAGAACCTACAAAAGAAAGTGGTTTCCGCGACGATGATGAGAGGCAACTTAAGAGAAAGAAGCGGACCCTTATGAATGATGGCCAAGTAAATGAAATCGAGAATGCTCTAGTTGATGAGCCTGAGATGCATAAGAGTGCAACTTCACTTCAGACATGGGCAGAGAAGTTGAGTGAGCAGGTATACTATGCCCTTTTCATTTGCGTAATCTTGTATTAGGTTTAATTAGTGCATGCTTGTCTGATTCATGAAAACGTGGCTACACTTTTCAGGGTTCGGAGATAACATCGTCGCAACTAAAGAATTGGTAAGGTAAAATTATCTTTCTTCTTTCCTAGGGATTTACCATCCCGTAATATTAGCAAACTTTTAGTCCTTAAAAGATATTTATTGGTATAGCTTACAGATAGTCTTTTATGCCTCCATACATAGCTATTTGTTCTAATCGCCTTTCATTAAATTCTAGGCTGAACAATAGAAAAGCTAAGCTAGCTCGTATCGCGAAAGAAAGAGGAGTACCATATGAGGGTGAGAGTTGATAAGCCATCTACGCCAGCAACTTCCCACTTCGGTGACTCCTCAGAAAGTGCTGGGGAGGAGAGCTATCTGCCACATGCAAGGGTGCTGAATGCCCTGGGCATATCCAAGGGCAACAGACTGGTGGTCCCAGACGCCATTGAGCCAACTACAGAGGCAGATTTCAATCAGAACATCATGACGAGCCGCCCTTTTACAAGATCGTTCTCATTTGAGCCTGGTCGTCCTATTTTGTTGATTGACAATGAAGGGAGTGACATTGGCAAGGGGGAGATCTTCCAAGTAGAGGGCAGGGCACAAGGGAAAAGCTTGGTAGAGAGTAACATCTGTATTATTGATGTCACGGAGCTTAAGATTGAGAAATGGAGGGAGTTCCCTCACCCCTCTGAGGCATCTGGAAGAACGTTCCAAGAAGCAGAATCGAGACATGGTGGCGTAATGAGGGTGGCATGGGATGTTGTCAGGCTTGCTCCTGTGGTGCCGTATCCCGTGGTGCCCTAAGTTCATTGTTTTTGCAGCATGTAGTAAGCTGCCCTCTCATCTGGGCATTGAGGAAGTACAACAAGTAGAGAGAACCTCCAATCTAGAGGATCTGAAGCCATGAATCTTCCAAAGAGGCTTTTATGGCAAGTGGCTGCTCAAGTAACTAATCTTTCATGAACGCCTCTTTTTATCTGTCCACTGTTGTTAGGAAATACACCCTCTCAGGTTATAGTAATTCTGACATATCTGTTCATTGTCCGTCGCAACGAGTTAAACACTACTCCTATGTTGCCATTGTCAAGATAGTAGCCCACATACAAATGTATATTTTCTGATAACGGAGAATGTTCATAAGAAACTGGGGAATTCTTTCAAGATTCATGGTGCTCGTGTTCGAATATTGTAGTCTGGCAAGCAAGTGAACACTTTCGTAGTCAGTTAGATATGCAAAATGCATACTATGGTCACAAGAATGTATCGATCACAAGGGACGACATGAACGCTCACAAAATACATTGGACTATTGTTCGTTTGGAAAACAAAGAATGTGCTGGCTTTCCGTTAATATATTATTTGAGGAAGCCCATGGAGGTCGGTCTCTGCTGATAGTCGATTTTGATACATGTAAGGTGTCCAGCTCTGGGTGCTCCCCGGCTTGGGTCCGACGTCTTCATGGTAACAAATATCAGGTCTGGTCCGGCGTGTCACTGGGCAGAACCGGATCCACTGAATCTTCATATCCATCAGACTCCATCCTGATATCGGGTTCCGTCCGTACACACAGCTCAAAAGTCAAACCTATATGTAACAGCCGACGACAGCTCAAAAGGCGTACATTCTACCATTGGACCAATCCACGTATTACCAGATGATGCCTCAAAAGGCGTACATTCTACCATTGAACGGAAAATCAGTACGGGTGCTCTAGTAGAGAATGACCGGAAACTGATTTTCCGTTCTAACAGGTTAGGAGGAGCACCCGTACTGCAAATCTACAATCATTCTTACCATATGTTCACAAATGCAATGGAGCAACTTCTCGGTGACCATGTATCTGGTATCGGCTTTTGCATCT
Source organism: Poa pratensis (assembly GCA_947311845.1). Lineage (NCBI taxonomy): Eukaryota > Viridiplantae > Streptophyta > Magnoliopsida > Poales > Poaceae > Poa > Poa pratensis. Next base: position 7,945,742 of record CAMZMU010000080.1, on the reverse strand, counting down.
TGCACCTAGAGAGTCTTATGTTGCCCAAGATCCAGTACCTCAAATCATCCGTATGTTATTATATCTAAAGTGTTCTCTTAGAGCTAGCATTAGATTTGTCAAACATACATCACGGACTGAGATAGCCAGCTTGTGGTGAATTGAGGATTTGTAAAAAATGATTATGCCATTTTAATCGTTTGGTTAATTGGCTGTTTTCTGGTATAGTCTAAAAGGAGGAGTTTGAATTCACGTTCTGACAAACAGAAAGATATTTCAATCATGCATTGTGTTGTGTATAGCGCGACAACTAGGAATGACTCACAATAATCACTCCATTAAAAAGAATATTTTGGTGCTTAAAAACAAAACGAAACCACACATAAGTGCCGTGGTACGTTGGTGAGTCACGTTGTGTGTAAAATAATGTATAATTCGAGGTATCTTCTTCAAGTGACTTTGAAATACAGTTTTGCACGGTAACAGAAAATCCCTATATAGTGCCTTTCATGCAGGGATGCTTAGCAGAAAGGCGTGAGTATCTAAACCGGATTGAAAATGATTTTGTAAATCATCAGGTCATGGGAAACAATCGTTTTAGTAACAACATCGCGAACGGTGGGGGCAAAATTTCGACGTCTTCATGTTTGATCCATTTGATGGCGTAAGACATAGCGTGCGGATAGTTGGGACGGGTACCCTCAATGGCACCCTATCCATTTTATTTTAAAAAATTAAACAAACTTAAATTATGCTGTTAGTTTCTCTCTACACTTTTTTTTTTGTGTGTGTTACTGTTATCCTTTTCATTTCTCAATTAATTAAATACCTGACTCCTTCCATAACTATGTCCACATATGCGAATATACATTGCATAAATGAGAAGTTTGTAGGCCCTGTCTAACATAACAAACTACTTCGAAAATGAAAAAGCAAAACATTAAGAAGATTAAGTGTGCTGGCTCTTTGCCAACACAAAGCCCTCCAATTGCAAGCTGCAAGGACTGAATTTGGTGTCGAAGTCAGCGGCCAATAATGTCTTTGGCGCTTGTGCACATATCCAGCGGCTTGCATCGTAGAGTAGCGCTATTGATAAATCTGTGGTGTCACGAGTGTTACAGAAAAGCAGACTCTCGTCATCATGCAATATCCTCCGAGGTATCAATCGACAAATCCAGGATGTATCCAAAGAGATCACGCACACCTTAACCCATGTGCTCTTGTTATAATTAGTGAGGAGCCATATGTTTGTCCATCCACCAGGTTGAACCATACAGAAGGAACCGTTGAGCTCGCTTAACAAAGGGACACATTGCCGAAGGTCCACACCCGGTGGGCTTTTGATCCCTTTCTCCCACTCCTCAGTCGCGAGGTTAAAGCAGAGTACACTGTTTCCATCCAGCGGCGATATTATCATCAAATGCAGCACGCCATTTACCACGACTGGTTTGCGATCATAGGCAATATTATTTGTTGGAGTTGGAGGCAACCGCATTTGTCTCCACTCCACACCATCTCCTACCGTTAGGATCTCGCAGATGTTGACATTGATGCAGACCATCTTGTACACACTAGCTGGGATGGTGCAGCCGAAGCCCACGCTTTTTTGCAGGTTAGGAGCACTTCCCCATTGACAAGGTCGATCACCTTAACATCATATGAATTGCCTAGCACACATACGAGGTTATCACGGCTTGTGGATATAAGCCCCAGAACAGAACCCACGCTGTTGATCACTTTTACCAGATTACCGCCCATGTCCATTAGCCGCAAGGACTTGTCTAGACGGCAGCCGACGGCGAGGAGCGGCTCGGCAGGAGACTTGTGCATTGCGACAAATGCGGGGTCGGATATGAGGGCGTACCACTCTTTGGATACACATCGGAACTGGCATAAAGATTTCACCGGGATCCTGGAGAGGATGTCAAAGATGACATCGTTTGGTAAGGGCCCGTCTTGGTTGAGGGCAACTTTAACGGCGTTTGTGCCTGGCGTAAAGGGCAGCGCAACGACGAGGACCTGATCCCCATATGATCGAATTGGATCTCTTCCTCTAGATTGCGCCGACCGAAAGATTATGTTGATGTTTGTTTGCACAGACGTACGATGTATAGCAATTGGAACCCGAGGTCCTGATGGATTCGGATGGCAGGCACCGAGCATATAACTATTTCAACTATGCATCCGAGTCCATCAGGATATCATGTTCCATCCGTTTTATTTGATTGCCTGCCCTGTGTGTACAGCCTAAACGTATGGCACCTCATATACCTAGCCTCCAAGGGACAAGCGACATATATACGACAAGGTAGCGAGGAGGAAGAAAGTCACCAAACCGTATGGGTATCAACGCGTCGTCCTTGCGCCGTCTTCTTCGGCGGGCACAGGCGCTGTAACCCTTTCCCTCCACCAGGACGCCGGCAGACTTACCAAACGATGTCATCTTTGACATCCTCGCCCGGATCCGGCCCGGTGAAATCCGCGTGCCGATTCCGATGTGTTTCCAGAGAGTGGTGCACCCTAATCTCGGACCCCACATTCATTGCTACACACAAGTCCTACACCGAGCCGCTGATGGTTGACGAGGGCCAGTGGGGAAAATCCTTTCGGGTGCTTGACATGGACGGGAGTGTTTTGAGGGAGTTTGCCGGTGAGAGACATGTTTTGGAGTTCATCTCCACAAGCCTCGATGATCTTGTATGCGTGAGATGCGTTGGAGGTGTTGTCAAAGTGTTCGACCCTACCACGGGAGAGGTGCTGGCCGCTCTCCAGAAAGATGGCCTTTTGGGATTCGGCCGAGCCGTGCCGTCTGGTGTATACAAGTTGTTCTTTATCTGCCGTATATGTGAGGTCCTCACCGTAGGAGATTTTGTTGGGTGGAGACGAAAGGAGATGCCCCCAACAAACGACATCATCGAGTATCGCGACCCTGTCGTCATCAATGGCATATTGCATCTAATTATTCTATCACATGAAGATGAGAGCAGCATCAGCATACACTGCTTCGACCTTGAGACTGAGGAGTGTGGAAGAATATCATCGAAGGCCCGCCAAATGTGAAACTTCGTGGGTATAAAATTTCCTTGGGGGAGCTTAACGGTGCACTGTGTATGGTTCAAAAGGATTCTGGCGACACTTATCATGGAGGATGCACGAGCATATGGATCCTGAATAATTCTGAGAAGAGCTCCTGGAAGAAGGCGTACAACATCCCTTTGAACGCATCTACGTATTACCGAATGATACATTTACGAATTTTACGTGATGGCCGAGGACTGCTCTTCTCCCTCCATGTCAAATCCGGAAGGCCAGTCCAGCAAATCTATGATCCTCATCGTGACAGATGCACAAACGTGACGCAGAGGCCGCCTCGCGACTATGGCCTAGATATTGTCTCTTGCGGACTGAACTTGGAACATTTTGTTTAGTCAAGACCTAGTGCGTTTATCCTTTTTTGCAAGGCTGATCTTTTATCAATTCTCACTAACTTTGCATACTCATGACTAATTTTAGTATGTACATGTGAGATATTATTTGGACATTACGAAATTAAAAGGCACACCTTTTGGTTATTTAACGAAGAATCTGAAGTGAGGATAATTATTCGCCTGCTCCGACATGTTCAACACCTTTAACCTGACAAATAAGATGCTGAAGATATGCTTTAAGGGGAGGGAGGGGAGACGAACTTGCTGGTTATCGGTAGGATGGTGGTTAGAGACAAGGAAGGCGACACCAGCGTCGAGGCGGCCGAGCGACGGGGAGTAAATATTCTGCTAAGACGGGCTTCGGCTACTTTGATTTGAGCATCGGCTGCTTGTCCTCATAACTTTGAGGAGTTAAAAAATTTGAGGGTTCAGTTAAACTAGGTTTATAACTTTATAAAAGAGAGAAACTTTTAAGGAGTTGACCCTTTTTTGGGTTTTGGCTAGAGATGAACAAACATATGTCTGCTTTTTCTGTCTTTTTTGGATCCAATACCTGTCCATCGGTAGTCGCTTGCAACTCTGATATTCATATCCAAATCTTTTTACAAGACGCGAGCCGAAAAGAAAGTGTCTTTAGCTCCCGAGCACTAGTAATTCTGCTATTTTAAAAAATATAAAAAAACAATTACGAGTTTCAAAAATATTGATAAAATTCTAGATGTAGCCAATGATGTATCACACAAATGTGTAAAAAATTAACTTCAAATACTTTGTATTCTACGCTATACAAAATGACAAAATCTGATAAATTTGGATATTTGAAAATATGCATATTCAGATCTATACTTTTGTCATTTTTGTGTAGCCCAGAACAAAGTATTTAAATTAATTTTTTACACGTTTGTGGAATACACCATGGGCTATATACGGATTTTTTTTCAAAATTGTTTGGAACTCGTAACGATTTTTTTATATAGAAATATCAGGATCACTAGAGCACAAAATCGAGCCGAACTCTATGCTTGTTTCCAGCCATCGATCCGAGTTTGCCACACGAAACTGTTTTGGATTCTGTTTATTTTCTTAGTCGATGTTACCGGACACTGCGTCTGTAGCCAAAGTAATGTCCCGGCCCGTGTAATCTATTTTCCAAGTAAAAAAAAAAGATGCATGCATGTGCTATCCATCTCAACAGGCGATACGTCCAGTCCGGCTGATATTGGACCACCGAACCTCTTAAACAAACAACAGGTTTAGTGTTTGCCTCGCACCTCCCGTTCCAGATTCATGGGTAATTCGATAGGTTCAAATTCGGACCTCTCCTCTGCACATGCTGCTGGACCTTTGTACAACAGCAGCAGTACAACAACAGTAAAAGCAGCGGTACATCAGCAGCGGTGCATGCTTCAAGTGCATAAGTGGATTATGTTTTTTAACAAAAAATGCCTTTCATGAAAAATCTTCAACAACGATAAAATAAATATCATTTGCTACGGCTACAATTCAATAGAAATTTTTTACAGCTATCATTTGCTGAACAAATGGATTCTTGGCATCCTGACAACCACAGCCAGAAAAAATAATGCCAGCATCAATTTTTATCACATAACTTTTTTATGTAATTCCTCTGTAAAGAAGATAAAAAATACACGTTAGTAAATATGAGATATAATGCCCAGCATTACTTCTGCCTGGGACACTTTTTTTTGAAACAAAGGCAGGAACTTTCCCTTATCTATTAATCAAGAAGAAAGCTGCTCGATTTATTTTTGGGAGAAACCGGACGAAAACCATACAACGAACACCACAGAGTGGAGCTCACACAACCACAAAGAGCAACACCTAAAGCGAGCAACAACCAAAAGCAAACAACTACTCGCCCAACCTAGCACAACCACGAACTGACAACACAACAACCTCAAATTGGCTCAACAATCAAGAAAAAGCGGAAGCTTTCCTTGGGCCGCGCGGCTTCTTTCTTGCCCTCTTTCTGAGAGACTTCTCCACTTTCATGAATACACCGTCCGAAGCTGTCCCTGCCAAGACACAAGCAATATTTTGCCATATCCGGGACAAGCCGCCTACAAATCGACAAGCAAGTCACAAATCTCTTTGCCAAAGAGGGCCTCAAAGTAAGGCACCAACATAGCTGTCTCATCAACCTGGTCACTCAAAGAAGAGAAAGTGACAGAAGCAACTAAACCTCCACTATCCACGGAGGAGAGCATCGGGCAGCACACAGACGAAGGTGGGGATGACGCCATGTCCACCGCCAAAGACTCCAATGAGCCGAGCTCCATCGGAAGCATCATAGATGATTACCCACAAGGCTCCAGTAGTATAGACAAAATCTGCACAACAGGGGCCACAATCTCGGTGCTAACAGCACTCTCAAGAACAGACGGCGTCAAATGCAGAGCACGGGGAGAAAAATCTCCAAAGAAACAATTAGCCCCCTCATCAACGGAAACAATCTAAGGCTCCGGTGGCAAAGGCACAAACGACACAACCTGAAGCTTGGCAAGAGCGTCGTGGAGCTCAATGCGAAGCAGATCAACCTTCTAAATAAGCTCCATGCGCAACAGGACAACCTGAGACTCCAAAGTAGAGACCAAAAATGCGCTGCCAATGGAATCCTTGCAACACCTAGCAGGGGACCTTGGTTATACACTTTTCTTTCAAGATCAACATGAAGGACTGAAACACACGGTTGGAAACAATTCATAAACGATAGATCCTACCTATATGAGGCAACAAGCTATAACCAAGGTCATGATACAGTCCATTTAACAAGCTATATTTCTGCTCTAAAATCATGAAGAGTATGAGGCAACTATAACCAAGGTAAATGATAAAGAGAAATCCATTTGAGGGGCACCAGTTGAGGAAGAATCAATGGCTACAGTATATATATTACAGTTCATGAACAGATACATCCTAGCTAGTGGTGCTGCATTATGGTCTTGAGTAACAGAATCTTTCAAGCTGACCAGGAACTGTAACAGATGTAAAATCATTTTAACTAGATGGCACTACATACTTATAAAGTAATGGACCAACATTCTGTATCCAGATTGAAAAAAGGGCTAATTGGTATACTAGCCAATATCTTCAGTTTATCAGTGAAGTAGTTGGCCCAAGTCTGAATCTGCTACTGCTACTCAGCCAAGAAAAGCACATATAATAAAAAATAACAAGAAAAGCACCATACCTACACTAAGGGTGAGTCGACTTCAACATCTTGTAGGTCTACTAGATCCGTGATTGCGCTTATGCGCGAGTGAGAAGCTGAATATAAAAGAATTCAAAACATATTAGTTTCAATAAAATGGAATTACATCAAGCAATGGAGCTGAGTGGGTTAGGTTACCAGATCCTCGATACCAATCATGCGATTAGATAAGGGCCTCAACACTCTCAACATTCAACCTGCTACGGAAGTCGTTCACAATTCTTTTTGGGCATATTGCTGCTCTTGCTCTTGCTCTTGGTTTGTCATCCGGGGAAAATATGGAGGAAAAATATATAAGGTGTATACAGGTTACAGTTTGGTTGAAGTTACAACAAATGATCAATGATACTTTAATTTAGAAAGCTTTCAGGCTTTCAGCAAACATCTACATGCAACCCTAGCGAGTAGCCGTTGCCCCACTTTTAGATCCTTTTATGAATGTAGAACAACAGAATACAGTGAGTTCCCTACAGCTAACAGAGACCTAAATGAAACAAGAACCATATAAGCAGCAGCTATGAGTACACCAAGTAAATTTGCGAGTTTCATTTCACACAGCCAGATTAGAACAACAATATGCTTCCGATCAATATTAATATTAGAACACAACAGCAGTAAACGGTTTCTCGAACACTCGCAACAATCAAGATACAACAGTCTGCAGTCTATTTTCATTGGAAAAAACTCAGTACCCTACACTATTTGGAAGACAATGTTGCTGCTATCCCCTTAAAACTTTCAGGTTCCATTAAATAAAGTATAAAAAGGGAGAACACGAAAAAAAATCCATTACACACAGCTTCAGTCACCCAGTGCCACCTAGAATGCCCTTTTTGACTAATATGGTCAGAACTCAGAAGTATTTAGGCAATTTACTGACTGGCATCAGGAAACAACAAAATTGTTCTACATATACTCACCTAAATTTCATTAATTACCTAGTATATTTTTTGGGGAACGGTCATTTCAAACAAGACCTAGACATGAATACAGTAACAAACGTGTCTCAAAACCACAAACAAATCAAGCCGGTGTGTGTTGCAGATGAATACGGTAAGAATGAAGGAGATGGGAGACCGGGGAGGAATTCTTGCATTCAGTACCTGGGCAGATAAACTAATCGATAGAATCTCAGATATCATTAATACGGAGTACTATGAATAGGTGATACCGCGATGGCAGATGCGAGAGGAGGAGTCGGCGTGCTCCGCAACTGGGCGCTCCCCGCCTAGCGAGCTCCTCCGGCAGCGTCGCGGCGTTCCGACTCCATCCTGATATCGAATTGGGCCGGTCCAGCGTGTCACTGGGCCGAACCGGACCCATTGAATCTTGAGATCCATCCGAGTCCATCCTGATATCGGGTTCCGTTACGTCAGCCCACACAGCTCAAACCTATATGTAACAGCTGACAGCAGAAGCGGACAAGCAGGATCGATCTTGACCGGCGGCGGCGCCTCTCAATACCCTCAAAGGAACAGGCGGCCTACGAGGAGAGAAAACCGGACATTGAATTTGGGTGTGAAACTCGCCAGGGAACAGAGCCAAGTTGAGATGGGGATCACGTTCTCATCGCTGCAGTGTGTTCGTCGCCGGGCACAGGAGTTGCTACGGGTTCTGTCACCCACGACGCCGATCTCCCTGCCAAACAACGTCGTCTCCAACATCCTCTCTAGGGTTCCGGTGAAGTCCCTGTGCCGTTTCCGATGTGTGTCCAGAGGGTGGCGTGCCATCATCTCGGACCCCGTCTTTGTTGCGGCGCACAAGTCCCGCCCGCCCCAGCCGTTCCTCGTTGCCGGATCCTCCAGCGAGTCCTGTCTACGGCTGGTAGATGCAAGTGGCAGCGTTGTGAGAGTCATCAATTACACGGGTTGGGGTTGGACACCGGTGTGCATGAGCCCAGTTGACGATGTCTTATGTGTTACCGGATATTCCAATGGCGCCCCCGTCGCCGGGATGATCGACCTCACCACCATGAAGGTGTTTGTGACTCACCTGGAACAAGACAGAGCATGGGGTTGCGGTCGTGCCGTTCCGTCCGGCTTGTACAAGCTGGTGCGTTTTAAGTACCTCGAGTGCGAGGTATTCACGATAGGAGGTGGTGACGGGTGGAGGAGGAGGAAATCATTCCCCTTCCGTACAGACCATTACAGTTGTGACAACTACACTGCAGCGGTAAATGGGGTGCTGCATTTCCTGGCGGTGGCGCTACCGGATGCACCGGGCAGTGTACTCCGCTTCGATCTCGAGACGGAGGAGTGGAAGAGTAGGATCAAAGGCCCACCAAATGTGAAGCTTGGAAGGTCAGAAATCACCTTAGGGGAGCTCAATGGTCACCTGTGCATTGTTGAACCAGGGACTCGTACCACTGACTCTGGATATACCACCTTATGGAAGCTCCTAACAGATTCTGACGAGAGTACATGGGCTAAGGCGTACATGCTACCATTGGACGCATCCACGTATTACCAGATGATGCCTTTGAGAGCGGTAGCAAACGGTCGGAAGCTGATTTTCCGTTACAACTGGTTAGGAGGAGCACCGATACTACAAATCTACGACCATTCTTACGATACGTGCACAGATGCAATGGAACAACTGCTCGGTGACCATGTATCTGGTATCGGCTTTTGCAGCTTGCACCTAGAGAGTCTTATGTCGCCCAAGATCCAATATCTCAAATCATCTGTATGTTATATCTAAAATGTTCTCTTAGAGTATTATATTTGTCAAACATACATAACGGACTGAGCTAGCCAGATTATGGTGAGTTTCGGATTTGTAAAAATTGATTGTGAGGGTTTTAATCGTATAGTTAGCTATTTTCTTGTATATCTATACTACTATTAAAAGAGCAAACTTGTGTTGATACATTGAATCTGAGCCCTTCAATATTTGGCCAACGGTCCAGATCGCTCCAATGTTTGACAACTCAACACAAATCCACTTTTGCCTGTTTTACCCTCCCACCAAATCACATAATACGACCAAATTGCCACCGTACTGGTCCAACCGTTATTTGATCCGTAGAGGGAAAAAAGAAAAACATCTGCGCCTCATGTACCGTGCTAGGGCACGGGCAGCCAGAAACAGTTCTCACGATCGGGGTGCTCGAGCTCGACACGGGCGCCTGGCCAGGAGCCGCAGCTTCGGTGACGCCGGCATGTGCCCATGCTGCCGCGGTGGTGCGGGACGTGTGATACCATCGCCAACGACTTCGCATCCTCGATGTGCAACCGAAAGCTCATCGGCGCGCGCGGCTTCTTCCAGGAATTTGGGGCCAGCGGCGGGAACGTCTCCGACGGGACACCGAGCTTGGCTCGCCGAGGGTCCACAACGGGCACGGCACCCACACGGCGTCCATGGCCGCGGGGTCCGTCGTGGCCGACGCGAGCCTCCTCGGCTACGCGCATGGAGCCGTGGGCATGGAGCAGGCCATGGGTGCGCGTCGTGGCGTACAAGGTCAAGGTGTGCTGGAGGCAGAGGTGCTTCAGATCCGACATACTCGCGGGCATGGAGCCGTGGGCATGGAGCAGGCCATTGACAATGGAGTCGATGCCCTCTCTCTGTCTTTTGGCGGCGGCTCGTACCAGCTCTCGCGCGACCGATCGCCGTGAGCCCCCCTCGCAGCATCGTTGTGGCGTGCTCAGCGGGGAACAGCGGGCCGGCGCCGTCCTGGCTGGTGAACACCGCTCCGTGGATCATTACCGTTGTGTCGGGTGACGTGAACGGGCTCGGGTGACGGGAACGCCGACATGTCCGCTCTACTGCGGGAACGGGCTCGGCGACGACAAGTTCCCTCTGGTGTACAGCACCTTGCAGCAACGCGAGCAAGCTGTGCATGGCATATGAGGCGCTGCAGCGTTGGAGAAGATCGTGCGGCAACCGGCAACTGGTAGTCAACCACCGTCGTCCTCCCGGTTTCAACACAGGTAACCGACTCTTATCTCTGTTCCCCTGATCCCCTCCATCTCCTTCCGTCTCATGCTTGGTATTGTAAGTATGATTTGTCAGATATGCTGCGATTTAGATCGAGTGATTTTATAAGATTTTTCAGTCAGGGGATCACCTAGCACATACACTTGGAAGATTGCCAATGATTATAGTCATTTTGGTGTTTTGCTAAAGTAAACAAATCACAATTATAAGTGACATCGGAGGAGATGATCAAGTGAGCAAGCATGAACGTCAAACTATGCCAAAGGAGTAAAGGAGCTTCCTGTAATGTGGTACTTCATAATTTTATTACTATTTGAATTTGTTCCGCTCTCACTAGAGACATCAAGTTGTTTTTCACAGAGCTATAATGTACATCTTCATCCTATAAAGTTTCGATGCATATGTTTATGAACTATGTTTTGGGGGAATCTGTTTATTGGATATGTTAGCAAGTTACTCAGTTACTCACTAGAAATCTAGGTAACTCCCTTTCCCTTCCGTTTGAATCTGCCTAAGAGGATTGGTTATGTTCGTAACTATCCGTTCTGGTTAGTTGAGTGGTTGTGACACCGATGTACTGGCCTTTGAGTTCTATTTTTTCATTTTTAATGGGAGATTTTGATATGGGGATCCAAAAGTGTATTTGATATTGATGTAAAATGGTGGCTGAGCCTTTTTATTTGAAAAAAGTTGAGGAAATATTTGTGCTAAATGCCAACTAATCAGCATGTCGGTTGGAATGTTTGTCACCGGTCTTGAAAATTAGCAAAATATTTCAAAAAATAATATAATTAACCAAAAACTATTGTTAAGATTAAGATCGTGCGTTGCACGTGCCAAGCAACTAGTAGTCTAAAAGAAGTAAGTTTGAATTCACGTTCTGACGAACAGAAAGATATTTCGATCATGCATTGTGTATAGCGACAACAATGATTTGCTCACATTAATCACTCTATTAAAAGAACAATTTTGGTGCTTAAAAACAAAACGAAACCACACATAAGTTCGTGTGCGTGGGTGAGTCAAGATGTGTGCAAAATGATGTATAATTCGAGGTATCTTCTATAATTGACTTTGAAATTAATACAGTATTGCATAGAGAACAGAAAATTCGTGTGTTGTGCCTTTCATACAAGGATGCTCAAATAGAAGGCGGGAGTATTAAACCGGATTGAAAATGATTCTTTAAGGCATCAGGTCATGGGAAACAATCCTTCCGGTAACAACATCTTCAACGGTGGGGCAAAATTTCGACGTCTCCATGTTTTGTCCATTTGATGTCCTACAAACATAGTGTGCGGATAGCTGGGACGGGTACCCTCAATGACAACCTATCCATTTATAGTTAGAAAAATTTATCCAAGGAACCATCAGACTTCATCTTGTGACGGTAGATCCACTTGCCAGTAACGATGTTAGCATTGCGAGGTGGATCAACGAGGACCTAAGTGTTGTTGGAGAGAAGAGCACCATACTCCTCAACCATAGCGGAATGCCAGTTCGGATCCTTGAGAGCACCACGATAGGTCTTCGGTATTGGAGATAAATCCTCAACATGAAGATTAAAAATCGGATTCGTCTTCACAATGCCCCGTTTAGCACGAGTGGCCATGGCATGAGATGGTGGCGGTGGCGGGACCCGCGGGCGGTGAGTCCGAGGCGGGACCGTAGCAGCAGCCGCTGGCGGCGTGGTGGCGGGAGGCGCGTCCGCGGCAGCAGGAGAGGCGCGCCCGTCAGGGCGCTCGGCAGGGGCTGCCTCGGCAGGCGACCGTGGCGTCGCGGCAGGTGGCGACTGATACGTCCATTTTGCATCACTATTTTATATCATAATTTACTGCTATTCATTGATATATTTCATATTTGGATGATATACTTATGTTATTTTATCTTGTTTTGCATGTTTGATGATTATTGGAGAATTAACTGCCGGAGTCAGGATTCAGCTGGAAAAAGCATCGTCAAGACACCCTATTTCTGAAGATCAACAATTCACGGAAAATATACAGATGTTCCTATTTTATCAGATGCCGGAGCCAGCCAAAAGGGGAGGCTGAGATGGGCCACGAGGGGCCCACACCACCCCACGGCGCGGGCCCCCTCTGCCGCGCCGGGGCATGGTGTGGCCGCCCTGGCCCACCTCTGGCGCTCCCCCTTCGCGTACTTATCCCCCAGAAACCCTAAGACGGGGGAGCCATCGAGGAAATATTCCGCCGCCTCCACGAGGCGGAAACCACAGAGAGAGAAAAAGCTCTCCGGCAGGGAGAAATCTGCCGGGGAAATTCCTTCCCGGAGGGGGAAATCATCGCCATCGTCATCGTCATCACGCTGGACTTCATCGGGATCATCATCATCATCATCTCCACCGCCGTCACCATCATCTCCACCGCTCCACTCGTTCCGCTGTAACATCTAGGGTTATACTTTGTGTAGTTCATAGGGGAAACTTTCCCGGTGTTGATTACTACTTGTGGTTGATGCTATTAAGTTTTATCGGTGAATTGAAGTATATGTCCAGATTGTTATTCATCATTATATCACCTCTGATCATGATCCATATGATGTCTTGTGAGTAGTTCGTTCAGTTCTTGAGGACATGGGAGAAGTCATGCTGTTAGTAGTGGAACTATGTTGAGTAATATTTAATGGTTTGATATTTAAGTTGTGGTGTTATTCTTCTAGTGGTGTCGTGTGAACGTCGACTACATGACACTTCACCTTTATGGGCCTAGGGAATGCATTGTGTATTCGGCTACTAATTGTGGGGTTGCCGGAGTGACAGAAACCTAAACCCCCGTTAGTAAACCGGTGCATGAGGGAGTGTAGGATCTCAGAGTTTAAGGCTGTGGTTAGATTTATCTTAATTACTTCCTTGTAACGCGGATGCTTGCAAGGGGTTTAATCACAAGTATGTATTAGTCCAAGTTAGGGCAGTGCATTAGCATAGGTTCACCCACACAACACTTATCAAAACAATAAAGATTAATCAGCTGTAGGAAGCGAAAGCACTTGACGAAATTCCCGTGTGTCCTCAAGAACATTTTGCCATCATAAGTAAACCAACCGGCTTATCCTTTGCTCTAAAAAGGATTGGGCCACTTGCTGCAATTATTATTACTGTCTTTTATTTACACGTATTTTATTTATCTGCAATATCAAAAACCCCTAAAAACTTGTCTGCTAGTATTTACAGTGATTCCTTGATCAAAACTACTTGTCAACACCTTCTGCTCCTCGTTGGGTTCGACACTCTTATTTATCGAAAGTACTACGATACACCCCCTATACTTGTGGGTCATCAAGACTATTTTCTGGCGCCGTTGCCGGGGAGTGAAGTGCTATTGGTAAGTGGAATTGGTAAGGGAAACCTTTACTGTAAGTGCTGTTTTTATTTCTGCTTGCTGCTTTATTTTATTATGGAGAGATCTCCATTCGAATCCCTATTTGGGAATACTACTGCCACTGCTAAGGTAGTAGATGAACCGCCGCCTGCTGAATTAGATCCATTTAAAATACCTATGAAAATTGTTGAACGTGTTATGGATAACCGCTATGTTGGAGATGGAACCATCCATCCTGGTGATCATTTACTATTTATACATGAATTATGCGAGTTGTTCAAGTGTGCAGGTATTTCAATGGAAAAAGTCAAGAGGAAGTTATTCTCTATATCACTGAAGGGCCGAGCTGCGGAATGGTATAAGATGCTGAAGAATGGCCGATCTATTGGCTGGGAGGAAATTGTACCTCTCTTTTATTCTAAATTCTATCCTCCTAGTGAGATTCATCAAGATCGAAATCGCATATATAATTTTTGGCCTCATGATGGAGAGAGTATTGCCCAAGCGTGGGGGAGATTGAAGTCACTAATGCTCAAATGTCCCATTCATGAGCTCCCAAGTAATATTGTTATCAATAATTTTTATGCAAGGCTTTCTCTTCATGATAAGGATTTATTGGATGCCTCTTGTTCTGGATCATTTACACGTACTGAAGAAGAAGTTAAATGGGACCTTCTTGACCGTATTCAGGAAAATACTGAAGGATGGGAGAACGACAAAGGTAGAAAGTCAGGTATAAATTATGATTACGAATGCATTAAATCTTTTATGGAGACTGATGATTTCCGTAATGTTAGTGCTGTTTATTGTCTTGATTCTCAAGTTGTTGCAAATTATTACAAAGCTTTTGCCTCTTATCTTGATGTGCCTAAGAAGGATTTGAATAAATATCATGAACCTTATAAAGATAAAACCAATTCGGCCATTGGCAAAAGTATTGAAGTTCATACTGTTGATCACATTTTGCCAGAACCTTATATTGAAAAAATACCTTTTCCTGTTAAAGTCAAGAACATTCTCTGATAGCTAGTGTGGTTAATAAAAGTGCCAAGAAACCTTTAGAGCCTGATGAACAAATAACTGTTGAACCTGAAGTAGCAATATAAAGGATTTGGTAACTGAAAATGTAGATGGAGAACATATTATCTTTTGTGAAGATGCTTCTAATATTGTTTCGCATCCTGGTAAATCTAGGAAAACAAGTGTTCCTGTGCTTTCAGTGAAGATAGGAGAACATTGCTATTATGGTTTATGTGATATTGGTGCAAGTTCTAGTGCTATTCCTTTTGAACTTTATAAAGAAATTATGCATGAAATTAGTCCCTGTGAACTTGAGGATATTGATGTGGTTATTCAACTTGCCAATAGGGAAACTATCTCTCCATTGGTATTGTGAGAGATGTCGAGGTTTTATGCGGTAAAACTAAATATCCTACTGATTTTCTAGTACTTGGTTCTAAAGCTAGTAAAACTTGTCCTATTATTTTCGGTAGACCTTTCTTGAATACATGTGGTGCTATTATAGATTGTAAGAAAGAGAAAATTTACACTAAATTTAATGGAGAATCTTATGAGTTTAATTTCTCTAAGTTTGGTAAGAAACTTTATGAAACTGATTTGCCTAATGAGGACTCGAAAATTGAACAACTGCTGCTATTGCTATTGCTCCTAACAATGCCTTGCAGCAATTTATGGAGGAACACGAAAGTGAGGTCTTTATGGAGGAAAGGAATGAAATTGACAATATCTTTCTTCATCAACCACCATTACTTAAGCATAATTTGCCGGTGGAAGATTTGGGTACCCCTGCACCTCCTAAAGAAGATCCTGTTTTTGATTTAAAACCTTTGCCTGATAACCTTAAATATGCTCACATTGATGATAAGAAAACATATCCTGTTATTATTAGTTCTAAACTTTCAGGTACTGAAGAGGCAAGGTTATTGGAAGTATTGAGGAAACACCGAGGGCTATCGGATATACTTGGATGATTTAAAAGGGATTTCTCCTACTATATGTCAACACGCCATCAACATGGAAGATGATGCAAAACCTGTTGTGGAGCACCAGCGTCGTTAATCCCTAAAATGAAGGAAGTGGTAAGAAATGAGGTATTAAAACTCCTCGATGCTGGTATAATTTATCCTATTGCTGATAGTAAATGGGTAAGTCCTGTGCATTGTGTTCCTAAGAAAGGAGGAGTTACTGTTGTGCCAAATGAAAATGATGAACTTATTCCTCAAAGAGTAGTTGTTGGATATAGGATGTGCATTGATTTTCGAAAGGTTAATAAAGTTACTAAGAAAGATCACTATCCTTTACCTTTTATTGATCAAATGTTAGAAAGGTTGTCTAAGAAAACTCATTTTTGCTTTCTTGATGGTTATTCTGGATTTTCACAAATTGCTGTTAGAGCGAAAGATCAAGAGAAAACTACTTTTACTTGTCCTTATGGAACTTATGCTTATAGGCGTATGCCTTTTGGTTTGTGTAATGCTCCTGCTACATTTCAAAGATGCATGTCTGCTATTTTTCATGGTTTTTGTGAAAAAATTGTGGAAGTATTCATGGACGATTTTTCCGTCTATGGAACTTCTTTTGATAACTGCTTGCAAAACCTTGATAAAGTTTTGCAGAGATGTGAGGAAACTAATCTTGTTCTTAATTGGGAGAAATGTCACTTTATGGTTAATGAAGGGATTGTTCTTGGACATAAAATTTCTGAAAGAGGTATTGAAGTGGACAGAGCTAAAGTTGAAGCAATTGAGAAAATGCCCTGTCCCAGGGATGTTAAAGGTATTCGTAGTATTCTCGGTCATGCCGGTTTCTATAGAAGGTTTATTAAAGATTTCTCTAAAATTTCAAAACCTCTTACTAATCTTCTCCAAAAAGATGTACCTTTTGTTTTTGATGATGATTGTAAAGAAGCTTTTGAGCTCTAAAAAAGGCTTTAACCACTGCTCCTGTTGTTCAACCTCCTGATTGGACTTTACCTTTCGAAATTATGTGTGATGCTAGTGATTTTGCTGTAGGTGCTGTTCTTGGACAGCGAGTAGATAAGAAGTTGAATGTTATTCATTATGCTAGTAAGACTCTTGATGCTGCTCAAAAGAATTATGCCACTACTGAAAAAGAGTTTTTAGCAGTAGTTTTTGCTTGTGATAAGTTTAGACCCTATATTGTTGATTCGAAAGTTATTATCCATACCGATCATGCTGCTATTAGATACCTTATGGAAAAGAAAGATGCTAAGCCTAGACTTATAAGATGGGTGCTTTTATTACAAGAGTTTGATTTGCATATTGTAGATAGGAAAGGTGCTGAAAATCCTGTCGCTGATAATTTGTCTAGATTGGAAAACATTTCTTATGATCCTGTTCCTGTTAACGATAGTTTTCCAAATGAACAATTGGCTGTGATAAAGGTAAGCTCGCGAGAAAGTCCTTGGTATGCTGACTATGCTAACTTTATTGTTGCCAAGTATTTGCCTCCAACCTTTACAGCTCAGCAAAGAAGGAAATTCTTTTATGACTTGAGGCATTATTTTTGGGATGACCCACACTTATATAAAGAAGGAGTGGATGGTATAATGCGAAGATGTGTTCCAGAATTTGAACAAAAAGAAATATTGAGAAAATGCCATGGAAGTGCTTATGGAGGACATCATGCTGGAGATAGAACTGCACAAAAGGTTTTACAATCAGGTTTTTATTGGCCTACTCTTTTTAAAGATGCAAGAAAATTTATTTTATCATGCGATGAATGTCAAAGAGTTGGTAATATAACTAGACGCAATGAAATGCCTATGAATTATTCTCTTGTTATTGAACCTTTTGACTGTTGGGGATTTGACTTTATGGGTCCTTTTCCTCCTTCTGATGGTTATACTCATATACTTGTTGCTGTTGATTATGTTACTAAATGGGTAGAAGCTATACCAACATCTAGTGCTGATGGTGAGACATCATTAAAAATGCTTAAAGATATTATTTTTCCAAGGTTTGGTGTGCCTAGATATCTCATGACTGATGGTGGTTCTCATTTTATCCATGGTGCTTTTAGAAAAACCCTTGCTAAATATGATGTTAATCATAGAATTTCTTCACCTTATCATCCTCAAACAAGTGGTCAAGTAGAATTATCAAATAGAGAGATTAAATCTATTTTGCAGAAGACTGTTAATAAATCTAGAAAGAATTGGGCTAGGAAGCTTAATGATGCTTTGTGGGCTTATAGAACTGCTTATAAAAATCCTATGGGTATGTCTCCTTATAAAATGGTTTACGGAAAAGCTTGTCATTTACCTCTAGAATTAGAACATAAAGCTTATTGGGCCGTAAAAGAACTTAATAGAGATTTTAAACTTGCCGGTAAAAAAGGTTACTTGACTTGAGTTCCTTAGATGAATGGAGAAGTGAAGCTTATGAAAATGCTAGACTTTTTAAAGAGAAAGTGAAACAATGGCATGATAGGAGAATCCTAAAGAGAGAGTTTAATGTTGGTGAGAAAGTTCTATTGTATAGGTCTCGTCTCAGATTTTTTGCAGGTAAATTACTTTCGAAATGGGAAGGACCTTATGTTGTTTCAGAGGTTTACCGTTCAGGTGCAATCAAAATTACTTCGCTTGATGGTGACAAATCTCAAGTGGTTAATGGTCAAAGACTCAAGCATTATATTTCTGGGGATTCTTATAACGAAGACGTTGATATTATTCAAGTAGTGACTCCGGAAGATTTTATTAAAAGTCAAATTCAGAAAACTGCAGAGTCTGTTTTCGAATAGGTAACAGTTTTGGTAAGAAAAAGTTCGCGTTTAACTTCCCAACTTATGTTTTTGTTGTTTTTATTAAATATGGAAAATTACGAGCCAAAAACGGGGAGGAAACGGTGCCCGAGGGCACCACACCACCCCACGGCGCGGGCCCACCCTTGGCCGCGCCGGGCATGGTGTGGGCGCCTCGGAGCCCGTCTCCAGCCCGGTTTCGACCTGGACTTTCCTTTTGTTATGAAACTTTTTGCTATATAATCCCCCGGATCCCCCGAGGTCCGTATATCGTTTTCTCGTCGTGTTTTGTTTCGAGCTGTTTCTGCCAGGAATTGTTTCCAGATTTAGAAGCATCATGGTCTCCAACAACAACAACAAGGGCAAGGAGGCTCTGAAAGATGATCTCAAGATCCCGAGCTGGAGGAGGAAGTCAAGAGTGAAGCTGAAGATGAAGTAGAAGAAGACCCGCGCTCGTACCCGCGCGCCACCATTGCAAGTATCGGAGTGGTGGCAAATCCATTCAACCCAAAGAGGAATGCGCGGATGAGCACAGGGGGGAAGGTTCCACGTCATTGCTTAGCTCCAAGAACATCTTCTCCAGGCACCAATAACCCTTTCCACACTTTAATCCATAAATATCAGTTTGAAAGAGTTCCTGAGGCAGAACTACCCACTAGTTGGAATATAGATCGTTCTAACAATGCAGGAAAAGGAAGCTCTCAGTCTGATGAGAAGTGGGGAAACAATTCCAAGAGCTGGGACTCACAGTCTGATAGGTTCATGAACCGTATTGAACACAACACGGAGTTGATTCGTGCTCTCACTTACAAGATTGACGAGTTGAAGGAGTTGGTTGAGAAGCTTATTAGGGATTCACCATCACCACCGAAGGAGTAATTCATCATTGGTATTGGCATCCCCTCAGCTTGTTCCAAGCTTGGGGGGAGTGCCGCGGTATCATCACCATTATCTTTTACCTTTTACTTTTCAGTCGAGTCATATCATGAGTAGAGAAGTTATCATATAGGATGGTTTGCAGTGTGGAAGTATCTCTCCTTTAGTTGGTTATCTATGTATCCCTTGGTGTGAGTTGCCGTTATTGGAATATTAATGAGAAGTTTTATCATTTACTTTCTGCACACTTTATTTTACTTTGCAAATTTCTGTCATATGAATGATCTTGTTGTTAGTATTGGCATCACTTTGGGAGCATCAAGTAAATCTATTTGGTTTTGGCAAACTTAGCATTGGTCAGTAGCAACAATACTTTGAGGCTTAAGTAGAAAAGAGGGGATTGCATGTAGATACATTATCTCATTATCTTTCTTTCTTGTTGGCTCATGAGCTTAGTATTCTTAAGTTAAAATTATTTGTGTTTACAAGGAAGATTGCATGATTGTTTCTATTACATTTATATTTGTTTGTATCCCTCCACTCTTATGCTTGCTACCCAGCCTTGCTAGCCAAAAACCTGTACTGAGAGGGAATGCTTCTCGTGCATCCAAACCTTGAGCCAAAACCCATGCCATTTGTGTCCACCATAACTACCTATATGTGGTATTTCCTTGCCACTCCAAGTAAATACTTCATGTGCTACCTTTAAACTATTCAAAAGCTACTACTCCTTATTTGTGTCACTGTTTACTAGCTCATGAGGAGTATGTGGGTTATTCTTTATTTGCTTGTCAGACAGACTTTCACCACCAGACTAGCGGCATATACATCCGCTTATCTATTAAATTTGCAAAAAGAGCTGGCAAATGGGGTGCCCAGTCCCAATTAATTACAACTTTAACCGCTTAATTCTCTTCACATTTTTGCCCTGATTTATCAGACAAGCAATGATACCAGTGAATAACTGCATGTGTAAACAAAAGAGAAAAAGAGGGATGATCTGCCTTGCTGGTAGAAATAACGTCCTTCATGGGAGCCGCTCTTGAAAGTCTGGTTGACAAGAGAGATATTGTTTTCACCCACTACCATTCGTTGACAATTCTCATACACCACTCAAAACTTATTTTTTATTCTCTATATGATTTCAAAAACTTAAAAAGCTCTAGCACATGATTTAATCCTGCTTCCCTCTGCGAAGGGCCTTTCTTTTACTTTTATGTTGAGTCAGTAAACCTATTCCCTTCTTTCTTAAGCAAGCATTTGAGTTGTTGTGATTCAACCATCTATATATTAATATTATCAATCATGTTGTTATCCTTCCTTGTTTTGCACAAGTCTTTTATCTGAAGGAATATAACTTTGAAAGTTATCAATGACTGTAAAGAAATTGTGATAATTGAGCATGTAAGTTCTGCAATATAGCTCCGATATAAGGACTCTACTCGAAAGATAAGTACAATCTGTTAATTGTTCTCTGACCAAGAACGAAGTTTGCCATCACCAAACTATGATTTTCTTTATGCACCTTTATTGTGATTTCCATTACTCGTTTCAAGATAAGTTATATGAGGGGAAGTTGCTGTCTAAAATGATTTGTGTATAATACATGTTGATGCTTCTTGTCCGTATTCTTTATTATCGACGCTTCACTCCATAAACCTGTGGTCTTGTTTACTGAGTTCACCTTTCGCTTGGGGACAAGTGAGATCTAATCTTGGGGGGAGTTGATACGTTGATGCATGTAAAATGCATACATGAACTTTACATTTTATTACATGTTATTCCATGTTATTTGCATCATATAAGGGTTATATTCATGATTTATATTAAGTTTTGGGGATAATTAACAACTCCCCCATTTTTCTGGAATTAACCCTGCGCTGTCAGAAAACCCCTTTTTCTATATTTTGATGTTTCAGTGACCCAAACGACGTCTAAATGACCTGAAACTTTACGGGGATCACTTTTTTTTGGAAGGAACGAAACGTAGGCGCAAAGGAATCGAAGAAACGGAGACCAGAAGACAGAAAGGGGTGGGCCCACGCGGCCAGATTCCCTGACCGCGTGGGGTCCCCCATCCTGGCCCTCGGGCCTCCGCTGCCATCGATCTTTCTTCCCGAAGCTTCGTCTTGACCTAAAAACGACTATATATAGACCCCCCAGGGCTTTCGCGAAAGGGAGCGCCGCCGAAACACAGAAACCAAGAAACAGAGACCTGGAGCTGCAGATTGGAGGGGGAAAACTCCGGCGGGGCGCTGCCGGGGTGGTCTCCATCTTCTCCAACGACTTCTCCACCGTCTCCATGATGAAGGGGGAGTAGTCCACCCTCTGGACTATGGGTTTGTGGAAGTAACTTATGTATCTCTCTCTCTTGAGCTTCACTAATTAGTACCGTATGAGCTGCTAAACATGATTACGGTCATCTATGTAATACCTTTGTGGTGGATATTGTGGTATGAGATGATTTGTTATGCATTTACCGTTGTGTTGGAGCTTTTATGATTTGTCATACTTTGGAGATATTCTTTGATGCATGTGATGGTTTGATTTATGCATAATGCCTTGTTTATCCTTGTCATGAGGTGATTGACACCACCAAGTGTGGATAGATGAGAGAGATGTGGTCATGCACACGAATTATGAATCATTGCACTAGTGTTTAGAATATTGTCCATTATGAAGTATGATGTATGTAGGTACGGGATGGCCGATGTGACATGGCATATGTATTGAGTGACATGTGAAATACAGCCCAACATCCTTTATCTGGGGGTAAAAAGAAAGAGTATGATGTGGGAGTGACAGCAGCCATGCTAGCCTTGCGGGGGTGACATAGTACACAAATGAGTATTTCTTTCAACTATGTGTTTTAGGACATATAGCCGTCATTAAAAGCTACCATTAAAACATGACAATTGTGTGTACTTTATCTATAACATGATAATCACCGTAGATGAGAGAGAGAGAGGATTAAGTGAACCCATGAACCCATGTCCATTATTCCTATAAGAGAAAACCTTTGTCTTGTCCTCTTGCATTGAAGAGGATTGGGACACTTTTACATTCTTGTTTTGTTACATTAAACTTCCATCAATTAAATCAACCACCCTGTTCTTTAAACTTGTTTAGTGCATAATCAACTAAAACTTGTGACACTTTAGTTGTAGGGAATAGATAACTTTTCCTTCTTGATCCCGCGGATCGATACCTTACTTCCACATTGAGAGGTGCTACAGTGATCCCCTGCTCTTGGGGGTTATCAAGTACTTTTCTGGCGCCGTTGCCGGGGAGCGTAGCGCTTAAGTTCCTATTCTTGTTTGCACTAGATATTTATTTTCAGTTTTGCATTTAGTTTAGTTTTATTTTCAGTTTTCATTAAAAACATAAAATACATAAAAACTATTGATACTATTACTATAGCATTTATGAATCGTGCTTCGCTGCATCTTGCTTTATATGAAAGTGCTTATGCTAATGCTCCTAAAGTGGTTGAAACTACTGTGTCTGAGATACCTAAAGTGGGATATAAAATTCCCGTTGGTCATGTTAAAAGAGTTATGAAAAATCCATTTACAGGGGATGGAACTAAGTCTGCACGTGAACACGTGGAGACAGTTGAAGAGATATGTGGTTTATTTAGGCTTCTGGCATTTCTGATGATCAGGTAAAAAGGAAGCTATTATATTTGTCTTTATCTGGAAATGCTCGTATTTGGTTCAAGTCTTTGGATGAAGAAGTTACTATTGAATGGAGTAGTTTGAGGAAGGTTTTTCTTAAATATTTTACTCCTAAAGAAAGAATTCTTGCTGCCACGAAAAGTACTAATATTTTGCAGGAAGAGGAGGATAAAACCTAAGCTTGGGGATGCACGTGCAACCCCAAGAGGATGATGAAAACATAAGCTTGGAAGAGGAAGTATGTGAAGAGGAGATTAAAATGGATGTGCTCCAACCTAAGCTTGGGGAAGAGTTGGATCTCCCAGCTTCACCATCAACAAATGATAGTAACACTCAAACTCAAAAATCTTTTGTTATTTATGAGAATCCATGTTATGATGAGGGTGAAACTGAAAATGCTATGGTCCTATATGATAACCCATGCTATTATGATGAAACTAAAAATGCTCCTTTACTTTCTATTAATGCTTTAGATGATGGTCCTATGCTTATTGATAAACCTCCATGTTTAGTTGTTACTAAATTAAGTGAGGATAAAAATGATATACTTGCTGTTTGTGATGGTACTCTTACTCATGAGAGTCCTACTTTGTTCTTAAATTCTCCTAATTACACCATAGAGGAGAAAATTGCTTATGTTGAGAAATACTTATGTGGTTTGCAGTTACCTTTAGTTCCAAATCTTTGTTGCAACCATGATATTAAACTTAATATTGATCTTATTAACTATTTTGAAAGAGGGAAGCATGCTAATTAATTCCATAATAAATTTAATAATCCTCTTTATGTGCCTAAATTATCTAAGTTGAATGATTCTTGTGGTTATATGGTTGAATTTATTTCTACTATTTCCAACTATTATGAAAGAGGAGGTGATAAGAATCCTCTTTATGCTAATAATTATATGCTGCAAGTAAACATTGTTAATATGCATTGGGAAACTTCTATTTATGGTGATTTATTCATATACAAAATGCTAATGCATAGAAAGAAAGTTAGACTTTGTTGTTATTACTTTTGTGTTTTGTTTTTCTCTCAACTAGGGTTCAACTTGACTATTATTTTGATTGGTTTGAGAACACCATGGGATCCTGGTATTATGCATGAACACTTTCCAAGGAAGAGGGACGCATCAAAGTATAAGTTCCCTCATGAGATTCAACCTTCATGAACATCAAGTAAGAAGCCTAGCTATATGGCTATAAAGAAAGCGCTTTACGGGAGGCAACCCGGTTGTTTTTATTTGTGATTTTATTTGAGTCCTCTTGCTGTAACAAGAGAGTTAGTTTGTAGTTTTGTTTCTGGAATTTTTAATAAAGTGCCAAGTTTTACCTATTTTTGGTTTGAAAAGTTGCTATTCATTTTCGGAGATTTTTTCCTGCACGAGTCTGTGCATGGTTTGATTTTTCATTTTTATTCTGTAAATCCGATTGAGCTGTAATTTGAACTGTAGTTGCAACTTTTCATCCTCTGTATACGTGATTTTTTCAGATTTTTCTGACGAGTTTAAGTAGGGTAGAAAAATGTGTTTTGCTGCTGCTGTTTTTCTGGACAGATTCTGTCTCCATTTTGTTTGATGCATCCTTTGAACTTTTAACTTGAATCTTTTTGATTCAATTGAGTTTATGAGTAGGCATACAACATTATACACTTTCTGGACATTCATATGAATTTTTGTCTAAGGATTTTATGCAGCAAGGAACCTATTTGTCTATCACTACTAATATCACCCCACAGAAAAGAAATGGGAGAAACAGTGTTTTGAAGTTTTTTCACAGGGATTAGAGGAGCTGCACCAAGAGCTATCCAAGGATGGTGAAGACCATAAGCTTGGGGATGTCAAGACAACCCCACTGGACCAACACACTCTCGGTTTGCACACGTCTAACTTCTGTTTTTCGATCAATGCACTTTATCGTATAAACTTGGAGCGTCTTTATTTGCTTTTGTTATTTCGGTTTGATATTTATTTTCTTGAGACCACCACTATCATTTATATATGAGAGAGCTACTGGAAGTTTGGGTTGAATTATGTTGGATGCTATTAAATATATTGGGATAGGGATGTTTGAGTTGATTTTAAAAGATACATATAGTTGCATAATTCATGTGCTTTGAATGAATGTTAATTTGCAAGTGTGTTGTCAAGAGCTATCTTTTACCATGTTTAGATGTTGAATTTTAACTTTACTTGGTTTAACATGGATTGATTAGTTCTATGGACACTTATGCATGCATTTAGATGGTCAACTTTCTCCCTATTGCTAGCCCAAAAAATTACAACAAGTAAAAAGCTTGTTTCCCAACACCTTCAACCAAAGTTTTTCCAGTGAGTCCACCATATCTACCTATTAGCTTTATGCTATTCCAAGTATGTTTATCATGTTATATTGTGTTATCTACATTTCTGAATTTAAATGCTTATGTTATTGATTGTCATGGGAAAAATTGGTTAAAAGCTCTCACGAACTTGATGCACAATTTACTTTTATTGCATTTAATAAGCATGAACCATTGTGATTAAAATTATGAAGTTGTGGGCTTGACAATAGTTTTGGTTGGGAGTTAGCCCATATGTGCTGTCACATGGCAAGCTTTCAACATTGCACTTATTTATATTTAGTTGATGTCATGTACTTTTGTTTATGGATGCCTATCATGGGTGAAATGAATGTGGATACTTAGTAAGTTCAAAGAGTTTGTATAAATGGTTAGAGAAATGCTGGGCCGCTAATCTAAGCCATGCATCATTCATGGTGGAAATTTACAGCATAACCATAATGTTCATTCAGTGATGCACCTCATAATAAAAAGCTATACCCATAGTAAATAAAAGAGTGCTGAGATTGTTCATTGTCTGTTTGTCTTGTTGTTTTGACATGGGCTTGTTCATGTCAAGGGGCAAGAGGTACCCCAGTGCAGTTCTTGATGATACTATTATTACTTGCAATGACCTTTATTTGAATTTACTTTGTGGACCAAAGTGAGTAACACATGGTGTAGGTACTTGTATTCAAGGGACATGAGACATTCAACCAATACATTGTCAAGCACACCACTCATATTTGCTTTCACTTTAAACATTAATCATTCAAGATGCTATGATAGGGGTAATGAGAGCTCCACACCAATGGCTACCACATTGCAAGCATTAACTTAAGTAGAAGTGTTTGGAAGTTAGATGAAACTTATTCATGCTTTACCTCTACTTATTTATCTATCCAAAGTGTCCACCTTTTATATTCAGTTTTCATAAGAAGTACTCTATGACCACCATAGGATGTTTTTACTTTTCATTATGCATACATTTGGTCCATAGTACTTTCTTCTATATTACACTTTGTGAATTTATCATTGAACATCTTTACATTGAGTATTTGATATCACTTCATAATTTATCTTGCATATTGTTATTCCTTTGAAGAATGAATCATTTGACTCTATGTAGCAATAGTAATCACCTTTGATATCCATTGATAGTATTAAAATGCAAAGTCCATGTTAGTTTTATCACCTTCATACTCGGGACGAGCATGGGTTAAGCTTGGGGATGTTGATGCATGTAAAATGCATACATGAACTTTACATTTTATTACATGTTATTCCATGTTATTTGCATCATATAAGGGTTATATTCATGATTTATATTAAGTTTTGGGGATAATTAACAACTCCCCATTTTTCTGGAATTAACCCTGCGCTGTCAGAAAACCCCTTTTTCTATATTTTGATGTTTCAGGGACCCAAACGACGTCCAAATGACCTGAAACTTTACGGGGATCACTTTTTTGGAAGGAACGAAACGTAGGCGCAAAGGAATCGAAGAAACGGAGACCAGAAGGCAGAAAGGGGTGGGCCCACGCGGCCAGATTCCCTGACCGCGTGGGTCCCCCATCCTGGCCCTCGGGCCTCCGCTGCCGTCGATCTTTCTTCCCGAAGCTTCGTCTTGACCTAAAAACGACTATATATAGACCCCCAGGGCTTTCGCGAAAGGGAGCGCCGCCGAAACACAGAAACCAAGAAACAGAGACCTGGAGCTGCAGATTGGAGGGGGAAAACTCCGGCAGGGCGCTGCCGGGGTGGTCTCCATCTTCTCCAACGACTTCTCCACCATCTCCATGATGAAGGGGGAGTAGTCCACCCCTGGACTTGGGTTTGTGGTGTAACTTATGTATCTCTCTCTCTTGAGCTTCACTAATTAGTACCGTATGAGCTGCTGAACATGATTACGGTCATCTATGTAATTCCTTTGTGTGGATATTGTGGTATGAGATGATTTGTTATGCATTTACCGTTGTGTTGGAGCTTTTATGATTTGTCATACTTTGGAGATATTCTATGATGCATGTGATGGTTTGATTTATGCATAATGCCTTGTTTATCCTTGTCATGAGGTGATTGACACCACCAAGTGTGGATAGATAAGAGAGATGTGGTCATGCACACGAATTATGAATCATTGCACTAGTGTTTAGAATATTGTCCATTATGAAGTATGATGTATGTAGGTACGGGATGGCCGATGTGACACGGCATATGTATTGAGTGACATGTGAAATACAGCCCAACATCCTTTATCTGGAGGTAAAAAGAAAGAGTATGATGTGGGAGTGACAGCAGCCATGCTAGCCTTGCGGGGGTGACATAGCACACAAATGAGTATTTCTTTCAACTATGTGTTTTAGGACATATAGCCGTCATTAAAAGCTACCATTAAAACATGACAATTGTGTGTACTTTATCCATAACATGATAATCACCGTAGATGAGAGGGAGAGGATTAAGTGAACCCATGAACCCATGTCCATTGTTCCTATAAGAGAAAACCTTTGTCTTGTCCTCTTGCATTGAAGAGGATTGGGACACTTTTACATTCTTGTTTTGTTACATTTTAGTTGTAGGGAATAGATAACTTTTCCTTCTAGCTCCTGCGGATCGATACCTTAATTCCACATTGAGAGGTGCTACAGTGATCCCCTGCTCTTGGGGTTATCATACGTCCATTTTGCATCACTATTTTATATCATAATTTACTGCTATTCATTGATATATTTCATATTTGGATGATATACTTATGTTATTTTATCTTGTTTTGCATGTTTGATGATTATTGGAGAATTAACTGCCAGAGTCAGGATTCAGCTGGAAAAAGCATCGTCAAGACACCCTATTTCTGAAGATCAACAATTCACGGAAAATATACAGATATTCCTATTTTATCAGATGCCGGAGCCAGCCAAAAGGGGAGGTTGAGATGGGCCACGAGGGTCCCACACAACCCCACGGCGCGGGTCCCACCTCTGCCGCGCCGGGGCGTGGTGTGGCCGCCCTGGCCCACCTCTGGCGCTCCCCCTTCGCGTACTTAATCCCCCGGAAACCCTAAGACGGGGGGGGGGGGCATCGAGGAAATATTCCGCCGCCTCCACAAGGCGGAAACCACACAGGGAGAAAAAGCTCTCCGGCAGGGAGAAATCTGCCAGGGAAATTCCTTCCCGGAGGGGGGAAATCATCGCCATCGTCATCGTCATCACGCTGGACTTCATTGGGATCATCATCATCATCATCTCCACCGCCGTCACCATCATCTCCACCGCTCCACTCCGTTCCGCTGTAACATCTAGGGTTATACTTTGTGTAGTTCATAGGGAAACTTTCCCGGTGTTGATTACTACTTGTGGTTGATGCTATTAAGTTTTATCGGTGAATTGAAGTATATGTCCAGATTGTTATTCATCATTATATCACATCTGATCATGATCCATATGATGTCTTGTGAGTAGTTCGTTTAGTTCTTGAGGACATGGGAGAAGTCATGCTGTTAGTAGTGGAACTATGTTGAGTAATATTTAATGGTTTGATATTTAAGTTGTGGTGTTATTCTTCTAGTGGTGTCGTGTGAACGTCGACTACATGACACTTCACCTTTATGGGCCTAGGGGGATACATTGTGTATTCGGCTACTAATTGTGGGGTTGCCGGAGTGACAGAAACCTAAACCCCCGTTAGTAAACCGGTGCATGAGGGAGTGTAGGATCTCAGAGTTTAAGGCCGTGGTTAGATTTATCTTAATTACTTCCTTGTAACGCGGATGCTTGCAAGGGGTTTAATCACAAGTATGTATTAGTCCAAGTTAGGGCAGTGCATTAGCATAGGTTCACCCACACAACACTTATCACAACAATAAAGATTAATCAGCTGTAGGAAGCGAAAGCACTTGACGAAATTCCCGTGTGTCCTCAAGAACATTTTGCCATCATAAGTAAACCAACCGCTTATCCTTTGCTCTAAAAAGGATTGGGCCACTTGCTGCAATTATTATTGCTGTCTTTTATTTACACGTATTTTATTTATCTGCAATATCAAAACCCCCTAAAAACTTGTCTGCTAGTATTTACGGTGATTCCTTGAGCAAAACTACTTGTCAACACCTTCTGCACCTCGTTGGGTTCGACACTCTTATTTATCAAAAGTACTACGATACACCCCCTATACTTGTGGGTCATCAGCGACAGCGACCGTGGTGAGGACGGTGGCGGCGACCGTGGCGGCGTCGATGGTGCCGCAGCGGAGCCCGCGGCCGGTGGTACCGTGCCTGGCACGGTGAACGGCGTCGACGACATCGGATGCTCAATATTCTGCAAGAAATCATAAGTGTGCAGGGAAGGAGTAGGAGATGACGAAGACGGAGTGGAGGCAAAGGGAAAGCTGGACTCATCGAACACGACATGACGGGAGATGATGATCTTTTGGGTGGAGCGATCAAGGCAGCGATAGCCATGATGCTGGGATGGATACCCAAGGAACACACAGGGCACGGAGCGAGGCGCAAGCTTGTGCGGTGCAACGGCGGTGGTGTTGGGGTAGCATAGACATCTGAAAACCCGAAGACCAGCATACGCAGGATCCACGCCAAGTAATGCGCGAAAGGGAACGCGGTCCGAGATTGCCTTGGAAGGCAGCCGATTATGCAACATGACGGCTGTGTGAAGAGCCTCGACCCAGAAACGAGGCGGCATGCTGGCCTGGATGAGGAGCATGCGAGTAATGTCATTAAGAGTGCGAATAATGCGTTCAGCTTTACCATTCTGTTGCGAAGTATATGGACAGGAAAAGCGGAGTGCAATTCCATGCTGCTGGGCAAACGAATGGAGGAGGGAATTATCGAACTCACGACCATTATCACACTGAATAGCCTGCAAGCGTGCACTAAACTGGGTGAGCGCTAAAGCATGAAGGGACGAAAAGTGCGAGAAAACTTCTGACATAGACCGTAGAGGATAGACCCATGCATACCGAGTAAAATCATCGAGACAAACGAGATAATACTTAAAGCCAGAAATACTCTCAACAGGAGATGTCCACAAATCACAGTGAATTATTTGAAACGGAGTAGTGGTTACACGATTGGTTGAAGAAAAAGGAAGACGAACATGACGGCCTAACTGACAAGCATGACACAAGCTACTTTTATTCTTTTCCCTAGGTATAACCGAAGAACGAGCTAACGACTCCATGACAGGCCGCCCAGGATGCCCGAGCCGACGGTGCCAGAGTGCTGGATCGGCGACGAGGAAGGCGTAGGGCCGGCTGGTGGATGAAGGGCTGATGGAGTACAGAGCCCCGGAACTATTGCATCTGAGAATCTCGTTCCTGGTGAGAAGATCCTTCACAGAAAAACCAAGAGGGTCAAATTCGACGGAGACACGATTATCAATGGTGAACTGACGAACGGACAAAAGGTTTTTAACTATGTTAGGAGCAACTAAGATATTACGAAGGTAAAGAGGACGAGAAGGGGTGGAAATAGGAAGACGCGCATGCCCGGTACCGGTGATCGGAAGAGTGGAACCGTTACCGACAACGACAGCACAGCGAGAGGAGGTGGGGGGGACACGGAGGTGAGCATACCGGGATCGGATGCGAAGTGGGAGGAGGCGCCGGTGTCCATCACCCACTCCCTGGTGGGTGCTTGCAGCCCCATGGTCTAGAACTATTGCATCAGCGCAGCCTGGTCCCACGAGGCCGTCGACTGTGCCTGTGATGATGGAGCCAGGGCACCGAGTCCGTAGGTGGGCTGCGCAGGTGCGTAGCCGTAGCCGTAGGGGGCTGGGGCAACGCCGTACGGGCTCTGGGCGTAGAACGCATGCGGCGACGGGGTATGCCTCGGCACGTAGCTGGGAGGCGGGGCGTAGGCAGGCGGCTCCCGGCCGAGCTGGCCCCCTAGCCATAGGGCCACATCTGGATGGCGCCGTTCCAGGGGTGCTGCAGGGAGGGCCAGGAAGGAGGGCCGGCCATCGGGTCGTGGGGGGGTGCGGGCGCCTGGACGGGCGCGACCTCCTTGGCGGCTTCAGCGGCGACCTTCTTCTTCTTCTTCTTCTCGCCTTTGCCGGGGCCCTTGCCAGGGTTGCCAGCGTTGGTGTAGAGGGCCGTGTCCGTGTTACGGGCGCGGCGATTTTTGCGCTTCATATCCTGGAGCGCGAGCAGGGAGCGACACTGCGCGAAGGAAATCCCAGGCATGAGGGAGATCAGGTCGGCGGCGGACTCATATTGCTCGGAGAGGCCGTTGAGGCAGTGGATCACCATCTCGGCGTCATCAACAGAGGATCCAAGATCCGCAAGCCCATCGGAGAGAGACTTGACCTTCTAGAGATAGTCGATCATGCTCAGCTCGCCCATCTTGACATCACCGAGCTCGGCCGTGAGGTGGAGCTGGCGATTGATCTTGTGGTCGTTGAAGAGGCCGTTGATGCTGTTCCAGAGCTCGACGGCGAGAGGATCGTCACCGGGCGTCATGACGGCGTCGAGGATGCTGAGCGAGACTGTTGGGGATATCATAACCTGGTAGGCCCATGAAGAAGGAAGCATGACCCACCAGGCAGGAGGCCGGGCGAGGCCAAGCTAACCATCGCCATGGGCCGGGTTACACTAACGGGCCGGTGAGCTTGTCGGTAACCCGGCCAGTACAAGCAAGGTTCCAGAAGACCCGGAGGTGGTACGCGTCACAGAGTCCAAGACTTGGAGTACAAGGACTAGAGGAGATAGAATATGACTCCTAGTACGGGAATAACCCGGCCTTACCTTGTAAATCAGGAGACCCGGATGTCTTTATAAGCCGGCTCCTAGGTCATAAAGTCTCAAGCCCAATAAGATAGACAAAATAGAGAGAGAGCTCAAGAGATAGAGCTCTCACGCCGGGTTATCTAAACTCCGGCGATCATCGTCATTGGCGCACCATGTAATTTGTTGTCATATAGTGATTTATAGCAGGACGTAGGGATCCTCCATTGAGGGGACCTGAACCTGGGTAAAAAACATCTTCTCCCCCGTAAAGCTAGACCAACTCCTGAACACCATAGTCGCCTTGCCCCCAACTCAAGTTTAACATCTGCCGTAACAATACCACGACAGTTGGCGCCCACCGTGGGGCTGCATCCAAGAGTGTCCTCATCAAGGGAGAAGTTTTGCGTGGGAGGAACAAACTCGTCGTCAGCAAGATTAACAACAATCATCAAGAAGATCGGATCGTCGAGGATTTCGGCTGAGAGCCGGAAGCAGATCTCCGTTGGAAGAACCAGAGAGCCGCCTGAAGAAATCAGGTCCGGAGGAGTTATATCTATATAGTTCGTAGCACACAAGCCGGCGGAAAAGCAGCGAAAGTAAGCCGGCGTCGGTGCATGGTCATCGAGGAGAAACCAGACTAGAGAAGCCGGCAATAGCAGAGATCTCAGCATCGCGATCAACGAAATAGTATCAAGCATGAACAGTGCCGGATCTTGGATTTAGGGTGAGATTACGCATCATACGTGGCCAGGTCACGCGTCGCGAGTAAGCTTGCGCATAGCAGGAGTTGATCTGGACCCCGAGTCCCGGGTTCAAGAAGCTGAATCAAGGAGAAAAAGGAAAAGAAGACATCACACGAAGGACAGGCAGCCCAACTAGTACTCCTATTCTGCCTGGTTCACGGATCAAGAAAACAAATCATCAAAAGGAAAAGATGGCAGGGTTCGTACTGTATTAGTTGTTGTGTCTAAGGACCAGCCCAAACCTTGTACCACATGGGCACATGGATCGATGAAGCAAGTATTGAGGAAAAAGAAAAAAAAATTGAAGCAGCTCTGTTCCATAGATATCGCATTAAAGAAAAGAAAAAGGCAAGCGTGGTCAGCATAGCAAGCCAGTCAGAAAAAGAAAAGGAGGACTCGTATCCTAGTGGAAGCTGGCGGTAGCTAAGATCATGATGGTATACGTTGTTCTCATAGGAAAGGAATCAGAAGGAAGAAAGGCTAGATGCCCAAAGCATGCGGCAGCACAATGGAAAGAAAAATAAGGATGGAGAAAAGCAAATTGATTCACCTCGTGGAAAAATACAAAAGGAAAGACAGCCTGCCAACCGGGTCAAGTTCCAATTAAAAAAAAAGGAAAGACAAAATCGGATGGTACTAGTATTCAAAAGCCATCACGTCTCCAAGAAAAAATAGAAAGAAGGAAAGGAATAGGCCGCTGGCCGGGCTACGATCAGGCTGAGATTCGTTTCGTACAGGCGTATGAGTCACGAGTATAATTCCAGCCCGGTCAGCGTACAGAAAAAGTCAACACCAAAATATGTCGTTGCGATGAATCAAGTCTCACGGAAAATTTACAGCGACTGGAGAGTGGCCCTTGAGTGCTCCTCACGTGCGTTGTTGCTTTAAAAAAAAGGAGAGAGGACAAATACAATCTATGGAACACGTATCGAATCAGTGGAGAAAGGAAAGAAGAAAACTCGGCGGCGGCCCGGCTTCAACCAATTATCGAGACAACCCGGACATGGGCCGGCGTCAGAAGACCTCGACAGGATCAACGACCCGGCAGTGGACCGGCTTCGGATGTTTATCGATGACCCGGCAGTAGACCGGCTTCGGATGTTTATCGATGACCCGGCCGCCGGCCGGCCTCTCCAACAACACGCCTCGCTTCCAACCTCGTCGTGGCTGATCGTGATGGACAACTGACCCACGAGCATCATCAAACACGGGAGAAAAAACAAGCTAAGTTGCATTTATATTTAAATTTCATATTTATTCAGTCAATTAAATATGGTTCCTTTGAGTCAATACCTGGAGTTAAATATCTTATTTATGAGGAAATTATAAAGAACATTCAAAAAGGATTGCAAGCCACTTTTTAAAGTCGAGTTATTTATCGCTCGCAAATGGATTTATCAAAGTCGAGTTATTTATCGCTCGCAATGGATTTCTTAAAAATCGAGCCATCAGTCGCTCGCAAATGGATTTATCAAAGTCGAGTTATTGATTACTCGCAATGGATTTTTTAAAAATTCGAGCTATTTATCAATGGATTTATGAAAGTCAAGCTATCTACTGCTTGCAATGGATTTTTCTTAATAAGAAGATTGCAATTAAAGCGCCATTGTCGTGCTCCGGCTCCATCGTCGTCGCCAATCGCTATACTCCGGCTTATGCATTATCATTGTATGTTCATTATCATTGTTCCGGCTCAATCACCGTGTTCCGGTTTATGCATTATTGACGCCAAGAGTGCTTCGCAACTTCGGTTAGCGTGCCCAGGAGCGATTTGTAATAAAAATTGCTAGTATGACCAGGAGTGTTTCGCAACTTCGGTTAGCGTGCCCAGGAGTGATTCGCAGCAAAATATTATGCTTAGCCCAGAGTGTTTCGCAACCTCGGTTAGCGTGCCCAAGAGTGCTTCGCAACATCGTAAATATTGGGTCTTGGGGGCTGATCGCTTGAATAGCGCAGTTACAAACTCAAGACCCGGCATATAAGCCACTTTGGTCATGGGGGCTGATTACCCTTGATGGTACAGCTGTAATCCCATGACCCGGCCAATTTAAGAGCCACTATATTCTTGGTTCTCTAACTTAAGCTCGATGTGACTCGCAAGTATATGGCTTGATTGCGTGCCTGTAAATTCAATCAGTCATGAGGCCCATGGGGACTTGACTGACCCTATTTTTCACAGAGAGGTCGCAACATTGAGAATCCATGCGAAAGCCGGCTTATAGTCATAGAAACCAAAAGGGTCATCACAACCACAAACTTTACAGAAATAAGGCGTAAAACTGAAGTACATTACATATCAAGCAAAGTTTCAGAGTGCATAAGCGCGCTATCAAAAAATACGAGGCACCAAGTGTAAAGTTATTACAAACCCGCCCATCAGGGCCAAATAAGACAATGTTTTTTGCCTGATTGCTCATGCTCACCTGTAAAAGTATGGACGGACTACATAAGCAGCTAGCTCTAACCAAGGAGAAAATTACATCATGCACGTGCATGCAAGTTTCAGGAAGGCCACGTGAAGAAAACACAAAAGGAGAAGTCGGATGTTGCTGCTCCGCCATGCATGCGTTCA
The DNA here is from genome assembly GCA_947311845.1 of Poa pratensis. Taxonomy (NCBI): domain Eukaryota; kingdom Viridiplantae; phylum Streptophyta; class Magnoliopsida; order Poales; family Poaceae; genus Poa; species Poa pratensis. The sequence goes on along the minus strand of CAMZMU010000080.1, from coordinate 7,910,119 downwards.
GCTCAGCGACCCAATTTTAGCACAATAATCAACAACCTGGCTGCGTGCCGGCTTCAATTTTTTCGCGATCATCAAGGACCCGGCCCTGGCCAGCTTCAATTTTGTTCGCGAACATCGACGAGTCACCGCGGTTGGCTTCGGCCAAATATTTCAACCGTCTCAGGCGAGATATTCATGCAGTCATTGATTTGAAGGAAAAAATAGTCCCGAGCTGTTACAGACAAAAACTGACTCTTGGGGGCTACAATTGTTGAAATTTTCTACAAGTAAAAAAGTATGAGGATTGAAAACGAGCTCCGAGATGCTGTAGGAACAACAACCCGGCGCTTGGGGGCTACAGTATTTCAAATTTTACAAGATTACAAAAGAAAAAGTGTGAGTCCCAGATCGCTGCAGGCATGCAACCCGGCACTTGGGGGCTACTCAGTTTGAAGCTAAATTTTTCGGATTAATAAAGAAGTCCCAGCCTGCTGCAGGTGCGCGACCCGCACTTAGGGGCTATAATATTTGAAGTTCAAAATTTCTCTCAGAAGTACAAGACATAAAAGTCCCAGGTTGCTGCAACCATACAAACCGGCACTTGGACGCTACATGGTTCAAAGTATTCATCTATCTATGACAAGCACCAAGTTATCGCGAGGTGATAAACTCGGATCTTGAGGGCTACAGGTTATATACACGAGAAAAATCAAAGTTAATATTTTTGAGAACCGGTAAAGCTGGAGGTATTTTCCGACGGGTCTTCAAAAGTCGGATCTTGAAAGACAGCCTCCATGTGAGTAGGCTACATCAAGTCCGGGTCATAGCAACTTGGAGCATCCTTCAGCACAGCCTCCGTATGAGTAGGCTCCATCAAAAACATGGGAATATTAATTCCTGGCAGGATTTGCGGGGTGATCTTGAGATAAACCTGGAGGCATATGAACCCAGGAAGAAAAGGAGGTTAACCTGGATTTCAAAAGAAAACTGGAGGCGTATGAACCCAGTAAATAAAAATCCGGGTTATAAAATGAACCGCCAAGAAGAGCCCGCCTAGCTAAAGGAAAAAAAGCAATGTAACCCGATCTTTAAACACTTTCTTTGAGTACTTCTTATTTTCAGGAGGCTAACCCGGACAACAAGGACAGTGGCTCATTCCGAGAGATGAAACTTATATCCAGATGAGGAGCACGCAGACCTGGTGTCCGAGTTATCCCGGGGGCTACTGTTGGGGATATCATAACCCGGTAGGCCCATGAAGAGGGAAGCATGACCCACCAGGCAGGAGGCCGGGCGAGGCCAAGCTAACCATCACCATGGGCCGGGTTACACTAACGGGCCGGTGAGCTTGTCGGTAACCCGGCCAGTACAAGGAAGGTTCCAGAAGACCCGGAGGTGGTACGCGTCACGGAGTCCAAGACTTGGAGTACAAGAAAGACTAGAGGAGATAGAATAGGACTCCTAGTACGGGAATAACCCGGCCTTACCTTGTAAATCAGGAGACCCGGATGTCTTTATAAGCCGGCTCCTAGGTCATAAAGTCTCAAGCCCAATAAGATAGACAAAATAGAGAGAGAGCTCAAGAGATAGAGCTCCCACGCCGGTTATCTAAACTCCGGCGATCATCGCCATTGGCGCACCATGTAATTTGTTGTCATATAGTGATTTATAGCAGGACGTAGGGATCCTCCATTGAGGGGACCTGAACCTGGGAAAAAAACATCTTCTCCCCCGTAAAGCTAGACCAACTCCTGAACACCAGAGTCGCCTTGCCCCGAACTCAAGTTACCCCTAGTAACATCTGCCGTAACAATACCACGACAGAGACAGACCCATAGAGCCAAGAGACGACGGTGGCGTCGAGGAGAGACCACTCCGGTGTCGGTGCAGCGGGGCGTCGACGTCAAGGTAATCCAGGAGGGCGTACTTGCGGCAGGCGGCGCGGAAGAAGGTGCGCCACTAACGATGAACGCCGGTGTCGAGCTACATGCCCCTTGATGGAGTGCAGGCCGACGGCCTGGGCATGCAGCGAGGTCAGGGAGAAGGACCCCGCGCTGGCGGCGGGCGCGTGCCGGCGTCCTGGCGCTCCTTGGCCGCGGCCAGCGCCTTGGCCGTCTCGTCGTCGTCGGTAGGGGGCGACATGGAGGCAGCGGGGTCGGCGCGGCGGCGGGAGAGGTGGTGGCTTCGGCGGCGGCGGAAGAAGGGGGCGACGTAGGCTAGGGTTAGGGTTTTGCGTCTGATACCATGTAAGATAGGGAAAACCACACATTGTGGTGCCTTGTATTGATCAGTATATAGAGATTACAAGGCAGAGTTCGTACCGTACAATACACGGACAGCTATACAAGGACTACACATATACAACCGTATATCTATACAAATACAATACGGTTGTATATTCTAACACGTGACATGCCAGAAGAATGGTGTTTTGGGCTTCGGCTGCACTACCCCATCTAGTGTGTACAAGATGGTCTGCATCAATGTCAACGCATGCGAGATCATCACCGTGGGAGATGGTGCTGGGTGGAGGCCAATGCAGTTGCCCCCGACCAGCAATATTTGCTATACTAGCGACCCAGTCGTGATCAATGGTGTGCTGCATTTGATGCTAGCATCACAGCTAGTAGATGGAACCAGTGTACTTTGTTTTGACCTTGCGACTGAAAAGTGGAAGAAGGGGATCAAAGGCCCACCAAACGTGAACCTTCAATTGTGTGACCCAGCGTTATGCGATCTCAACAGTTCATTGTGTATGGTTCAACCGGAGGTTCAAATCACTAATTATAGATATACAAACATATGGCTCCTCACTAATCCCAACAAGAGCACATGGGTTAAGGTGTACACAATTCCTTCATATTCATCCCGGATTTTTTCATTGATACCTTTGAGTATGTTACGTGATGATAACAGGCTGCTTGTGTGCCGCACTCTTGACAGCCCACATGTTTCGATGCTGCAAATCTATGATGTATGCCGCTGGATATGCACAGACAAGCCAATGGCACTAGTCGGTGTCCACGACACCAATTTCAGTCCTTGCAGTCTGCATTTGGAGAGTTTTGTTCAGGCCAAGAGTTAGGTGCCCTTAAATCTTCCTAAAGTTTTTCCTTTTCTTTTTTGATGTACTTTCTTTTACTGACGGAAAACAACGTTGTTCGTTCTGTTGGGAAGAACCTAAAAACATATAATAGTCATTATGCAATGTATATCGAGTTCTGACGTATATGGACAATCATGGAAGCAGTCAGTTATTTTATCGAACTACAGACTCGTTCGGCTATGTGCATCTTGGTTATGCAGATGCTGGGTGTAATACTTAAACCTTTTAAGTAATAAAGTTCACTTTATCTAAAAAAACGTCAGTTATTTTATTAAAATTGTAAAGGATAAAACGCAACAAAAGTGTAGAGAAAATAAAACTAATTACGTAATCTCTCGGTGTCTGATTCCTATGTTTCTTCATATTTCAAGTTGAAGTACAGTGTTTGACTTGAAGGCAACCTGAACTGGTATAATAACGGTAGATTCCCCTGTTTTACTGGACTAATGCTGTTCGAGTTTTTGTATTTTCTAATCATGTCTTAATGCTACTTGCTGAACTAATTTTAGTTAATGTCACTCACCCGGCTTCTACTTTCAGAAGTGCACTAGTGGTAGCCGTGCATATAGGGTTTCTCTAGCGGCGCCGCGACGACCCGCTTCACTGATTGGCTAGGCTAAATTAAACTAACTGATTTTAATCTGATCGAACTAATTTTGTACCTGCCTGCCACGAAGTGGGCCGGGTTCGGGCGCCGCTAACCAATCCTACGTGCATATGCGCATAAGGGCCAGGTCACGGGTTCGAGTCCTCACTTCTAACTTAATGACAAAGCCGGGTGGAGTCCCCCCTTCGGTCTTGTTGTTTTTTAGAAGTGCACACAATCAATTTTCTTTTTTGACTGTAATACACAATCAATTTTCATCACTAAGTTATTAAATATATGCATACACGTCTCAATACATCGAGAACCCGATGGCTTATGTGTTTCTTTAGCCCTCTTGTTTCAGACTCTACGTCTATAAAGACTTAATCCCATCACACTTGGGCGTTCGAACTGTGTTTGCCTAGACAACATTGCTGTAATCCTCAACGTGCATCTCCATGAACTCGTCGATCGTCCAACATGGCGCTTGTTTTGCTGTGTCACTATGTGGATATATCAATGCAGAGCGAGAACACACGTATTGTCCTCCTCGTAGGTCGATCTATAGGAGTAGCATCGTGGAGTTGCACGTTCACGCGGGCACTTCGTGAAGGGAACCGGGCCGAGGACGGCACACAGACCACCGACGATATCGGAGGAGGCTCTACCCGCGGGGCTAGTGGTGCATGACGATTGGGCAAACTAGAGTCTTGTCCTGCCATATGAGGAAGGACAGAGAAAAACATATGCCTAAATTGATGGAAAGGAGAACAGAAACGAGTGAGGTGATTTGGTGGACGAGCTCTATGGAGCTCATTTTTCCAAAAAATAAAAAATGATTTTTTTAAGTATCGTAAAAATGTCAAACAATTTTTTGATGTTTACAATGATTATTTATATCCGTGTACAAAATTTCACTGCAAAATATTTTGTATTTTTGGCTGTGTGCAAATGACTGATTTTTGGATCTGAGATGTGAATAGATGCAAATTCGAACTTTTCAGATTTTTCAAAATTTGTCATTTTTGTGTAGCCCAGAATACGAACTATTTCGGATTGAAAATTTACGGAACAGTTGAATACATCATTTGAAATATCTAAAACAAATTGCAGTCTTTTCTGAAACTTTAAAATGTCGATTTAAAAGAAGAAATAAAAAGTCACCATAGAGCTCGTGCTCCAAATGGAGTTTGTGGAACAGAAACATCGTTCATTCAAAGGAGAGGGTGTATATAAGATCCAGTTATCTCTGATTATCTCTGCCAGTTGAGGATTACACGTTGCAAATATATGCAGAGGTACGTTGATGATTACAGGTTGCAATATACGCAGAGATACAGGAGTTACAGCTTCGCTCAAAGCTAGTTCAACAATTGCAGCCGTGAACAATTGCAGACCTAATCCCATTCCAGGAAGAGGGTGTATATAAGATCCGGTTATCTCTGATATACTCGTCGATCGCTCATTCCAAGGAGACGGTGTATATATTCCCGGCTGCAATTGGTGAACTATCTTGAGCGAAGCTGCAATTGGTGAACTATCTTTGAGCGAAGCTGTAACTCATGTATCCGAGTAATACATATATGAGCTTTTCACCACAAAAAGAAATAAAATTGTAACTGCCCGGTCGGGGATTGCGACTAGACCATATACTCCCTCCATTTCAAAAAAGATGACTTTCATTTATCTACATACGGATGTATTTAGACATATTTTAGTTTATAGATACATCCATATATAGATAAATGGAAGTCAAGTATTTTGAAACGGAGAGAGTACATACCAATGCAATCTCTAATCGAATCTCTGGTTGGCTGCCGTCCCCATCCGAGTCCATGATCCCATCCGTTTACATGATTCCATCCGTTTGATTTGATTGCCTACCTTGCGTACAGCTTAAACGCATAGCACACGATGTAGGGAGCGGATTGTCTTTCCTTCGAGCGCACAGCCCTGTATAGGGAGGCCAACGTAAACAACATTGCCCGGCGACCTAGCCTCCAAGGGAGAAGCGACATATATTATATACGACGAAGATTCATAGATCTGCAGGTCGAGGAGGCAGAAAGACACGAAAACCGCATGGGGATCAACGCGTCCTCGTTGTGCTGTCTTCATCGGCGGGCACATGCCAAGACGCCGGTCTACTTACCAAACGACGTCATCTTTGACATCCTCGCCCGGATCCCGGTGAAGTCTGCGTGCCGATTCCGATGTGTTTCCAAAGTGTGGTGTGCCATAATCTCCGACCCCACGTTCATGGCTGCGCACAAGTTCCACGCCGATCCGCTGCTTGTTGTCGAGAGCAGCTATGCAAAAATCTTTCGGGTGATTGACATGGACGGGAGTATTTTGAGGGTGGTTAATTGTGAGTGCTATGTTTCGAAATTTCTCTCCACAAGCGTCGATGATCTCGTCTGCGTTGAAACTTCAGGTGGTGTCTATAGTGTCATCGACCCTGCCACAGGAAAGGTGCTTGTCTCTCTCAAGAAAGATGGGTTTTTAGGCTTCGGCCGAGCCATACCGTCGAGTGTGTAGAAATTGATCTCTGTCTACCGTGGTACATGTGAGATCCTCACGGTGGGAGATTGTGTAGGATGGAGACGAATGGACATGCCCCCAGCAGACAACATTACCGAGTGTCGCAGGCCTGCCGTGGTCAATGGCATGTTGCATTTAATTGTTCTATCACATCTACACGAGGGCAACATCAGCATACACTGCTTCGACCTTCAGTCTGAGGAGTGGAAGAACATCATCCAAGGCCCACCAAATGTGGAACCTCATGGGTATCCCTGTGACATTGCCTTAACGGAGCTTAACGGTGCACTGTGCATGGTTGAAAAGGATTTTGGCAACGTGAACATATGGATATTGAATAATTTTGACAAGAGCTCCTGGATGAAGGCGTACGCCATCCCTTTGAACTCATCTCACAGATGATGCCTTTACGAATATTACGTGATGGCAGGGGATTGCTCTTCTACCTTGTTCTTAAGTCTGGAAGGCGGGTCCTGCAAATCTACGATCCTCATCATGGCAGATACACAGACGTGACGAAGAGGCTGGGTGACGACCATGGTTCGGCGATTGCCCTTTGCAGCTTGAACTTGGAAATTTTTGTTTCGGTCAAGACCTAGTGCCTTGAATAATTTTCTATGTTTTTTTGTAATGTACCCCTCCGTATCAAAATATAAGACTTTGTGCATGTCGACTTTTGCAGCTTGCACCTCGAGAGTCTTATGTTGCCCAAGATCCTAGTACCTCATCCGTATGTTATATCTAAAGTGTTCTCTTAGAGCACTAGATTTGTCAAACATACTTCACGGTCTGGGCTAGCCAGATTGTGGTGAATTGCCGATTTCTAAAAATGATTATGCCGTTTTCAATCGTTTGGTTAATTGGCTGTTTTCTGGTATAGTCTAAAAGAAGTAACTTTGACTTCACGTTCAACGATATTTCAATCATGCATTGTGTATAGCGACAACTATGAATTTCTTATAATAATCACTCTACTAAAAAGAATAATTTTGGTGTTTAAAAACAAAACGAAACCACACATATGTGTCTGTGTACCGGTGTATGTGGGTCAGTCAAACTGTGTGCAAAATGACTGTATAATCCGAGGTATGTTCTTCATGAAATACAGTTTTGCACCAGGAACAGAAAATCCATGTGTGGTGCCTTTTGTGCAGGGATGCTGATGAAATAGAAGGCGCGAGTACACTAGTAGAAACAGGGGCTTCGGTGCGGCCTTTTTGTACCGGTTGGACAGGAACCGGTACTAAAGGGAGCATTAGTACCGGTTCCAGAGGCGAGGCGGCCGGCGGAAGCCGTCCCGGTTGGTGCGGGGCCTTTAGTACCGGTTCGTATTACGAACCGAACCGGTACTAAAGGCCCATATTTAGTAGTCTCCTATATATCTTCTTCCACCCCGAGCCCAGCTCCATTTTTCCTGCTCGAGCACAACTCCTTTTTTGATCTCTCTTCCTCTTCCGATCTCGAGTTCACCCCATTTTTCTCCAACATTTGTCAAGATTGGTGGCACCTACCTATACAAGGGTTAGCAACTTCATCCTCTCTTCCGGCATTTCAAGTTTAGCTCATTTTTTGCTAGTTTAGCTCATTTGATTTTTGTAGTGCTAGCTAGGTGTTTGATGAAATGCTAAGTTAGGGATTTCATTTGTTTTATATGCATTTTGAGCTCAAATTAAAGTATGATTTGTGGTTTTTTATAGTGTCGTCCCGTCCCCTTCTCACCGCCGTCGATCGCCCGCGCCGCCCCGTCACCGACACCACCTCGGTGAGCCTCTTGTTTTTATCTTTTATTTTAAAAAATCTTAGTTGTATGATTTAGATGCATAATTATTACTTGTATAATTTTCTTATTTGTATAATTGTTTGTTATATATAGTGTCATGGTTTTGACATCTGTCCACACCGGCTCTCGTCCGCTCTATTATTCGGATGTGGTACGATTGTTTGTTATAACTATATATTTGTTTAATTTCGTGTTTATAACAATTATGCCGACCAACTTGACATAGATATATTTTTATCTAGGAGGTAGTTGAACCGGAAATTCCAACCGACCCTATTGTCGAGTTTTTTGAAAAAAAACAATGATTTGAAAGAAATATTTCTCCAATGCTTAGAAGAGAAGATGAAATTGGAGTTCAAGTTTGCCGACGTCGTCGATGATCACGAGATCAAGATGGAGGCAATGCGCTTGGATCACGAGATCAAGATGAATGCAATGCGCTTGAAGCTTAAAAAGATTAGAAAATATGCCATTAGTCAAGAGGCTTGGTATCATTATGCTGTTGGTTCAATAATTACCTTAGTTGCGATTTTGATCGCATTTGTCGTTGGATTTAAATTCTTTAGATAGTTGTATGTTAGTTTCAATTAATGATGTTTATGAGAACTATGTATTAGATTTGGTCACTACTCTACTTTTGTTTTAATGTGGTGAACTTGTATTAATGAATTTGGTCACGTATCTCTATTCATGATATAGCTATAGTGTAATGGTTTTTGATATATTTATATAATGCAGATGAGCCGGCAATGGATGTACGGTGACCGACGCTGTCCCGAGTTCATTAATGGCATGCATAATTTTCTCCGTGTGGCTGAGTCAAACAAGCAGAATGGTTTTATGTTTTGTCCATGTGATGACTGTAGGAATAAGAGGAATTACCCTTCCTCAAGAACCCTCACTCCCACCTGTTGCGAGAAGGCTTCATGCCCAATTATTTTTGTTGGACCAAGCACGGAGAAAGAGGGGTTATAATGGAAGACAATGAAGAAGAGGATGATGACAACTATCCTGTGTTCTCTGAACACGGTGGTACTACAATGGGGGAAGACGAAGCTGAACATGAGGTCATTGTTGATGATCAGTCCGATGATGATCTTCGTCGGGTCATTCTTGATGAACAGATAAACTGCGGAAGTGAAAACGAGTGGTCGAAGTTGGAGCGCATGTTAGAGGATCACAAAAAATTGTTGTACCCAAATTGTGAAGATGGCCAGAAAAAGCTGGGTACCACCCTGGAATTGCTGCAATGGAAGGCAGAGAATGGACTATCTGACAAGGGATTTGAAAAGTTGCTGAAAATATAAAGAAGATGCTTCCAAGGATAACGTATTGCCCCATAGTACGTACGAAGCAAAGAAGATTGTCTGCCCTCTAGGATTAGAGGTGCAGAAGATACATGCATGCATCAATGACTGCATCCTCTACCGCGGTGAGGAGTACGAGAATTTGAATGCATGCCCGATATGCGGTGCATTGCGGTATAAGATCAGGCGAGATGACCCAGGTGATGTTGAGGGCGAGCCGAGCCCCAGGAAGAGGGTTCCTGCCAAGGTGATGTGGTATGCTCCTATAATACCACGGTTGAAACGTTTGTTCCGAAACAAAGAGCATGCCAAGTTGTTGCGATGGCACAAAGAAGACCGTAAGGAAGACGAGATGCTGAGACACCCCGCTGATGGGTCGCAGTGGAGAAACATCGACAGTGAGTTCAAGGATTTTGCAGCTGACGCAAGGAACTTAAGGTTTGGTCTAAGTACAGATGGCTTGAATCCGTTTGGGGAGCAGAGCAGCAGTCATAGCACCTGGCCCGTGACTCTATGTATCTATAACCTTCCTCCTTGGTTGTGCATGAAGCAAAGTTTATTATGATGCCAGTGCTTATCCAAGGCCCGAAGCAACCCGGCAACGACATTGATGTGTATCTGAGGCCATTAGTTGAGAACTTTTACAGTTGTGGTCTGACGAAGGTGTACGTGTGTGGGATGAGTACAAACAGGAGGAATTTGACCTACGAGCGTTGCTGTTTGTAACCATCAATGATTGGCCTGCTCTTAGTAACATTTCAGGACAGTCAAACAAGGGATACAATGCATGCACGCACTGTTTAGGTGAGACTGACAGTATATATTTAGGTAACAAGAATGTGTACCTGGGGCATCGTCGATTTCTTCCAAACAAGCATCCCGTAAGAAAGAAAGGCAAGCATTTCAAAGGTGAGGCAGATCACCGGACGAAGCCTACCCTCCCTACTGGTGATGTTATATATGGCATGGTCAAGGATTTAAAAGTAATATTTGGAAAGGGTCCTGGCGGACAATCTGTTCCGAATGACGCTGACAACGCGTACCCATGTGGAAGAAGAAATCTATATTTTGGGACTACCCTATTGGAAATTCCTAGAGGTTCGCTCTGCAATCGACGTGATGCACGTGACGAAAAATCTTTGCGTGAACCTGCTAAACTTCTTAGGCGTGTATGGGAAGACGAAAGATACATCGGATGCACGGCAGGACCAGCAACGTATGCACGAACGAGACAACCTGAATCCAGAGAAGTATCAAGGTACTGCCAGCTACGCTCTTACCAAAGAAGAGAAGGAGATCTTTTTTCAAGTCCTGAGCAGTATCAAGGTCCCGTCTGGCTACTCGTCGAATATAAAGGGAATAATAAACATGGCAGAGAAAAAGTTCCAAAACCTAAAGTCTCATGACTGCCACGTGATTATGACACAATTACTTCCGGTTGCATTGAGGGGGCTTCTACCGGAAAACGTTCGAGTACCCATTGTGAAGCTATGTGCATTCCTCAATGCAATTTCTCAGAAGGTAATCGATCCAGCAACTCTACCAAGTTTACAGAAGGATGTGGTCCAATGTCTTGTCAGCTTCGAGTTGGTGTTTCCACCATCCTTCTTCAATATTATGACGCACCTCATAGTTCACCTAGTCGAAGAGATTTCCATTCTCGGTCCTGTATTTCTACACAACATGTTCCCCTTTGAGAGGTTCATGGGAGTCTTAAAGAAATACGTTCATAACCGTGCTAGGCCAGAAGGAAGCATGTCCAAGGGCTATGGAACAGAGGAGGTCATTGAGTTTTGTGTTGACTTTATTCCTGATCTTAAGCCGATCGGTGTTCCTCAATCGCGCCATGAGGGGAGACTGCGTGGAAAAGGCACGCTAGGAAAGAAAGCAACAACAAGTATGGACGGGCATTCTTTCACTCAAGCACACTACACAGTTCTACAAAATTCCAGATTGGTGGCTCCGTATATCGTGAAACACATGGATATTTTACGCTCCGAATACCCGGAGCAGACTGACTTCTGGATTAAAGGAAAACACGTGGATACTTTCGGCAGTTGGTTGCGTACACATCTCATTAATAACACCACTGTTGGAGAAGAGCTATACTTGTTGGCCAAGTCACCATCTTCGACTATATTGACTTTCCAAGGGTACGAGATAAATGGGAATACATTTTACACGGACACCCAAGACAAAAAGAGCACTAACCAAAACAGTGGTGTCCGCTTTGATGCAACAAACGACAATGGGACAAAGGACACATATTATGGTTGCATACAGCAGATATGGGAACTTGACTATGGACCTTTTTTAAGATCCCTTTGTTTCAGTGCAAATGGGTCAACCTGTCAGGCGGGGTAGAGATAGACCCGCGGTACGGAATGACTACAGTGGATCTCAAGAATCTTGGGTACCACACCGAGCCATTCGTCCTAGCCAATGATGTGGCTCAGGTTTTCTATGTGAAGGACATGTCTTCCAGACCGAAAAAAGAAAAGATAAGCAAGCAATACATCATACGATGAGCCAAAGCGCCACATAGTTCTTTCAGGGAAAAGAAACATCGTGGCTCCGGAGAATTCCACTATATCGAAAAGTAGCCTCCCTCCATGTACTAGGAGTGATCTCCATGTAATGAGTACTTTATATGTGTACATATATATACCAAGTTGTATGTGTGTTATGTGATCTTCACGTGTGCGAAAACCTTTTTTTTGTGCATCGACGTGATCTCCTCCGAAACCCTAAACCCTGAAAAATAAGCGAAAAGAAAGAAAAACAGAAACCCCAAACCCTGAAAAATAAACGAAAAGAAAAAAAGTAGAAACCTTTAGTCCCGGTTGGTGTTACCAACCGGGACAAAAGGTCCTCCGCCCGCGCGCAGTTATGCCCACGTGGAGGCCTTTAACACCGGTTCATGGGGTACCGGGACTAAAGGGGGGTACCCTTTAGTCCCGATTTATTAGTACCGGTTGCACAACCGGTGCAATAGGCCCTCTGGAACCGGTATTATAGGCTCTGTTTCTACTAGTGGTATCTAAACCGGTATGAAAATGATTGTGCAAAGCATCAGGTCATGTGAATTAGCAATCGTTCCCGTAACATCTGCAACGCTGGGGGCAAAATTTTGACGTCTTCATGTTTTGTCCATTTGATTAGATGGCGTGCAGACATATATAGCGTCCGTATAGCTCTGCACAGTAGTCGAGCCGGTCTCATATGAATTTATCTTGATCATGCATCACCTCTTGGAATTAAACTTGAGGGCGACCAAAACCCTAGCCGTCGCCACTCCTCCCCACCTCTCTCCCACTCGCCGTCGCCCGAGAAGGTCGCCGGCAAGACGTGCGTCCGACCATGACGGCGGCGGCGAGGCTTTCGCCCTGCAGCGCCTCTAGCATGGGGGCTCGGACGCCGGGGCGGCGGCCCCGGATGTGAGGACGACGCCGGCTTCGCGGCGTCCGTGAGTGCGAGCCTGGGACCTGGGCCGTGCGGACGGCGAGGTCGCAGCGACCGTTGCCTGGCGCGTGGTGCTCCCCGCCGGGTCCTACGTCAGATCTGAGAAGATTGCAGCCCCGGCCAGATTGGCGTGCTCCCCTGGCCGGATCCCGGTCCTAGTGGCATCGTGCTCGAGGGATCCTGGCGATGGACGGGTGGATGCGGGTGTGTGGCTTGGGACTGGGGGGAACCCTTGGTCGGCGGGCGGCCACGACAACGTCGATGCTCCGGCGCCGGCTCCCTTCTCGGAAGCGTCGTTGAGGTTCCTTCCTCCTCTCACCCTCTGCTTTGGGTGAAAACCTTGTTCCCCTGTTTCGACGGCGGCGGCGTTGCGACGTTGTTTCCCTCCCTGGAGGCGCCGTTCGGGGGGCAGCAGGGGTGGCACGCGTTGTTGGTTGGGGTCAGCTGGTGGTGGTGTTGATCGTCTGCCTCGTCGTCCTGTGGTAGCTTGGCCTCAGCTCCTGGGTGATGTACTACTTGGCCTCTGCTCGCCGGTTCGGGGATAGGGTTCCCCACGGCTTGAGCAGCGCCGCGGTGGTGTCGAGCTCCCGGTGCTTGAAAGCCCCCTTGCTGTTCCTCTACGTCGTTGCTCTTTGGGTACCGGTCTTCTCGGTGATTGCATCTTGGTGATTGACGGCGTTGACGATGTTGCGTCTTCATGTGCGGCGGTGCTGTTGTCTGTGCCGAGCTACTTTGAAGCGGCAGATGCTCCTGGAGTCGCCTTCCCTGGCTGTTCGAGTTCCCACAAATTCTTGGTGAATTGCTCTGTATGCCGACAGTGCGGCGCCCTTCGAGCCAGGGCGAGAGGGAAAGGGTCCCTCTTTGGAGGCAGAGTTCGTGGGCAGAGCTGCATTTGGCCTTCTGGGAGAGACGTGTGATGCTTCTTCCGTCGCGGGTGTCTGCTGCTGTGATCCTCGCCCCTCCTTCGGTGTTGTCCGCTACAGAAGGCGTTGGCTTCAGCGTTCCAAGCGGAGTTTCTTTTTTATTATATGTTTGCTTGTGTTCTCTGTAGCTTTTAAGCTGTGCTTGTACTCTGTAACAACCGTTGTTGGCTTTATTAATTTAAAGCTGGGCTCTGACAGCCTTTTATCTAAAAAAAACACGAAGATCTTTACCCTCATTTGCACTTGTCTATCTGGGAGTTTCAGTCAATGATCCAAGGACTACATTGTCTATCCCGGTCAGACGGCAGTGGAGGCTAGGGTGTTAGGGGTTCTTGGGGGAAAATAAATTTATGGGATCTGTTCTACAAATTCACCCCCGTGGACTAACTCTATCAATTGACACATGGCATGCGTGACACCTTAGATCTAAAAATAGATAACCAGATTTTATACTTTTCTCTCTCTCCTGGACATGTAATTTTTACGTGACATGCAGGGCCAGGCAATAGCTATGGTCATTTTTTATTATGTGTTTGCTTGTGTTCTCTGTAGCTTTTAAGCTGTGCTTGTACTCTGTAACAGCCGTTGTTGGCTTTATTAATTTAAAGCTGGGCTCTGACAGCCTTTTATCTAAAAAAAACACGAAGATCTTTACCCTCATTTGCACTTGTCTATCTCGGAGTTTCAGTCAATGATCCAAGGACTACATTGTCTATCCCGGTCAGACGGCAGTGGAGGCTAGGGTGTTAGGGGTTCTTGGGGGAAAATAAATTTATGGGATCTGTTCTACAAATTCACCCCCATGGACTAACTCTATCAATTGACACATGGCATGCGTGACACCTTAGATCTAAAAATAGATAACCAGATTTTATACTTTTCTCTCTCTCCTGGACATGTAATTTTTACATGACATGCAGGGCCAGGCAATAGCTATGGTCATGGGAGAGGTTGCTCTAAAGAAACATCAGGGAAAAAGACCCAACGTCCTCCGGAGGATCGTGTGAATCGATCCTCCGCCTAGCGCGCCGTCCGATCAGGCGGATGACAGCCGTCTGATCGGTACAGTATCACCACATAAGCGCAAGTCTTTCCCCACCTCCCCACGTGGGTGGACCCCACAGCCCTTCACATCCACAGCTGCACGTGCACGGGAAAAAAAAACCTCAGAATGCTCTCCGCCCCACGGCCATGCGCAGCAGAGTAGCCGTCGCCGCCGCCCACCGGTGTAGCTCCACAGTTTAATTCCATATTTCCATAGCCGACGAAGAAGGTCATCACATCAAGTGCTTTCCCATCTGTAGCAAAGCCGGTGTGCCTCAGCAGCAACGGCGGCGGTGCTCTGCAGCAACGCCGGTGGTGCTCAGCAGCAACGGCGGCGGCACTCTGCAGCAACGGCGGCGGCGCTGAACAGCAATGGCGACGACGCTCTGCAACAACGCCGGCATTGCTTTGTAGCAACGGCGGCAGGCGCTCTGCAGCAACGGTGGTGTTGCTTTGTAGCAATGGCGACAACGCTCTGCAGCAACGGCGGCGGTGCTCTGCAGCAACGCCGGTGGTGCTTTTCAGTAACGGCGGCGGTGCTCAGCAGCAACGGCGGCGGCGCTGAGCAGCAATGGCGACGACGCTCTGCAGCAACGCCGGCATTGCTTTGTAGCAACGGCGGCGGCGCTCTGCAGCAACAGTGGTGTTGCTTTGTAGCAATGGCGACTGCAGCTAGGGCGGTGGAGCTTCGTAGCGACGGTGGGTTGTGCTTTGTAGCAATGGCGACGACGGTCTGCAGCTAGGGCGGTGGAGCTTTGTAGCAACGGTGGTGGTGATTTGTAGCAATGGCGCTGGGGCAGCAAGCGTCCATGGCGCTGCCCCCTTGGGAGCACGGGCATCCCGCGTTGGAAGCAGCGGCGAGCGCCATTGGGAGCAGAGTTGGCCATCCTTTGGAGCTGGAGCGGACGGTGACGAGGGTCACCGGAGGAGGGGCGGGCCTAGCGTGCGCTGCCTGCGTCGAGCGGAGCAAGCGACCAGACCAAGGAGAGCCTTGGCGCGGCGAGGCACGCCGGCAGAGGAGCAGCGGAGGTGTATGGTTGGGAGCGCCACCGGCGTCGAGCTCGACCAAGGAGAGCCTTGGCGTGGCGGGTCGCGCCGGCGTCGGGTGAGAGAGAGCGGCGCCGGCGTCGGGGGAGAGAGGAGCAGCGGAGTAGTTGGGAGAGGGACGACGGTGGCGTTGCACGAGAGAGAGAAGCAGGAGGTGGAGGTAGGAGAAACGAACTAGTGGACAGGAGAAGATAAGGCAGGAGGTGGACGTGGACGCGTGGCGCGCCGATCCTCTGGCTGTTTCTAAGCATTTTCCTTTTGGTATAGTCTAAAAGAAATAAGCTTGAAATATCGTTCTAACAAACAAATAGATATATCGAAGAGACAACCGTGCATTCCCCATAATAATCACTCCATTAAAAAGAATGTGTTTGTTCTAGCGATATGATTATATCGCTAGAACAAGAGGAGGGTGTGATTGAAGGGGAAAATAACCTGAAGGATTATATTACTCAATTCTATAAAAAAAAAATTTGGTAGACCAGATGTCTCTAATATTGATTTCAATATTGAAAGTAATGAAAAAATTGATGACTCTGAGGCTAGTGAGTTGATTAAACCTTTCTCTATGAAAGAAGTGAAGGAGGGTGGTGTTTTCTATGAAACACAACACTTCTGCTGGGACTGATGGTTTTACGGCTGAATTTTATCAATTTTTCTGGGAACTTATCAAATGGGATCTGAAGGCAATGCTAAATGATTTCCAGAAAGGACAGTTAAATCTATCTAGGCTAAACTATGGTATAATTACTTTAGTACCTAATTGTAAGGATGCGAAACAAATTCAGAAATTTCGTCCTATATGCCTTCTTAATGTAAGCTTCAAAATCTTTACGAAAATCTTGATGAAAAGATTGGAAAAATCGGTAGATAAAGTGATATCCCTGGTACAAACGGCGTTTATCAAAGGTCGGCTTATTATGGAAGGGGTTTTGCTCTTACATGAAGCTCTAAATAGCATTCATGTGGGCAAAGAGAGTGCGATTATGTTTAAAGTAGATTTCGAGAAAGCTTATGACAAAATTAAATGGCCCTTTGATTGTAAAATGTTGAAATTAAAAGGATATCCAGATATTTGGATTGATTGGATAATGCAATCGATGCGAGGAGGGCATGTGGCTAGCCGGGTTAATGATTCTATTGGAAATTACTTCACCACACACAAAGGTCAGAGACAAGGGGATTCCTTGTCTCCCCTGTTGTACGATCTGGCGGCAGATGCGTTAGCTATTATGCTACACAATGCCAAAAATGCTAGTCTGGTGAAAGGGGTGTTAAATGTTGAAAGTGAGGGAGGTATTAATATGCTGCAGTATGCGGATGATACCGTATTCTTAATGCCTGATGATGTAGAAAGTGCTAAAAATTTGAAATTTATTCTTTGTGCCTTTTACAAATGTCTGGTTTAAAAACCAACTTCCATAAAGTGAAATTTTCCTTTTTGGTGAAGCCCATAATAAAAGTGAAATTTGCAAAGAAATTTTCACTTGTCCGAATGGTTCTCTTCCTATGAGATACTTGGGTTTCCCGGTACATAAGGTGAGAATTGGAAACAAAGATTGGAATCATGTGGAAAAGAAAATTGAAAAGCATTGTGCTGGATGGCATGGGAGACTTCTTAATATAGCTGGAAGAACAACCCTAGCACAGACGTGCATTTCGAACATGGTGTTATATATGATGTCTTTTTATAAAATGCCGGTTGGGGTCAAGAAAAGAGTCGATTATTTCAGAGCTAGGTTGGTATGGCAGGAGGAGAAGGATAAAAGGAAATATCATTTGGTTAGATGGGGAGTGGTGTATTAGCCTAAAGACCAGGGGGTCTGGGCATTTTGAATATTGACTTAATGAACCAAGCCCTTCTTGCGAAATGGCTTTGGAAGTTGGAAACTGAAAAAGGTTTGTGGCAAACCGTTATTAGAAATAAATATGTAAAGAATAAATGTATCTCTGGGATTAGACGTAAACCTGGAGATTCCCAGTTTTGGTCTGGTGTTCTGAGTGTGAAAGATATCTTTTATAAGAACTGTAAAAAGCTGGTGGGAAATGGAGAGAATACAAGATTCTGGGAGGACTGGTGGGTAGATGATAAACCACTCAAGGATAGATGTCCGAGGATCTATAACATTTGTCGGGAAAAAGGTATTACGGTGGCGACAGTTATGAACAATGGTTGGGGTGCCTTAACATTTAGGAGAACGTTGCTAGGAGATACTCTGTTGTTGTGGAAAAATGTCAAGCAATCTTGCGAGGGTGTCTTACTAAGGCAGGGAGAGGATAAAATTAAATGGATGTTAACTAAAAATGGGATCTTCACGGTTAAATCTTTATACAGACAACTCAGTTTAAATGAGATAGGCTTCCCTCATAAATTTATGTGGAAATCTAAAGTTCCATATAAAATAAAAATCTTCTTGTGGCTGGTTCTAAAAAATAGTATTTTAACTAGAGACAATCTCTTGAAGAGAGGATGGACCGGCAGCCCACAGTGCCTTTTCTGCGGGCAACCGGAGACAGTTGAGCATCTTTTGCTCTCTTGCTCTACAGCAAAATTAATTTGGAGTATTTTTAGATGTGCTTTCAATTTCAGTCGCTTCTGACAACGATTCAGGAATTGTTTGGACCATGGTTGCATAAATTTGTTAACGAACACAGAAAAATGGTACTAACTGGGGTGGCAGCAGTGTTCTGGGCAATATGGAATGCCAGGAACACGATTTGCTTCGAGAGGAAGAAAATAAATGATCCGTTTGCAATTATTCATTCGGTTACTAATTTGCTCAGCTCTTGGGCTATTCTACAGACAAAACAGGGAAACCGAGAGGTGCTGCTGTGGGAGCAAGACTAGTAGAACGGGTGGCAAGTGAAGCCTTCCATGCTTCGAAAGGATGGCGTCCCGGCGTGCTTCGGATTGCGGTTTAATCTCGACTTGATTGATGATTTGTTCAAGCAAATGGCGCTTCGCTAGAGGGATGATTTCTGTTGATGGTCGCTGGGAATTTTTCTCAGTTCTGCGTAGGTGTAGTTGGTTCGCTAGGTTTATGATGACGTTGGTAGGCTTTGCCTCGCTTCCGCAGCTGCTTTGGGTGCGTGTTAGCACTGATACTGATTGTAATTTTTACCGCTTTCTTTACTTTTCTGTAATGAACATCTAGTTGCCTGGTTTCTATTAATGGAAATCGGAGGGGAGACTCTCTTTATTTAAAAAAAATGACACATATTGATGATTAAGTATCATGCATTTACGTAGGTGGGTGAGTAAAGTTATGTGCAAAATGATGTTATCCGTAACCTGTGCACATATCCGAGGTATCTTTTCTGTGACTTTGAAAGAAAAAAATGTGTCGATCTATTTATGTTTGCGTGTTTGGTTAGCAAGGGCGTGTATCAATTCACCCCGAAAGAAATTCGGTCCTGTAAGAGATTGTTTCCTTTTTTTTGCGAATATCGTTTCCTGAATTTGCTTTCAGTTGCTATCTCCGTACAGTTTCTGTCACAGAAGAACATGATTCCACGGGCGAGTTCGTGGCCTGAATTATCTTCTTGGGCCTGCACAGTAACCTGCAGCTGTTTCCGCTAGCTTATGTCCCACAGCATAGAATCCTTTTCCGATTGGGTCCATACTTGGAATATGTACGTTACATACTCGGTGACTGGCCTCGGCTGCTCGGGTTCCATCGTAAACCTCAACATAATATTTCGGCCAGCGATCGCCTCGATCCTCAAAGGGACACGCGACATACGAAAAATTCTTCGCCAAACTCAAATTCTACTGAGGGTCTGAGGCTGCGAGCGCCCCCGCCCCATCAGAACTTGGCTGCGAAATCTCCAGGAACAGAGCCAACTACGTATATTACATGGGGATCACATCCTCGACGTCGCGTTGTCTTCTTCACCGCGCACAGACTCTGCTACGGTTTCCCACGACCAAGACGCTGCTCCAGCTACCAAACGACGTCATCTTTGATATCCTCTTCAGGGTCCCGGTAAAATCCCTGTGCCGATTACGCTGTGTCTCCAAAGAGTTGCGTGTTTTCATCTCTGACCCCGCCTTTGTCGCTGCGCACAAGTCTCGCGCAGAGCCGCTCATCATTGTTGGCTCCCGTGTAGACGAGTCCTTACAGCTGGTCGACATGGATGGTAATCTGGTGAAAGTGATCAATGGCGTGGGTTCTGTTTGGAAAATTATCTCCACAGGCCGTGATGACCTAGTATGTGTGATTACCCATGGAGATGTTAAAGTGATCGACCTTGCAAAGGGAGAGGTGCTCATGAGCTGCCGGAGAGAGGGGAAACATGGCATTTTGGGCTTCGGCTGCACTGTCCCATGTACTGTGTACAAGATGGTCCACATCAGTGCCAACACCTACGAGATCATCACCGTAGGAGATGGCGTTGGGTGGCGACCAATGGAGTTACCTCCAACCAGCAATATTTCCTATAGTAGCAACCCAGTCGTGGTCAATGGTGTGCTGTATCTGATGGCATCACAGCTAGACGGAAACAGTGTACTGTGTTTTGACCTCGCGAAAGAGAATTGGAAGAAGGGGATAAAAGGCCCACCAAATGTGGACCTTCAAAAGTGTTATTTTGGGAACGAGCTCAACGGTTCCTTCAGTATTGTTCAACCAGACGTTTGGAGCACTCACCATACATGGACCAACATATGGCTCCTCACTAATTCCAACAAGAGCACATGGGTTAAGGTGTACACGATTCCTATGTATTCATCTCGGTTTTGTCGATTGATACCTCTGAGGATGTTACGTGATGACAGGAGGCTACTTTTCTGCCGCACTCTTGATGGCACACAATTGTCGATGGTGCTAATTTATGATGAATGCCGCTCGATATGCACAGATGAGCCAAAAACACTAGCAGGTGTCCACGACAGCAATTTCAGTCTTTGCAGCTTGCACTTGGAGAGTTTTGTTTTGCCCAAGAGGTAGCAAGTGTCCTTAATCTTCGTAAAGTTTTTTGTAATAGTTTCTTTTACAAATAGAAAGCAACGGCGTTGTTCGTTATGATGTACAGAACCTAGAAACCTGTGATTGTCCAATATGTGGAGACGCACACAAAACTGTTGAGAGAAACTAACCACATAATCTCTGATGTTTGATGCCTATGTTTCTTCCGTTTTAAGCTGATCGATGTAGAGTGCTTGACTTGAAACCTGAGCTGGTATAACCACGGTAGATTCTGCTGCTTCATTGGAAAACACTATTGTTCGATCAATTCTGTTTTCTGATTCTTTTGTCGTCATCACGCTGCTTGCCGATGTAATTTTGGTTAAATGTCACTCTCCCGGCTTCTACTTTCGGGAGTGCACACGACCAAATTTCAGTACAAAGTTGCTACAATATCGAACAAAGAAATATCGAACAAAGTAGAGAAAAGAATTGCACCCAGCATTTCAAGCATACAGAACAACATACAACCTTGTTTAACGTCACTGGAGTAATTCTTACTGCTTCTGAACATGATGGGCTTTTGCATTTCATTCCGAGGAGTGTTTCGGTTTCTTTACACCCCTAGCTTCAGATTCCGCGCGGTCTATGGAGACCAACTCGCGTCATATGTGGGTGTTGGACTTATGTTTGACTGTGCCATGTGTGAGTTGTCCAAACCGTGCTTCTCCGCCCACGACGGCGTGCCCGTATGTGTGTGCATGATCGCGACTACGGCGCGTCCATTTGGTTTCATGGGTAATTAGGACCTGCTCCCTGCATACGCCAGTGAACCTCTCCATTGCTTCCACTGCAGAGCATGGGCGGAATGCAGGATTCTTTCATTCACGCGCACACGTGAAGGGATCCAAGCCGAGGCCGGCGCACAGACAGACCAGTCAACACCCGAATATATCTGAGACCACCGGCCAAGACAAACCAATGCTGAAACTGACGTAAAGGAAAATGGCAACATGTTCCATCAGGAGAGGTGTACAGGGGCATGTGGTGTCCATCCTATTGGCTCCATGAAGTGGACCGGAAATTCGTGCGGTTGAACCTCGCATATCGATCCCATCCGAATCCAAATCAGAACTCGTTCCGAACGGTGGTCCCAATCGAATCAACCGTGATCCCGATCCCAATTGTAGTCCCCAAAGAAGACCCAAACCGTTTCTATTGTGCATCTCGCCTGAATTAATACATATTAATATATCAGTCAAGTCACCTACATTCTCCGAGCAAACCAAGAAGATCTTCGAGCGCAAACCACAGATTTGACTTGGTCCTTTGAGCGGCCGGCTGGAAGCAAGGCAGCATGGACTACGGATTCTTTGCTAGTTCCGTGGCCATAGGTAATATCTGCTCTCTGTCGCTCGCTCTCTTTCACCCTTATGGTTGAATTGTGCACGACTGGTCAGGCGCGGCAGCGGATAGACACGGTAGAGGATAGGCCCGGTGGTTGATAGGGTGCGGTGGTTGATAGGGGCACGACATTAGGCGTCGATATGGTTGATGGCTTGCTACTACGGGGAGGGCCATTATAATAAATTAGTGAGCCCTAAGGCGACGTAAGTAGACAACTATCATTCACTTATACCAAACATTTTTCTTTTCACTAGCAAAACATTCTCTTGGCTTATTAACCATTCCATTTTAAAATTATAGTTATCAAATTAACACGTGATAGTACAACTATATATGAAGATACTATCATTCTTAACTTCCATATTATATTGCACTTGCACTAAACATGAAGCATATAAAATGAAAATTTGCATGTCTTCGAAAAATAATTCATGTCAATTAGGTGAATTACAAATACATGTAAGTGTCCATATGTATTTTAGTTTTCTTAAATATCATGATCCTGACTTTAAACTTGGCAGAGGTTTCTCAAATACATGATTGTCTATTTTAGGTGTAACTAAAGAGAATATATAACAATCAATGTGTAAATAGAAACTCGTAGAGTATACAAAATATTTATGAGGGGTTTTCCCTATAATTATTACATTGCTCATTTAGTACTAATCTCATTGTCATATGTCTTTTGCGTTCTCGGGTTAAAAAAATATTTGGCATTGCATACTTACTTTGCACTTAGTACCGAAATAGTATCAACCTTAGTTATATTTTATGTTTCATAAATAATTTATAAATTGATTGCCTTGAACCTGGTAATATAGAAATCACTTGCAATATATATGCAGATAGTTTATCCATTATGTTTGTTTGCTTGATTTTATATAATGTATACATGCAATGTATACGATAGAAGTCCCGTGGTTTTTTGTTAGTCGCCTCCACATGACAGCGTGCGCCCGCACGTGCACTCAATAAGTTATCTCAAATTGGCTAAGTTGTGAACTATTTACTACTCACCAGGTTGTGTACGATGCACGTTTCATCAATGTGTTGATTGAACAAATTAGTTTTTTTTTTTGCATAGTTTACTGATAAGTCGGACATGAGATAAACTAAAAAACAAATAGGTGCTTATGTGCTCCAAACAATTTTATTTACGCATATTGTTAAAAAACTAAGCTAGGATATTAGCAAGTTGAACGAATTGTCAGGATGGCCTGAGAGCGCAATTAAAACAACTTCTCTTAATGCTTCAGCTCATAATTACGTATAAAATATGAGTTATTTTGCACATATATGAGCCCCTCATGGGGTTGGGTCCTGGCCGTCCACTTATCGTCCTGGCCTAGGGACGGTCCTGGCTGCGGCCCATTTTTCTGATCAGACCATAATTGTTATTGATGGTTTGCTGTTTTGTTTATCTAGATGAGTGGTATGCGTATATTAGGACTGATTCTCATCTGGATACGTCCATTTGACCGATTCATGAAATGAGTTTAACGCCTTTTCATGTCACCACTGATTATGAACCTATTTGACTGTTGTCTTCAGACATTGGTTGTAACTTTTGGACTTGGTAAATGTTGGAATTCACCCTGTGTATGATATTATTTAAAGTAGGTTCCATGGTCTTCAGACATTAGTTGTAACTTTTGGACTTGGTAAATGTTTGAACATATGAGTTAAATGAAATTATAAGTTTATGGTTTTGATTGGGTATTTGGGTGCGATTGTGTTTGTGAATGTTGTTCCTTTTACACATCTGCAATGATTATGTGTGTACCTTTTGGCATGTTTAAACCGAAAGATACATTTTAATAGTACTACCTTCACAAAGCGATAGTTATGAAATATGGATATACCCCTAAGATAAATAAGATGCTTCAGTGAGGTATATTTGTTGTTCACTCATGATGCTTGTTGTGGTTTTTTTGGCCCTGTGAGTGTTAGTAATCTACTCTGTTTAGTTTATATATTGAACTAAATTGTTCTCTCTTAATTTTGAAGAGTGACATGTTTTGGAAAAACTGTGTGATTCTTGTGATGTGAATATGTGATGGCCGTCGATGTATATGCCTTTCTTGAGCTTGCAAATGACATGCTTGCATATACTATGGGGTTGTGAATGCTTCTTTATGCCCGCGTATCATTGATACTCGAGATATTTTTTGATTGATGGTGGGCTAATGACAATAGGGAATATTACAGTAAAAAAATGGCAAGGGAATATGATTTGTACGTTTGTCGTCACTTATTAGGCAAGTGTGTATTTTTAGACTTCAGATAGTTGACCGGTGCATATAGTCTTCCGATGTCTAGCTTATACAGTTATGCAGATTACTCATGTCTATTGATGTTGCTAATTTTGTATCATTACACCTAGATTCATTTCATGTTACTATTACTCATTTTGCCATATATTCGCTTTCCCTGTTTGGTGGCTACGTTGTGACTCACCCCTAGATGTCTGGGGTAGGCTGATTGTTAGACTACCTATCTGTTACTATCTACCCGTCCGATTAGTATGTTGTATTGTATAGTATAATGCTTATTTGTGAGGCTACTTATTTGTAATCTAGTGGCTACTTATCTGTTGCACTCTTATACTATCTAGCCATCCGAGTAGTCAATTTGAATAGTATAATGATTTTACCATCTGTGAAGCTACTTATCTGAAATCTAGTCATCTGAATGGTATGTTGAGTTACAGATTGTTTGCTGCATTTATAGAGATTACCAACTATCTTGCTTATCTAATCTAGTGTCACAGTAAGAGGTTCATGTGAAATAAAAGATGTTGTTTTGTATGTTTGCTCTTCACCGTAATTGCATTCCCTTGGTGATATTTATTTAGGTTTACTCATGATTGCCATTCAACCTGGGTAGAAAAGGTGTATCAAATTTATAAAAAAAGGCCAAGAGGCTATTTTACAAATCCACGCGGTTTGACACATGCGCCAAAACTCGCACCACCCAAGGACTACACAATCATCACTCGTGACATCTCCACCTATACACTAGTGCTAGTCTACCTCTGAAAAGTTTGGTTAAACACCAATTCTCCACCTCACTAGCTATGTGGGAGATCATCACTGCGGCCGAAGGCCGCGCCCCTTCAAACACGACATCGTTGCGGTATCTACACAAGCACCAACAGATAAGGGCCGTTGCCGATCAGTGATCTCTCTCACTATGCAAACTCGTCAACTAAACCACCAAAGTCATGTCATGGCTAGGGGGGTCTATCTGAATCCCCCAGTTACGTATGGTGGATGCCTAGACTTCCCGGGAGAGCAAACATCCAACGAGCAGGTGTTCTATGTCCTCATCGTGTTGGTCGCGGAAGGAGCACGACGCCGGGTGGGGCAAGCTTCTGCGGCTCAAGCGGTCCGCCGTTCAACACCTTCTTCTTATGGCCATCCAAAGGAAGACTTTGCACTTCGCAGGGGCACGGGAGCGCCAAAACTGCAAGGCTCCGTCCATCTCTATGTGACCCGTGAATCTGTATGTCGATTTGGAGGAGTATCATCCATGTCTCTCCCAAGTCCACTTAATGGTGTCGTCAACCCCGACCGTAAGCACGACCTCAGTCAACTGCTGAGCAAGCTCAATCAGCTCATGAAATCTTTCCTAGTGCTTGCACATCCATCTCTAGGATCAAATGTACGTCTGGTGTATGACTCTCATGACTCATGAGGTTTCAGTTGTTCAAAGCCTTGAGAGCTTCTCTGCATAATGCGTGCAGTTGATTTTTTTTCTTCGGCAAAAGTTCTGTTTATCTATGTTCGTCCTAGAGTTTTTTTATCCCTTCTATTGCTAGAGGGCTTAGAAGCTCGACTTCGTCATCAGTTTTTTTGTGATAAGAAAACTCTTCTAGTGCAAGCTGCAAAGGCCAATACTTCCTCCGTGGTCACCTGCGAGCATCTTTGGCGCGTGCGGGCATGTCCCATGACGGGGGTCATAAATTTGCAGCACCGGTAATTCGAAGGACTCACCTGTGACGTAGAAGAGCAGTTTCCCACCATCAAGTAATATCCTCAGAGGAATGAGAAGATCATACGTAGATGGGTCCAAGGGGATGGAGTACGCCTTGAACCAGGTGCCCTTGTGGGAGAACTTGCCTGTGGCAAGATGGTTAGTTGGGTGGTTGTACCCCTAGCCCACCAGAGTTCAAACCCCAGGTTTGACGCTGGTGTTTCTCATTTAAGGCGGAATATTCTTCAGTGGGAGGCGACGTTCCCGTCGACAGCGAGGCGCCCGTGGTGACTTCGTCAATCTCAAGACTCGACCCGCCGACTCAGTCTCTCGGAGGTGCTCATAGGGGTAGGGTGTGCGTGCGTGCGTTCATAGGGGTGAGTGTGTGCGCGTGTATATGAGCGCTTGCGTTGTACTGTGTTTCGCAAAAAAAAAAAACAGGTGCCCTTGTGGGCATTAGTTAGGAGCCATATGATCGTGCATCCAGGATAAGCCACCGGTTGTATCATACACAGGGTGCCGTTGAGCTCGCCCATGGTGAAGAGACACCGCCCAGGTTCCACACCGGGTGGTCCTTTGATCCCCCTCTTCCACTCCTCGCTCTCGAGGTCGAAGCAGAGTACGCTGTCCCCAGGCAGCTGCGTCGCCAAGTACACCACACCGTTGACGGCGACAGGGTAACTACGATAGGAGATACTTTTGGGTGTGGGGGATTGCTTCTGCCTCCACTCTGCACCATCTCCTAAGGTGAGGATCCTAGTGCAGCGGGGACTGAAGCAGACCATCTTGTAGACACCGGACGGGGTAGCAGGGCCGAAGCCCATGAAGCTACCTCTCGTACTGGTCACATATTGCTCCCCTGTCGCGAGGTTAATCACCGTCGCTAGATTGAAGGCATAGCCGATGACACATATGAGAAGGTTACCAACGCTGGCGCAGGTGAAGCTGTAAATAACATCCGGGGTCTTGATCACCTTCACGACATTGCCGTCCATGTCGATGAGCCGCAGAGTCGACGGCTCGCTCAGGGAGTTGGCGGCGATGAGCGGCTCGGCGCGAGTCATGTGCGTGGCGACGAAGGCCGGGTCGGAGATGAGGGCGCGCCACTCCCTGGAGACACAACGGAACCGGCATAGGGACTTCGCCGGCAGCCATGACAGTATGTCGAAGGTGACGTCGCGCGGCAGCGAGACGGAAGCGACGGCGGCGCTGTCCGGTGGCGAGGGCCAGCGCAAGGACGATGGCTTGATCCCCATGCTCGATCGATCGATCGACTGCAGATCCCCACCGGGGTGTGCTCTAGCGGTGGTGGGCTACGTTGACTGAGCCTCTGGGATTTGCTTAAATTACACACGGGGAGATCAGGGGACAAGATCTTGGTATTTAATTCGCGTTCTGATCTACAGAGACCTAGACTGTTCGCAAAATCTATTTCCGGAGAACCTCAACAGAATCAACCGTAATATATATTTTTGGGTGGCACAAGTAACTCTGTTCCGTCGGGTATTCTGATGCAGGCGGAAGATATAGGCGCGAAAATAGCAGCAGTTTGCGTGTTGATTGTTTTAGTCGGTCCAGCCCATCACCGAATCATGTTTGTATACGTATCAGGTCTCCATCTCCGATCCACAATGGAAATATCAAGTCTTCGCGTGCCTAGAAATTAAAAAGAAGATTCCACTCAAAAAAAAGTTTAAAAAGAAAAAACTCCAAAACAAACATTAAACTCATAGATGAAATCTAAATCGAATCCCAAACTTTAAATCCTGAAATTGGTACTCTGAACTATCAAATCCTGGTCTATTTTCAACCTTATAACTGTTTAGCGCGTCGGGAAAGTAAGAAACCAGACCGGGATAACATGCTACTGTCACCGACAATATGGACCCACCTGTCATATTCATTCCTAATCTCTCTTACTTTCACCGTGCTTCAGTGGACTGCCTATCTTTGAACTCTTCTCTAGAGTCCAGACAAGTCTGAACTCTGAATCTGCATCCCATGTATGGCAAATCAGCTATTTTACAGCATTGACAGATTAACATCGCTGCGCCTTCTTGCGGCTGGGTTGGGAATTTGGGGATGTTCGAGATTTACACCTAAGTCTTTCGGAACGCTAAACAAGCCAGCAATAGGAAGCCAGGCCCATTCATCTCCCTCTCAGTTCGTAAAAAAACAACTGACAGGACAAACGAGCTGGACCAAGCCTGGCTCGACCCAGGAATGTCACGGTCCTAGAACTTGGGCTCGGCTCGGTCAGTGCACTGGCGGGCCGAGCTGAAAAGCCCGAGCTGGGTGTCCGGTCGTGATTTGGGAGGCGAGAAGATCGGCAGCAGCAGAGGCAGATAATATGGGGATCAGGTCGTCGTGCCTTTGTTTTCCGCACCAGGCGACGCCACGCGCCGCCGCCGACGAGAACGCCGCCACGACGCAGCAGGCACCGTTACCTGCACCTTCCTCGCCGGGAGGGCGGCGCCTCCTTTGTGATGCTCCCCTCGCAATCCAGGCCCACTGCGACCCGGCCTTTGTTTCCGAGCACAAGTCCCGCGCTGAGCCGCTGATCCTCGCTTACTCACTCGACAACGACAAGTCCTCTCTACGGCTGATCGATACGGATGGCAATGTCGTCAGGGTGATTGGTGGCGCCGAGTGGTTCCGGAGGTCTATCAGCAGCAGATGGGATGACCACGCGTGCGTCATTGACGGGCTTGGCGCGGCGAAAGTGGTCGATCTTTCCACCGGGAAGGTGCTCGTGACCCGTCGGCTGGGAGAAGCCAGCATGATCGTGGGCTTTGGTCGCGCCGTCCCCTCCGGTTCCTACAAAATGGTCCGCAGCAAATTCAGAACCCACACGTGTGAGATCCTCACCGTAGGAGATGGTGTCCGGTGGAGGAAGATGCTCTCGCCCTCAACCATTGTCTGTCGTTACAACGAGACCATTACTGTGAACGGCGTGATGTATCTATTTCTGCAACGAGTACTACACGACGATGACATCATGCTCTCCCTGGACCTCGAGAGCGAGGAGTGGCGGAAGGAGATCAAGGGCCCTCCGAGAGCCAGATACCCTAGGTACAAGATCAGCTTCGGCGAGCTCAACGGCTCCCTTTGCGTGGGTAGAGCGGAGACGTGCAAAACCAATCGCGGATGGGCAATATGGCTTCTAGCTGATCCTGACAGTAGTAGCGTATGGGTCAAAGCCTACTCGATTTCGTCCACGTATGCCCAGCTGACGCCCCTAAGAGTGTTACCTCACGGCGAAAAGTTGCTCTTCTGTGGCACCCTTGTGAACGGAGGAAGAACAACATTGCAAGTCTATGACCCCCATGACGGAATATGCACGGACGTGGCAGAGGTACGAGACTATTGTTCCCAACACATCAGCCTCTGCAGCTTGCACCTGGAACGTTTTGTGCAGGCCGGCCAAGATCTAGTGCAATGAAATGAATAATCATGTTTCTCTTTATTTCTGAATTGAGCGTTTCTCGAACATCGCTGCGAATTTTTACCCAAGTTGAAGGATCAGCCGTCTCCTTGGAGAACTGAAGATGAGTTAGAGAAAATATCCTTGGCGTACCTTTTTTCGATAAAGATGAGTTAGAGAAAATATTCTTGGCGTACCTGCATACACCTAGGATGGACTCGATCATCTAGGCAGTCTTTGGGTGTGTGATGCATATCTTTCTTGAGATTCCAAGCCGATATGGAGGGCTTGACTTAACTCAGAGAGCAGTATATTGTAATCCTCAGACAACCTGAGCTGGTCCATGTGATTAACTACTACATCTAGTTTGCCTTGTTTGACCAGATGCCGTGTTGACTTTGGCCCATTCATTTCGTATATTCTGTTTATGTCCTTGTGCTGCTTACTATACCAATTTTCTTCTACTTTGCAAAGCAGTGAAACCACGGTCAGGTCTTTAGTGTACACTGTATGTTAAGTTTTTAGATTGTGCTCAGCTAGTTAAGTGGAGCACTGGAGCTACAAGGATATGAACAGAGATCATGGCGGTGATCGGAACGAAAAGAGGTTGCATACGTCAGGGATGATTCAGAATATGAACACCATCCCTTCATGAAGGTATCATGGCTAATCAGCTGATCAGACTGAATACTAGACATCTAATAAAAAATTCAGAGTCTAACATATTCTAGGCCGTCAGTTTCATGTTCCATGCAGCAAAGGACAACCCACTAGCCGAAAAATACAGAACCTCTCACATGTGAGCAAGCACAGACAACCAGCATCTAGCTAACATTTGACCCTTAAAAGTTAACTAATCATCAAGCAATCACACTGGTAGGAAGCAGACAAGAAGATCAATAATAGAAAATATCACAGGATACTTTCTCTCTCCTTTGCTTCATGAAGCTCAGATCCTCTGTTAAATCCGTAGAAGCCAGCACTTTGCATCCATGGATGGCACTGCATTGGACTCATCAATGCAAGCTACATGACACCTTTACACATCAATAAATAAAAAATGCTGTAAAATAGCTGATTTGCCATGCGTGGGATGCAAATTCAGAGTTCAGACTTGTCTGGAGAAGAGTTCAGAGATAGGCAGTCCACTGAAGCATCTTAGCTCTTCCCCCCAAAGCATCAGAGTGATCTCGCCGGCCATGCAATATGGGAACCGAATGTACTAGTTTAACCAATGTAAGATTGCAAGTTACATATAGCTTTGCATACACTTGTGGCCACAACTCGGGCAAAAATTGTGCAGATCATGTGTCACTGAACAGAAGCATCAACTAGTGTGGAATCTTTGTTTAGCAGCAAATTGTCGGTTTAAGGGTTGCACTCTTCATACTCAAAGCCCTAGCCTTTACTTTGGATCTAAAACAGTAACAGAAACAATTAAATAAAAAAATGGAATCAAGGATATATTTTTGTTTCTCCTTTGCATTCCTGTCTAGGGTCCTACTTAGCTAGCTTTTCCTATCCTTCTGCTCGATCTCGTGCTTCTTCAGATATTAAGACAGCTCACATGTTCATTTGGTATTTCTCTCTAGAATTCTACACTTTTCTACTGATTAACTTGCAGCTTTAATTCCTCAAGATTATCACTCTATATCCCAAGAAGCACATAGTAGAGTATCGTGATTGGGAGCGCGATGAGCATTCCAAATATAACCCTGAGAAATTCAGAATAATACACAGAAAAATGAGTAAAATAAGACAAGTTTTGTATTACTCAGATACCAGAAAAGATTAAGGATGCAATGGCTTGCTTACGCTGTGCTAAGTATTTGAGGGTGGCAATTGTACTCCTTGGCGAACACAAATGGAACAATTCCTTGAGGAAGTGCCGCCTATTGATCAATAAAGTATTCACTAATAAGGTCATCATCTCAATGTATTCCAGATTTATCAGAATCGTTATTATCTAGAAATTAAATTGGCTATGTGTTCAAGATAAGAAATAGATTTATAATATGGTTTTCAATTTTCTCATGCCAACCTGAACAATGGCAACATGTAGGAGCACTCCCCTGAGCCCGACGGCGATGGAGGTCGCTGCAATCACGGCTGGACCTGTCAAGAACCTCACCGCCATGGCAAATGTGGCGACGGACTTGCCACACGAGATGATTTTCAGTTGCAGTGCCATGAAGAGACCTGGACCATTGCATATATTACCGTTAGGGTCTTTCCTGGAGAATTTTAAAAAAAGAGGACAGAAGTATAACGAATCAACCGGAAAATGTCAATGCTAGCTGTACCTAAACTGAACATAGCCATCCCTAGCCCTGCATCAGATAGGATAGATATGGAGCCTTTGATTATTGTTGGCATCTGAATATTCCACCTGAAAAGTTTTGAAAGAAAAAATGGTGAATCTATATTACTAATTAGTATTTGCATTGCACCATGAATGTGATGATAGAACCAAAGCTGTAGATGCTTGTAGCATGCATGTGCCCCCTCTCTCCTAAAAATGCCCTGTGTTTCCTCTGAAGCTTCCTCCAGATGTGCCACCGATCGATCTCGTGTATAATAAATAGTACAATGATGGATGCACAGCATTGTACAGTGTACACGACGATATGTCGTGCATCAGCCGTAGATGAGAATGAGAGTACATATTGTTATTTTTCGCGTCATGTCATGTGTTGGGTGGAGACAAATTAACACGGCATCCGAATGCAGTTGATTTTGTAGATTTGGTCTGCTACAGGATTCCAGGCCAGTTCTTGCATAAGACCTACATCTGCATGTGCCGGACCAGATCCAAGACCGTGATTATCATGTGCTCTCACATGCTCGAGACAATCATAAGCAATATCTAGCTTGCTACAAGAATATGATGAAGAAATTAAGAGCAAGGCCAATCTAGACTAGGATCCAGTTAGCAAATTTACTGGATTAATGTGCATGATATACCTGAATGAGACGAGTGACCAGACGAGGCCGATGAGGCTGGAGTAGGTGTTGGGGTTGCGGATGAGCTTCCGCCACACCATGATCAGGATGAGCCGCGTCATCACGCTCGCCGGCGGCATCGGGTGCGCCGCCTCCTCCAGCCCGGGCATGTCGCCCTTCTTCCTCGGCGCCACATAGGGGGACCCCGACACGGGGAACTTGGCGCCCAGCCCCGTCGCCGGGCTCTTCATCATCCCGTCCTCGATCTCCACCCCGACTTCGCCGTTGCTGGCGTCCTTCTTGATCACCGGCGTCACGGTGCCACTTACACCTGAAGCACGTACGTACGTGAGCACACACATTGTACGTACACAGAGCGCATCAAGCTAAAGCTTTTGCCTCGTTTCAAAAAAAAAAAAGGATTTGGACAGAGAGGATCAGTACGTCGCGCTTGTTTGTTACGTACCTCTGGGAGTGGTTCCGTCGCGTGGCGTGGCTGTTGCCGGCGGCGCAGCGGCGAAGTCAGTGGAGGCGGCGTGGTTGACGGCGTTGCGGAGGTTGGCCTCTGAAACGGGTGACGCGCTGGAGCTCCACACGAACATGTGCAGCTCCTTGTTCGAGTTGGAGTTCGAACCCCCGAGCTCCTTCTTCCTACATTGTTCCAATCACAATTAACTCAACAATCAAGATTACACAAGATCCAAACTGAAACTATAGGATTGTCATTTCTCCATGTATCTATTGAACATTGCACACTTCGATTGATGTGCTTGCTCGTGCTAATTAGGAATCTTGAGTTATCCACCTAACATAATAAGATTATGCTACTAGTAGTAAGTAGTAACCTAAAGATTACACTGGTGTTAAGGTTGCTGACGGACACGTACCGTGGCGCCGGCATCATCATGCCGGGGTTGGGAGCGGGGTACGGTGCCGCCACCGCGTCGCCACCCTTGAACTTGTTGGCTACCTGCTCGTCGAGCCCCTGCCCGCGTGCACCGCCGACGACGCCGACACCCGGCTGGCCCTTCGGACTGGCCATCTTGCTCCCGTTGAACATGGAGTAGAAGTCCGACTGGTTGAAGCTGGACTGGCGCGGCGTCGGCTCCCGCGATGTCTGCAGCGAGTAGATCTCCACGCCTGTCAGGTTCGACGCGCGCGGCGTCATGGCGTTGGACGCGCCACGGTACACCCCGGATCTCCCGGCGCCGTGACCACCAGTGGTGGAGCCGGATGCCGACCGCCGGATGACGACGTGGACGCGGCCGTCACGCCCAACCTCGGCGTCGGCCTGCAGCGCCTCACGCCCGTTGAGCGAGACCACGTCGGAGTCGACACGGAAGGAGGCGATGCTGGCGCCGACGTCCGGCGGGAACTGCTCGGAGATGAGCGCTTTTGCGCCGCGGTACTCGAAGAGGAAGAGCATGAGCGTGTACCAGATGACGCTCTGCAGCACGACGATCTGCACCATGAGGGAGCCCGAGAAGTCGCCGTACATGGCCCGCAGCAGCGGGATGCCCATGACGAGCGTGTTGGGCAGCGTGGCGAGGGAGAAAAGCGTGATGGTCCAGTCGAGCGACGCCGCCTCGTCCCCGGCGCTGACGAGGCCACCCTTGTAGCAGCGGTAGCGGGAGAGCACGTTGTGCCAGACGGCGAGCGCCGCAAGTATGACGAGCTTCTGGAGCGAGTCGGCGGCGAGGAAGCGGTAGTCCATGGTGTAGGGGTCGTTGCTGGAGATGAAGTGGAAAGAGAGGAGCGGCACGGCGAAAACGGCGACGAAGCGGTTGATGCCGGAACACTGGTCGGGCGTGAAGATGCCCCACCACCGCACGGAGCCGTACGCCATGAACATGGCCACGTACAGCGGTACCACCGCCGCCAGCACGTCGTAGATGTCCTTCCCGGTGATCATCGCGCCGGTCGACGAGCTAGATTCGATCGGTTTCTTTTGGGATCTCAGGCGATCGAGTTGACGCTAAGTGTGCGAAGAGAAGGGAAGGATCATTATATAGGATCGAGGCGATTGATCAAATGGTTCTTAATTAAAGTACTAGTAGAGCTAGTACACTGTGTCAGATTAAGTTAAGCATGGTGCATGTGTGCAGGGGAAAGATTCCAAGGGGACAGAGCGCGTACACTTGCACGCATTCAACTGGTTTTTTGTTTAGCAAATTCGTTTTGCTCTTGCGGTGAAGTGTAAACACAAGCTAGCGAGGTTGTATTGCATATGAGACCTGGACACTAGGCCGGCCGGCTGGTTGAAGCCAAGCTGCAAGTGTATGCATACATGCTAGTAGTGTGGCCAGCTATGTGAGTTAATGGATAGATCGCCAGAGACAAGACTAAAGCCACTAGAAGTCTAGATAGGTAGCTGGATATATGCCTGGATACGTACTAGTACTAGGATCCTAAGACCATTAATGATGTGTTTGTTTGGTTCTAGTGACACTTCATGAACGCATATTGACAAGCAACATCCAAAAACCAACAGGATGTCTAGAAGCTTGGTTGCCTGCTTCGTCGGGGTCGCTACATACGTGAGCCAGTTCATAGCAAATTCGCAATGTATACTGAAGTTCCCTGCAAGTTACGTCGCACGGATCTCAAAGTTGCATAGAGCGACCTCTCTCGAGCGTTTTGTAATAATTTCGTAGATTTTGTGGAAGATTTATACAAGTTATGTAGCATGAATCTTGGAGCAACGATGTGACACGGATCTCAAAATTGCATATACAAAAAAAAAAATACTAGATTTCCTTGTGTTTTTCTTTTCCCTTAGGGGTTGGGTTTTTGTTATCCAAAATAGACCAAACAGCCCTTTGTTTCCCTCCCTACCATGGATAGTGGTGGTATTTTATACAAGGCTCGTGTCCTATATAAGGCACTCCATTGGTCATTTATAAGCATCTGACTTATGAATGGAGATTTCACCTCAAGTGTAAGTGCCACCTCTTTCTCTCCATGAAGTCTGTCTCACTTCACTTGTTGAGGCAAGTGAGAGGCTGATCATTTTGAGGTCATGTGTGGAGTATATCCACTCTATGGGAATCTCGCTCACACTTCCCCACGTTCTTAGATATCTTCAACAACATGAGTAGAATTTTGTGTATTGGCGTAACGGAACCTATAAGCACTAGAATAATTCTTTCTCGAAAGTATGACGACCGATGGAACAACCATTGATATCCTATACCACTATACCCCCTCTCTTGTGTTGTACTCGATCCCGCTTTGCCAAAATATAGTGCATATTATGTTTTTTCAAGTCAAATTGTGCAAACATTGACCAAGTTTTATACCATATCAATACAATTGGATTCATCGGGAAGTATATTTTCATATGATATACATTTGGTATTGTAGATATGGATAATTTTCTCAATAAACTTTGTCAAAGTTAGAGAAGTTTGATTTTCACGGAAACCAATAGTGGCAAGGAGGGAGTATTTCACTACGACAACAACAATGTGCGAGTGGAAATTGTGCAGCTACGAACCTAGTCCTATGAAATAGTTGGATTGGAATTTGTGTTCCTTGAGATCCTAGTTGATGGTTTTTTTATGCTGATCTCAGTCAAGACACTCAGCCAACCAACACCACATAGACTAAAGGATGTTGCATTTGACCGACCCAGGGGAGCATCATGTAGGGCACCAAATACATGCTACGTAGATGGAAGCTCGATTTGGGCTACGAGGCGTGACAACCCTGCCTTAATATTGCAAAGTCTAGAAAAAGTGGCTATAAAAGGGCAAGCAACACCGGTTTTAAACTTACAAAGACCCGTGGCTCATACAACATAAAGATTTTTAGCTTGGTTTCCGGTCATGCATGACCTTGAGGGAGAGGGGATGATCGAGAAGGGGGGGGGGGGGGGGGGGGGGGCGAAAGAGCGAAGAAGGAAGGGGAAAGGCACGGTAAGAAAAAACAGGCGGGTAGTAAGCTAAATTTGGCAACCAACAATACGTTAGCATGTCGCTACTTGCCTAAACTTGTAGGACATTGTGAACGTTAGGGTGTGTTTTATGGTTGTATTAATAAGGCTTTATCTATTAGTTTCTTTCATGTGCATGGTAAGATGAATTAAAGTGTTTCAACAGCCCAAAGTGATGACCATCCTTTAGGTTCATGACCTAGGACAATTTCAGACTTCATACATGAGGAAAGAGAGATATTTAGCCTCTCCATCCAATAGTTACAAGACGTGTGAAGAAAAGAAATTAAGAAAGAAATGGACTGATAGAAAGACTGAAGAAAGAAGCGTCATATATCAAGCAAGAGAGTTATTCAACCCAAAGTAATGAAGCTTAGATCGACCTTATTGTCTCCTTTCAGCTGTGATTCCATCATGTTTCGGAGATTATTCGATCTCTAGCATTTCCAGCCCAAATTTTTTGTTTCTTGAAATAAATTAATATAAAAAGATACCAATTACACATGACTCTCTAAGGACATAATATAAAACAACTAGTTGAGATATCAACATTCACATGTAAAAAATAAATAAAAAGATAAAAGAAAACAAGGCCTAGTCAAAGTGATGAGCTACACTTGGCAGAAGAAAACTCTATTGAAATGTACCGATTATAAGGCTCATAGTGACCAGACACATGGTATTGGACGCGGATATAGATCGCAAACAAAACAGTGTTTGCGCAACGAGCTCTGAAGCATGCATCATCTTCTCCCAATTCAATATCCTCACTCCGCAATCGCTTGGTGGTCCCAAACTTGACAAGAGCAGCTAAAATTATCAAGCATTCCTAGCGCACCCCACCATGATGTACTCACCTTAGACAACACCATGCTAATCGTTATTGGCGTGTGGTGCTGAAGAAAAGGGAGGCTTCTTGGCCCTAGAACCATAGAAGATAATGTGACCTATGTAACCCGGACCTAATACATAAAGCCACTTCGGGTAGCCAAAATAGACTAACAAAATATAGTATGCTAGACAAAATA
Source organism: Poa pratensis (assembly GCA_947311845.1). Taxonomy (NCBI): domain Eukaryota; kingdom Viridiplantae; phylum Streptophyta; class Magnoliopsida; order Poales; family Poaceae; genus Poa; species Poa pratensis. The sequence continues at coordinate 7,872,726 of CAMZMU010000080.1, read as the reverse complement.
TCACGAGAGGGACGGTCCCGCCATCGTGGCAGGGTGGTTGGGTTGGCCGTGACCGTGACCTGGTGGTCAAGATGCTCTCATGGCTTCTGCGGGCTTTATCATCGGTGTATTATGTTGTTTTAATACATGTGGTAGAGCGCAGGGGGTATCCATACGGGAAGTAGACGAGCTAGATGAACCTCGTTAACAAACACCAGTGTCTTGGTATGATTATTTGTTCTTGTACGATCGTTCTAACAGGTTGCGCGTGTCTACTTAACACTCACACGGAGACAACAAAATCAGTAAAACCTTCTTTTTGAAAAAAAGTTAATGTGACAATACGGCAAAACTGCCATGTTTCTAGAAGTAAAGAGCCATCGTTTTTCTAATTTCCGATGTACCGTTAAAATAGCCGATAATTTCCAAATAAATAAACCATTATTCTTCCGTACCACATTGCGTGAACAGGCAAAAAAAAACCAAAATATACTACGAAACCAAGTACAGATACACCGAATTACCGGTATTTTTGTGCCTTTCACGAGGCAGGCTGGTAGTGAGGGTGCTTTCTTCTCCTCATCTAGGGTCATGTGCTCGATCGTAGACAACGGCCACAAGAACCTTTTGATCAAGGCACTCAAGCCAAACATAATCAAAGCCGAAAATGAACCCATCTTCCCTTGCGGTGATTAATTTAATCAAGCGCGGCTTCAAGCATGGTAGCCATCTTTGACAACCCTAAGCACGCGGCTTCAAGCATGATCATCAGCGTCGTTCACTTCTTGCCGTTATTAGAGCATGCAGCTGGTTTTGTCAGCTGTTTCGTTGACTCGAAATGTCAAGCGGAGGATCCACACTACCACACGGGATGGGATCCGCCTAGTTTGACCTCCAACGGCAACCGTGGCTCACGGGAGGTGTCTGGCATCTGGTCAAACAGCTAAGTAATTTCCGCTGTCAGGTTTAGTATAACGACGACATGCAGGGTACAGGTTGGGCACCGCACGCGCTCGGTGCAGATCGTGTCCTTGCCGCGGCAGACACACCCGCCGCCGCCGCCGCCGACGACAACGGCGCGCGGCCGTGCAGACATGCACCGCTCCGTTCTAGCTAGCTGCGTGCCCATGGACAGTCTGCGTGTGTTTTTTGTGCACGTACTCGGTAACTAAGGCTCTGATGTGGAGTATTATAGTACGATGAATGTGTTGGGTGAGTAAGTGCTGACTCGTGGATGTGAATTACTCTCTCCGATCCGTTTTAAGTGTTGTGGATTAAAACTGACCAGGTACAACGCATAGGGATAAGTTGCGACATGTATTTGGGATCAATGGCGTAGTATGTATGAAGTCGATCGCAAGTGAGGCGCTGTCTAAGACTTTGGCCCAGTTCTTTTCGGCTTAGGCTTATGCAGAACGGCTGAAGCTTAGCTGCCCCAGAGAAACTGCAGTGAAAATAAGCCACATAGAAATGCAGTCCAGTTCTTTTCGGCTTATGACGTTTGAGCTTCATTTTTGAGTTGTATGTTAAAAAGTCAATAATGCCCTAAATTAATGGCTGTGTGGATCATAAAAATCATCTAATCTTTTCAAACAATTCGCTCATCGAATTCCATTAGCAAACAATAGCACCTACAATAATGATTCGTCAAAGATCATGTAATCTATTGTTTCACAGTACACTACACAACATTACAACCTCAATCACAAAGTCGATCTTATCTTATCTAACATTTTTTAAGACCACAGGCCACAGCAAGTACACAGCCGGTACAAAATCAATCGTATCTACACAGAGCAAGCACGCAGTTGGATCAAATCGATCGTATCTACACAAAACACCTTGCTCCGTTCCATTGTCAGGGACGGCTGGACTGGGGCGGACGCCGGACGGCGGAGCTGGCGAGGTCGGACGGTGGAGCGGGGCGAGGTCGGGATGACGGAGCGGGCGTTGCTGTCAGGACGACACTACAGGAAACCGTCAAAACGCCGACGGCGGCCGCCGTCGGCGTAGCAACGATCGCCGTCGGCGTAGCCTACGCCGACGGCCGCCGTCGGCGTATCGGCGTCGGCGTAGGACGCTGTCGGCGTATAAAATGCCGTCGGCGTATCCGTCGCCGTCGGCGACGCCGCAGTGGGACCCACAAAACGGACGTCGAACGTCTCCGTCTGCTCCACCTATACGCCGACGGCAGTGCCGTCGGCCTAGGCTGCCACGTGTGCTGATCTGGTGCGTCTGGGAGGAGTCTACGCCGACGGCAATGCCGTCGGCGTAGGATGACCATATGGTCCTCCAGCGTCGACGTGGCGCCATCCTGTGCGTCCCCACAGCATCCTACGCCGACGGCAGTCTTGACCATATTTTCAGTTTCTGAAACTTTTTGCTGCTGGTTTCTGGCGCATTTTAAATACAATTAAAATTGCACAAATTATAAAACATCACAGAAACATCAAATAAAACATCACATACATATCCAAATGACACAAACATGATTCAAATTCATCCAAGCATTCATACAAACTCCAAACAAGTTCGAATTCACACACGCTACACCCGAACACATCCTACACCTCCCGAGAGCCCGAGGCCGATGATTCCTTGCCTTGGCTCATCTTGGTCAATCACCTGCATTGAGAAAGGATAAACTTTTAAGCATGTTGAAAAATGTAGTAAATAAGAATAAAGACGTAATGCAATTAAGAAGAAGCATGTTGAAAGACTAAGCATGTTGAAAAGTAAATAGTACGCAAAAGGACATAAAAGACCCTCACCCCTAATCATCACTCTCATAGTTAAGTCCTGGTTCTCATCATCACTATCAACATCACTATCACGAGTGTTGTATATTGGAACCTCCTCGCACGATGGAGGCTCATCATCGTCATCACTATCACTCTGTAACTTGTTGAGCATATCTATATCCTTTAGATTCACCACTACGTCACCACCTGTTTGTGCATTGTCCTCGCGGTCCTCAAGACCTTGTATGCCAAAGTCCCCAAAGGTTTGTTCCTCTTGATAGAAAATCCCCTCGTATGTTTTAGGGTCAATGTTGTTGTAATCGTCTTCGGAGGGCATGGGTAGCTTACCACGTGGCGATACATGGAACACGACTTCCCAACCAATGAGTCCCTCTTTCTTGCATGGGTAGGGCAAATAATAAACTTGAAAGGCTTGGTGAGCCACAACAAAGACATCGGATCCATTGTAGGTGGTTGAAGGCTTAACTTCAACTAACCCAATGGAAGGGGTACTTTTGGTTCCATGCTCAGGGTCGAACCAGTGGCATTTGAACACAACAAGCTTGAGTGATATGTTCGTGTTATTGAACGTCAGCTCATATACGTTCTGTAACCTTCCGTAGTAATCATAATTACCGGCTCCTTTGGTGAAGACCCCGGTATTTATAGTCTTTGCATTAGGCCGACTGTTCTGGTGATGCTCTGTATGGAAGCGGTACCCATTCACATCATACTTCTCATACTTCTCGACTCTACGGTTACAACCTTGGGAGACACATCTCAACTCATCTGACATCACAACGTTGGCATCAGCTCCCTACAAGTACAAATTGTTTTGTGCATTAGTAAGAGGGATAAGACACGAATTGCAAGGTAGAAGGGACAGGTTTGAAATTACCTTTTCCCTGAACCAAACCGTGAATTTTTTCTTTCCGGGGGCAGGCTCTTTCAAAAGAGTGTCCAACGCGGCTTCATTGGGTCCATCTGATGTTCCCGACCACATTTCATCCGTGAATTGACTAAAAGGAGAAAATACGTATTAGAACGAAATCATGTAGTAGTTGCAAAGTAATTTGTTCCCCATTTTACCTAAGGAAACTGCCCTCTTCTCCCTGCTCGTCGTGGGTCACTTCCTTCATGTTCATAAGCACATAGAGCATTATGCACTCCAGCTCATCATTGGTCAAGTTATACCTTGTTGGGCCACCGCTCTTGCCACCGGGACACTGGAAGAGGACGAGCTTGGGGTCTCGCTTGGGCTCGTCGACATTGTACCGAGAGGCCTGGTTATGCATAGTGGGAACATCATCGGGGTAGTACGTTAGCCTGGCGTCTGCCATCTCCTGAGGATAGTTGCCTCGGCTATGGATGACTCAATCTTATTTTTGTTTCCACATTTGGTTCGAATATACTTAAACTCTCTCTCAATACAAAACTGCCAACGAAACTGCACCGGTCCACCCAAGAGTACCTCATTCGCAAGATGCACAACAAGATGTGCCATCGGAGTAAAGAAGCCTGGCGGAAATATCGTCTCTAAGTTGCACAGCAACTCCGGCACTAGTTCATGCAGCTTCTGAATAATCAGGGGACATACTTGCTTAGCACAGAGCGTGCGGAAGAAATGGCTCAACTCCGCGAGCACTCGCCAGACACGGTCGGGGAGATACCCTCGAACCATCACCGGTAGCAGCCGCTCAATCCATATATGATAGTCGTGACTCTTGAGCCCGGTGACTTTTGCCGATTGTATATTGACTCCCTTACTTATATTCGAACAATAGCCATCAGGGAACATCACGACGAATTTGAGCCAATGGAATGCCTCAGACCTTTGCATACTATTAAGGCAGAAGTCAGCATGCGGCTTGAACCAGTTCTTTTGACGGCCTTCAGGAGGCTTCATGTGCATTCTCTCCCTATCACAGAGCTTCTTAACATCAACTCTAGCCTTAACATTATCCTTCGACTTCTCAGGAATGTTCAGGATGTGTGAAAGAGGGACTCTCCAACATTCTTTTCGGTGTGCATCACATCGATGCTATGGGGAAGTTCGAGGTCCTTGTAATATTCGAGTTGCGTCAAGCCTGCCACGTGAGTCCAGTTGTGCGCCACACCATATCCCACATATCGTGGGCCTTTTCCCTGCAGGCACGAGAGCACTTAGCTCGGCGTCAACAGCTGCACCATCGAAAGTTGGTATCGCTTTTTCTTCACGCTCAACTCTGCCCTTCTTGAAGTTCTTTTTGTCTTCTCTAAACGATGCCCTCTTTTGAGGAACTTTCGATGTGTGTCAAACGCGGAATACTTCCGTCCCGCCGTTAGCCACATGAACTCAAGTCGGTTCCTGCACACTGGGCATGGCCACTTACCAGCTGTACACCATCCGCAGAATAGGGCGTACCCGGGCATGTCATGCATGGAATTGTGATACCAAACTTTCATCAAGAAGTTTGTCTTCGATGCACGATCATATGTCAACGTCCCGTGGTGCCAAGAGTGGTTCAGATCATCCACAATTGGCTGCATGTACACACTTAAATTCTTCCCCGGATATTCAGGACCTGGAATGATCAGCGAGAGGAATATGGTCTTCTTTGCATTAGGGCTCCAGGAGGGAGATTGAGCGGAATAACAAACACGGGCCAGCAGCTGTACGAGGTAGTCGACAAACCATATGGATTGAATCCATCGGTTGCTATCGCGATTCTCACGTTTCGAGCATCTGCTGCCTCATCGGGGTGGTTCGCATCAAAGTTCTTCCATGCCGTACCATCAGATGGATGTCCCATCAATTCCCGGTCGTGCTCATCCTTGTATCTCTTCCCCGTTTTGTGCCATTGCATCTGTGTGGCAGACTCTTTGTTCATGTAAAGCCGCTTGATTCTTTGTATGAATGGGAGGTAACGAAGAATCTTAACGGCGACATTTGACTGCGTCTTCGTACCATCGGCTCCTTTTACCACATGATACCTAGAGGCCTTACACAAGATACAGTACTTGTCATTGGCAAACTGTTTCCAAAACAAAAGGCATCCTTTTGGACAACAATCTATCTTCTGATAATCCATGCTGAGATCTCGCAGGATTTTCTTCGTTTCGTACATGCTTTGAGGCAGACAATGCCCTTCAGGCAACAGGTTACCAGTTGTTTGCAGATGCGCTTCAAAGCATGAACGGGTGCTGCCATACTGGAGCTTGTTGGCTAGTGCTTGCGAGATGGCATCGAGCTGAGAAACTTTTGCACCCTCGTACAGAGGCCTCTGAGACGAGGCCATCATATCAAAGAAGGCCTTCGCGGTTGGCTCTGGGTCCTCTGGTTGACGCGGTTCCTCCGGTTCACGCGGTTCCTCCGGTTCTGGAGGTTCCTCCGGTTCCTCCTGTGATGGTGGCGAATCTGGCATGTCGCCAGCACGGAGATCATCTAGCCAGTTTCTAATCCCATCATCTTCATTGCCATTGATCCGCTGCCGCATCACCCTGCCACTCTCGCGCTCGTACTCATCAAAGTTGACTGTCGTCACGAAGTTCGGCATATACCCACGAGAGAAGAGGTGTTTAATCATATCATCCTTTCCCTGACGTGTACGAAACTTGCAACGAGGGCAAGGGCACTGTCCACGAGCGCCTGACTCTGAACCCTTACGCGCTAACTCCTTCACTAACAAATGCGTCTTCCATACCCACTCATCTGTTTTGTCAACCAAACTAGTTCGGCCACTGTACATCCACCCATTATCTGCCATCCTCTGCTGCTTTACTGTGAGCCAAATAATAATAACATGAAATTAAATGCATCATATTTTTATTTTCTTGCATGCAATGTCACCATTTTATTACGGCCAAATTTTATCTTTTACAACATGCAAGGGTTCACATACACTTCTAATAGGTAGGGGCCTATCCCGCCCGAGTACGTGTAGATCGAGTCGTGTCCCATGTTCTACCCCGACCCGAGACGGAATTTCGGCAGCACCTCCCCGCTGTTCTTCAGAATACACGTCTCGAGCTTGTCAGGGAGGTGCTGCCGAAATTCCGTCTCAGGAAGGGGTAGAACGTGGAACACGACCCGATCTACACGTACTCGGACTGTCCAACAGGACAACCCGGAAGTGTTACGGTTATAAATATGCAAAGATGGACAATCCTGCATATTTATAAATTTGTAACCCTTCCGGATGGGATCTGACTCGGGTTACGCGACTGACTTGGTGATCTAGACCAAAATAAACCTATGCAGCAAGAGAGGCGAAAGATTTATACCCTCGAAGCGTGATCGGTGGCCGGAGAAGGTCGAGGACGTGCTCCGGAAGAGGGCGACAAAACAAAGGGCACCGAGGCGGCCCCTCCTCAGCTGGAGAAGCCGCGACGACGCGCGGGACCGACGGTGCTGGCTGGCGGGAAGCTACGTCATCTAAAAAGTACAAACAATCGAAATATATAAGCAAATATCCCTCCATTTTACCTAATAATTAAACATAAAACAGAATAAACCATAGAACGATGTAACCATATTAGCTAAACATAACACATATAGACAAGTAGCACAATAATACATAGGTAGCATGTATGATAAGTCTAGCAGTACAACAGGTAGCAAGATAAGTCTAGTAGTACGACAGGTAGGATGATAGACATCCTAAACTCGACTCGCGCCGGTGTCAGTGACGTCGTCCAAGCGGTCCCAACAAGAGGACAGGCTGCTGCTAGAGTCCTCGCCCTGCTGCTGCGTGCCGGAGGGGCCGGCCTCGCCCTGCCCGCGCTGCTGCCGGCTCTCGCTGAAGACCTGGTACTGGACCGCCATCACCTGGGGATCAAGGAGGAGATCCTTGACCAAGGGGTCATCCTCCTCGCGCTGGTGGCGCGCCCTGAGCAGCCTCTCTGCCTGCCGGTGCTCCCTCTCCTCGGCCTTCGTCGCGATCCTCATGCCATCTGGCGCTAACATATGCGCCACGCTCCGCTCATCCTCAAAGTTGAGGATCGCTCTCGCCCCAAAGTGCTGGACCGCCGCGCAGTCGTAGGCGCGGGCCGCCTGCCACGGGCACCTGAAAGTACCAAGCTGGATCTTCCTGTGATCCACTGTGATCTGAGCTGCCCAAGTCGGGATCTTCGTGGTCTCCGGTGAACACCACGAAACTTTCGCTCCGGCTCCGACATGATACTTAGTTAAGTAAAAGCATTTGATACAGGGGTTAGTCATATATGAAATGAATATATGAAAAATAATTGTCAACAACATTTTATTTGCTACATCTATCCCTAAAATCATTTTGTTATTTTCTATTTTCAACAACATTTTATTTGCTACATCTATCCCTAAATCATTTTGTTATTTTCTATTTTCAACAACATTTTATTTACTACATCTATCCCTAAATCATTTTGTTATTTTCTATTTTCTACCACTAAATTTCCATCTATAATTTCTACTCCTAAAATCCCTAAATCTAAAATCCCTAAAATCCTACTCCTAAAATCCCTAAAATCCTATAATTTCCATCTATAATTTCTACTCCTAAAATCCCTAAAATCCTACTCCTAAAATCCCTAAATCTAAAATACACAGAAAATAGGGGAGGGGGCGGGGAGTACCTGGCGGCGAGGTCGGGGGAGGCGCGGCGAGGTCGGGGTCGGAGCGCCGCGGCGAGGTCGGGGTCGGACGGCTAGAGGCGGCGGCGGCGAGGTCAGGGAGGCGCGGCGCGGCGAGGTCGGGGTCGGACGGCTAGAGGCGGCGGCGGCGGAGGAGGACGGGTGGGGCGGCCGGCGGCGAGGAGGACGGGTGGGGCGGCGGAGGAGGACGGGTGGCGCGGCCGGGTGTCGGGGGAGGACGGCTAGAGGCGGCGGCCGGCGGAGGAGGACGGGTGGGGCGTGCGGGGTTGGACAGGATAAGGTGCGGGTGGGTTTGGTGGCTGGGGTAGGTGCGGGTAGTAGATAAGGTGGACCTACGCCGACGGCAAAGCCGTCGGTGTAGGCTTTTTTCTTTTTTTCATATTATTTAATTTTAATATTGTAAACCATTAGAATTTATTACATTATAAATTTGTAGACTTTTATTATAATTTATTTTATTATATCGTATGACCACACGCAAATTTTTGAGTGATTTCGGCACTCTAGCTATCCGGTTTTATTGAAACCGTAGTCCGGTGGGACCCGCATATCTACCCCGAGCTTGGACATTTGAAACACCAACACACTTGTATACATATGGTATGGCACAACCTAGGTTTTGGTGGGGTTCCGACGCTCCGGGGCCCCGCTTCGGCGAAACCCTGAATCCGCTGGAAAAACCCTAACGTTTTCGTCTACCCCCATAGACGTGCGTCGAAAGGGGTAGGCCAGTGGACTTTTTTGCTTGGTTGTGTTAGGTTAGGCCATAGGAAGGTGAGAAACCAAAGTCTACCCCAAATCAACACAAGATTCCATCCGGTTCTCCCGAAACGGGAGTTTCCACCTCTAAGTGCAGAAACTCACTAGAGAGAAAGTGAAGTCGGTGAAGCCGGTCACACCCCGGAGTAGGATATTGCACATTTACAACACACAACACACTTGTATACATATGGTATGGCACAACTAGGTTTTGGTGGGGTTCCGACGCTCCGATGCCCCGCTTCGGCGAAACCCCGAATCCGCTGGGAAAACCCTAACATTTTCGTCTACCCCATAGACGTGCGTCGAAAGGGGTAGGAAAGTGGACTTTTTTGCTTGGTTGTGTTAGGTTAGGCCATAGGAAGGTGAGAAACCAAAGTCTACCCCAAATCAACACAAGATTCCATCCGGTTCGCCCGAAACAGGAGTTTTCACCTCTAAGTGCAGAAACTCACTTGAGAGAAAGTGAAGCCGGTCACACCCCGGAGTAGGATATGGCACATTTATAACACACAATACACTTGTGTACATATGGTATGGCACAACCTAGGTTTTGGTGGGGTTCCGACGCTCCGGAGCCCCGCTTCGGGAAACCCTGAATCCGCTGGGAAAACCCTAACGTTTTCGTCTACCCCCATAGACATGCGTCAAAAGGGGTAGGAAAGTGGACTTTTTTGCTTGGTTGTGTTAGGTTAGGCCATAGGAAGGTGAGAAACCAAAGTCTACCCCAAATCAACACAAGATTCCATCCGGTTCTCCGAAACGGGAGTTTTCACCTCTAAGTGCAGAAACTCACTAGAGAGAAAGTGAAGCCGGTGAAGCCGGTCACACCCCGGAGTAGGATATTGCACATTTACAACACACAACACACTTGTATACATATGGTATGGCACAACCTAGGTTTTGGTGGGGTTCCGACGCTCCGATGCCCCGCTTCGGCGAAACCCCGAATCCGCTGGGAAAACCCTAACGTTTTCGTCTACCCCATAGACGTGCGTCGAAAGGGGGTACGCCAGAGGACTTTTTTGCTTGGTTGTGTTAGGTTAGGCCATAGGAAGGTGAGAAACCAAAGTCTACCCCAAATCAACACAAGATTCCATCCGGTTCTCCCGAAACGGGAGTTTCCACCTCTAAGTGCAGAAACTCACTAGAGAGAAAGTGAAGTCGGTGAAGCCGGTCACACCCCGGAGTAGGATATTGCACATTTACAACACACAACACACTTGTATACATATGTTATGGCACAACCTAGATTTTGGTGGGTTCCGACGCTCCGGGGCCCCGCTTCGGCGAAACCCCGAATCCGCTGGGAAAACCCTAACGTTTTCGTCTACCCCCATAGACGTGCGTCGAAAGGGGGTAGCCCAGTGGACTTTTTTGCTTGGTTGTGTTAGGTTAGGCCATAGGAAGGTGAGAAACCAAAGTCTACCCCAAATCAACACAAGATTCCATCCGGTTCTCCCGAAACGGGAGTTTTCACCCCTAAGTGCAGAAACTCACTAGAGAGAAAGTGAAGTCGGTGAAGCCGGTCACACCCCGGAGTAGGATATTGCACATTTACAACACACAACACACTTGTATACATATGGTATGGCACAACCTAGGTTTTGGTGGGGTTCCGACGCTCCGATGCCCGCTTCGGCGAAACCCGAATCCGCTGGGAAAACCCTAACGTTTTCGTCTACCCCCATAGACGTGAGTCGAAAGGGGGTAGAAAGTGGACTTTTTTGCTTGGTTGTGTTAGGTTAGGCCATAGGAAGGTGAGAAACCAAAGTCTACCCCAAATCAACACAAGATTCCATCCGGTTCGCCCGAAACAGGAGTTTTCACCTCTAAGTGCAGAAACTCACTAGAGAGAAAGTGAAGCCGGTGAAGCCGGTCACACCCGGAGTAGGATCTTGCACATTTACAACACACAACACACTTGTATACATATGGTATGGCACAACCTAGGTTTTGGTGGGGTTCCGACGCTCCGGGGCCCCGCTTCAGCGAAACCTGAATCCGCTAGAAAAACCCTAACGTTTTCGTCTACCCCCATAGACGTACGTCGAAAGGGGGTAGCCCAGTGGACTTTTTTGCTTGGTTGTGTTAGGTTAGACCATAGGAAGGTGAGAAACAAAGTCTACCCCAAATCAACACAAGATTCCATCCGGTTCTCCCGAAACGGGAGTTTCCACCTCTAAGTGCAGAAACTCACTAGAGAGAAAATGAAGCCGGTCACACCCCGGAGTAGGATATTGTACATTTACAACACACAACACACTTGTATACATATGGTATGGCACAACCTAGGTTTTGGTGGGGTTCCGACGCACCGATGCCCCGCTTCGGCGAAACCCGAATCCGGTGGGAAAACCCTAACGTTTTCGTCTACCCCCATAGACGTGCGTCGAAAGGGGGTACGCCAGTGGACTTTTTTGCTTGGTTGTGTTAGGTTAGGCCATAGGAAGGTGAGAAACCAACGTCTACCCCAAATCAACACAAGATTCCATCCGGTTCTCCCGAAACGGGAGTTTCCACCTCTAAGTGCAGAAACTCACTAGAGAGAAAGTGAAGTCGGTGAAGCCGGTCACACCCCGGAGTAGGATATTGCACATTTACAACACACAACACACTTGTATACATATGGTATGGCACAACCTAGGTTTTGGTGGGGTTCCGACGCTCCGATGCCCCGCTTCGGCGAAACCCCGAATCCGCTGGGAAAACCCTAACGTTTTCGTCTACCCCCATAGACGTGAGTCGAAAGGGGGGGTAAGAAAGTGGACTTTTTTGCTTGGTTGTGTTAGGTTAGGCCATAGGAAGGTGAGAAACCAAAGTCTACCCCAAATCAACACAAGATTCCATCCGGTTCGCCCGAAACAGGAGTTTTCACCTCTAAGTGCAGAAACTCACTTGAGAGAAAGTGAAGCCGGTGAAGCCGGTCACACCCGGAGTAGGATATGGCACATTTACAACACACAATACACTTGTATACATATGGTATGGCACAACCTAGGTTTTGGTAGGGTTCCGACGCTCCGGAGCCCCGCTTCGGGGAAACCCTGAATCCGCTGGGAAAACCCTAACGTTTTCGTCTATCCCCATAGACATGCGTCAAAAGGGGGTAGGAAAGTGGACTTTTTTGCTTGGTTGTGTTAGGTTAGGCCATAGGAAGGTGAGAAACCAAAGTCTACCCCAAATCAACACAAGATTCCATCCGGTTCTCCGAAACGGGAGTTTTCACCTCTAAGTGCAGAAACTCACTAGAGAGAAAGTGAAGCCGGTGAAGCCGGTCACACCCCGGAGTAGGATATTGCACATTTACAACACACAACACACTTGTATACATATGGTATGGCACAACCTAGGTTTTGGTGGGGTTCCGACGCTCCGATGCCCCGCTTCGGCGAAACCCCGAATCCGCTGGGAAAACCCTAACGTTTTCGTCTACCCCCATAGACGTGCGTCGAAAGGGGGTACGCCAGAGGACTTTTTTGCTTGGTTGTGTTAGGTTAGGCCATAGGAAGGTGAGAAACCAAAGTCTACCCCAAATCAACACAAGATTCCATCCGGTTCTCCCGAAACGGGAGTTTCCACCTCTAAGTGCAGAAACTCACTAGAGAGAAAGTGAAGTCGTTAAGCCGGTCACACCCCGGAGTAGGATATTGCACATTTACAACACACAACACACTTGTATACATATGGTATGGCACAACCTAGGTTTTGGTGGGGTTCCGACGCTCCGGGGCCCCGCTTCGGCGAAACCCCGAATCCGCTGGGAAAACCCTAACGTTTTCGTCTACCCCCATAGACGTGCGTCGAAAGGGGGTAGCCCAGTGGACTTTTTTGCTTGGTTGTGTTAGGTTAGGCCATAGGAAGGTGAGAAACCAAAGTCTACCCCAAATCAACACAAGATTCCATCCGGTTCTCCCGAAACGGGAGTTTTCACCCCTAAGTGCAGAAACTCACTAGAGAGAAAGTGAAGTCGGTGAAGCCGGTCACACCCCAGAGTAGGATATTGCACATTTACAACACACAACACACTTGTATACATATGGTATGGCACAACCTAGGTTTTGGTGGGGTTCCGATGCTCCGATGCCCCACTTCGGCGAAACCCGAATCCGCTGGAAAAACCCTAATGTTTTCGTCTACCCCCATAGACGTGCGTCGAAAGGGGGTAGCCCAGTGGACTTTTTTACTTGGTTGTGTTAGGTTAGGCCATAGGAAGGTGAGAAACCAAAGTCTACCCCAAATCAACACAAGATTCCATCCGGTTCTCCCGAAACGGGAGTTTTCACCCCTAAGTGCAGAAACTCAGTAGAGAGAAAGTGAAGCGGTGAAGCCGGTCACACCCCGGAGTAGGATATTGCACATTTACAACACACAACACACTTGTATACATATGGTATGGCACAACCTAGGTTTTGGTGGGGTTCCGACGCTCCGATACCCGCTTCGGCGAAACCCCGAATCCGCTGGAAAAACCCTAATGTTTTCGTCTACCCCCATAGACGTGCGTCGAAAGGGGGTACGCCAGTGGAATTTTTTGCTTGGTTGTGTTAGGTTAGGCCATAGGAAGGTGAGAAACCAAAGTCTACCCCAAATCAACACAAGATTCCATCCGGTTCGCCCGAAAAGGAGTTTTCACCTCTAAGTGCAGAAACTCACTAGAGAGAAAGTGAAGCCGGTGAAGCCGGTCACACCCCGGAGTAGGATCTTGCACATTTACAACACACAACACACTTGTATACATATGGTATGGCACAACCTAGGTTTTGGTGGGGTTCCGACGCTCCGGGGCCCCGCTTCAGCGAAACCCTGAATCCGCTAGAAAAACCCTAACGTTTTCGTCTACCCCCATAGACGTACGTCGAAAGGGGGTAGCCCAGTGGACTTTTTGCTTGGTTGTGTTATGTTAGACCATAGGAAGGTGAGAAACCAAAGTCTACCCCAAATCAACACAAGATTCCATCCGGTTCTCCCGAAACGGGAGTTTCCACCTCTAAGTGCAGAAACTCACTAGAGAGAAAGTGAAGCCGGTCACACCCGGAGTAGGATATTGTACATTTACAACACACAACACACTTGTATACATATGGTATGGCACAACCTAGGTTTTGGTGGGGTTCCGACGCACCGATGCCCCGCTTCGGCGAAACCCCGAATCCGGTGGGAAAACCCTAACGTTTTCGTCTACCCCCATAGACGTGCGTCGAAAGGGGGTACGCCAGTGGACTTTTTTGCTTGGTTGTGTTAGGTTAGGCCATAGGAAGGTGAGAAACCAACGTCTACCCCAAATCAACACAAGATTCCATCCGGTTCTCCCGAAACGGGAGTTTCCACCTCTAAGTGCAGAAACTCACTAGAGAGAAAGTGAAGTCGGTGAAGCCGGTCACACCCCGGAGTAGGATATTGCACATTTACAACACACAACACACTTGTATACATATGGTATGGCACAACCTAGGTTTTGGTGGGGTTCCGACGCTCCGATGCCCCGCTTCGGCGAAACCCCGAATCCGCTGGGAAAACCCTAACGTTTTCATCTACCCCCATAGACGTGAGTCGAAAGGGGGGTAAGAAAGTGGACTTTTTTGCTTGGTTGTGTTAGGTTAGGCCATAGGAAGGTGAGAAACCAAAGTCTGCCCCAATCAACACAAGATTCCATCCGGTTCGCCCGAAACAGGAGTTTTCACCTCTAAGTGCAGAAACTCACTTGAGAGAAAGTGAAGCCGGTGAAGCCGGTCACACCCCGGAGTAGGATATGGCACATTTACAACACACAATACACTTGTATACATATGGTATGGCACAACCTAGGTTTTGGTAGGGTTCCGACGCTCCGGAGCCCCGCTTCGGGGAAACCCTGAATCCGCTGGGAAAACCCTAACGTTTTCGTCTATCCCCATAGACATGCGTCAAAAGGGGGTAGGAAAGTGGACTTTTTTGCTTGGTTGTGTTAGGTTAGGCCATAGGAAGGTGAGAAACCAAAGTCTACCCCAAATCAACACAAGATTCCATCCGGTTCTCCCGAAACGGGAGTTTTCACCTCTAAGTGCAGAAACTCACTAGAGAGAAAGTGAAGCCGGTGAAGCCGGTCACACCCCGGAGTAGGATATTGCACATTTACAACACACAACACACTTGTATACATATGGTATGGCACAACCTAGGTTTTGGTGGGGTTCCGACGCTCCGATGCCCCGCTTCGGCGAAACCCCGAATCCGCTGGGAAAACCCTAACGTTTTCGTCTACCCCCATAGACGTGCGTCGAAAGGGGGTACGCCAGAGGACTTTTTTGCTTGGTTGTGTTAGGTTAGGCCATAGGAAGGTGAGAAACCAAAGTCTACCCCAAATCAACACAAGATTCCATCCGGTTCTCCCGAAACGGGAGTTTCCACCTCTAAGTGCAGAAACTCACTAGAGAGAAAGTGAAGTCGTTAAGCCGGTCACACCCCGGAGTAGGATATTGCACATTTACAACACACAACACACTTGTATACATATGGTATGGCACAACCTAGGTTTTGGTGGGGTTCCGACGCTCCGGGGCCCGCTTCGGCGAAACCCCGAATCCGCTGGGAAAACCCTAACGTTTTCGTCTACCCCATAGACGTGCGTCGAAAGGGGGTAGCCCAGTGGACTTTTTTGCTTGGTTGTGTTAGGTTAGGCCATAGGAAGGTGAGAAACCAAAGTCTACCCCAAATCAACACAAGATTCCATCCGGTTCTCCCGAAACGGGAGTTTTCACCCCTAAGTGCAGAAACTCACTAGAGAGAAAGTGAAGTCGGTGAAGCCGGTCACACCCCAGAGTAGGATATTGCACATTTACAACACACAACACACTTGTATACATATGGTATGGCACAACCTAGGTTTTGGTGGGGTTCCGATGCTCCGATGCCCCACTTCGGCGAAACCCCGAATCGCTGGAAAAACCCTAATGTTTTCGTCTACCCCCATAGACGTGCGTCGAAAGGGGGTAGCCCAGTGGACTTTTTTACTTGGTTGTGTTAGGTTAGGCCATAGGAAGGTGAGAAACCAAAGTCTACCCCAAATCAACACAAGATTCCATCCGGTTCTCCCGAAACGGGAGTTTTCACCCCTAAGTGCAGAAACTCAGTAGAGAGAAAGTGAAGCCGGTGAAGCCGGTCACACCCCGGAGTAGGATATTGCACATTTACAACACACAACACACATGTATACATATGGTATGGCACAACCTAGGTTTTGGTGGGGTTCCGACGCTCCGATACCCCGCTTCGGCGAAACCCCGAATCCGCTGGAAAAACCCTAATGTTTTCGTCTACCCCATAGACGTGCGTCGAAAGGGGGTACGCCAGTGGAATTTTTTGCTTGGTTGTGTTAGGTTAGGCCATAGGAAGGTGAGAAACCAAAGTCTACCCCAAATCAACACAAGATTCCATCCGGTTCGCCGAAACAGGAGTTTTCACCTCTAAGTGCAGAAACTCACTAGAGAGAAAGTGAAGCCGGTGAAGCCGGTCACACCCGGAGTAGGATCTTGCACATTTACAACACACAACACACTTGTATACATATGGTATGGCACAACCTAGGTTTTGGTGGGGTTCCGACGCTCCGGGGCCCCGCTTCAGCGAAACCCTGAATCCGCTAGAAAACCCTAACGTTTTCGTCTACCCCATAGACGTACGTCGAAAGGGGGTAGCCCAGTGGACTTTTTTGCTTGGTTGTGTTAGGTTAGACCATAGGAAGGTGAGAAACCAAAGTCTACCCCAAATCAACACAAGATTCCATCCGGTTCTCCCGAAACGGGAGTTTCCACCTCTAAGTGCAGAAACTCACTAGAGAGAAAGTGAAGCCGGTCACACCCCGGAGTAGGATATTGTACATTTACAACACACAACACACTTGTATACATATGGTATGGCACAACCTAGGTTTTGGTGGGGTTCCGACGCACCGATGCCCCGCTTCGGCGAAACCCCGAATCCGGTGGGAAAACCCTAACGTTTTCGTCTACCCCCATAGACGTGCGTCGAAAGGGGGTACGCCAGTGGACTTTTTTGCTTGGTTGTGTTAGGTTAGGCCATAAGAAGGTGAGAAACCAACGTCTACCCCAAATCAACACAAGATTCCATCCGGTTCTCCCGAAACGGGAGTTTCCACCTCTAAGTGCAGAAACTCACTAGAGAGAAAGTGAAGTCGGTGAAGCCGGTCACACCCCGGAGTAGGATATTGCACATTTACAACACACAACACACTTGTATACATATGGTATGGCACAACCTAGGTTTTGGTGGGGTTCCGACGCTCCGATGCCCCGCTTCGGCGAAACCCCGAATCCGCTGGGAAAACCCTAACGTTTTCGTCTACCCCCATAGACGTGAGTCGAAAGGGGGGTAAGAAAGTGGACTTTTTTGCTTGGTTGTGTTAGGTTAGGCCATAGGAAGGTATTTTACATGTGTTGTTTTTATTTATTTTACATGTATATGTTGTAGGGTTGGGTTCCGGGAAACTCGAACCGTTATTTTACGGAGGTGGGATACTGAAATTGGGAGGGAAATTGTAGGTCCAATATATATAAATTATAACTACATTAAATATTATATAGAGAAATAAATAAATAAATATTATATAGAGAATAAATAAAAAAAAAGGTTCATCTATACGCCGACGGCCGCCGTCGGCGTTGAAGTACACATGTACGCCGACGGCACGGCCGTCGGCGTATCAACGCCGCTGGACGTTCCGTCACGGCGTCCTTTTGTACGCCGACGGCACGGTTTACGCCGACGGCTGCCGTCGTCCTTACCTGGATACGCCGACGGCGCTTCGTACGCCGACGGCTGTGTGGGCGGCTGCCCTAGCTCGTGATGTACGCCGACGGCCCCGACATTTAGCCGTCGGCGTACAGTACGGCCGTCGGCGTAGTGTGGCATTCCCGTAGTGCGAGGTCTCTACGACCACAACTATGTGTGCTTCTGTCTAAGAAATGCAGACGCTGGGGGTATGTCCTTGGTTAAAAGTTGGATGCAAAGTTCACAAGATTGAAGTTAAAAGTTGGATGCGGATGCTGGGAGGCCTTCTAGAATGGCGTTTTAGCCACATGTAATTATATTAGTTACTCGTATTATTATTATTTTTCGAAATGGGGCCCGTGGCCTCTGCAAGTTACTCGTACTAATGAAGCTACTAATTAGTTGTCTAGACCTCCTTGTCCGTGGCCCGTGGTTGGACCCTGCTTAACATTCGGTCATGACTTGTTTACTTTTAGTGTATTTAGAGTGTATTTTAGGAAAATTCAGGGGATTATCCCCGGATCCCGGAAAATCCACATTAGTCCGTTTACTAACCCGGTTTGGAAAGTGATAACCCCTTACCAACCACCTCAATTTTGTCTTAATTAAAAACTCTAGCTCATGCTAGTGTATTATGGGGAAAGAATATTTGTGGGAATCTTTAGTGATTGGGTGAAATCAAGAATTCTACCAAATCCCATCTCATCCTCAATTCCCTTAGGATGAAAATACACCCTTAATAAACATGGCCTCAAACTAGTCCACTACGTACGACCATTGCCATTGTGTTGTTAATTTGGTGTTATGCGTGTGCATCAATAAAGAGTACGCGTCTGTACATATATATACGGCATAATCACTACTCCCTCCATTCCTAAATGTAAGGTGTGTAGTTTTTTTATTAAATTCCAAAATATAAGGAATATTGCGATTTATGGACAATTTTATCCATTCACTAATGAGTTCCAATCTATAAAGGGGGGATTTAAAGGATTGTTTTCAATGTGTGACTATTAGGGATTTCTGTCTCTCGATTTTGTCCAGGGGAAAATGAGTCCATCATATGCAAAATTTTCACGTCTTAATATTCGTGCAAGAAAATTATAGGTCTTACATTCAGGAATGGAGAGAGTATTTCAGAAAATAATCACAAGCCAGGTCATTTAAAAGGTAAAGAGCGCCTAGTATCTAAACATTGAGTGACTAAACAGGAATAACGGAAGCATGCGAGAGTGAGCCACGATGGAACTAGCCCAAATAACAAGAGGGTCAGCGCGGCCCATAAACAATGAATGAGGAATGTGACCATTGGGGCCATTCGGGATCCAAGCGCTGCAAACAGCTTAACAAGCCGGCTATATGTAATGTTACTACTAGGCCTTCTACATTCCATCAAAATCAGTCGACAAAGCACATGGCTGCACTAGTTCGACGCCCACACAAAACGCAACTGAAAGTATCGGTCCACCAAAGTCAAAACTATTTTAAAGGTTACCTCAGAGTGTTTACGGTTTGCCGTTTCAAAGATCTGCTAGATGCTTTTATCCCTCCTTTTATGCCCGTGGACCGATACTTTCAGTTGCGGCATCTGTTCCGCCCGATACGGCGTGATACCATAAGATGCCATAAAACGACAACATCACTAGCCGCATAACCACTATCACCATGAGCCGAAGCACCACCACCACAATCAGAATCAACCGAATCACCACCACCAGCCGCTAGCCTTCTTCGTTGCATGATTTGTCTTCTCCTCATGTCGCACCACTCTCTTATAGGGGAGTCCATTCCAACAGGATTCATCATCACCCGGTTCTTCTCGGAAATGATGTCCGACATCACCTTGTGCTTCTCATCTTTCCTGGTCTAGAGCCACCTTGCCTCCTTCTCTCTTTTCTTCCTCTCGTCAAACTTCAAATGTTGAGCCACGAATAATTCCTTGTTCTTCACTATTTTATTAATTTCTTCATTCAAGCTTTCGGGCTCAACTTGCTTCCTCTCTCCCTCGCCTTCTCCTTCTTTCTTCTATCGGGGTTTCCCTTGTTTCTTACCCATTCACTATCTTCATCGTCATCCAAGGTAAAGAAAACACCCTTCTTTGGTGGAGCTTCTTGGTCCCTCAACCTCCATTTCTCACTATGCTCAAGCAATTTCAATAAAGTTGGAGCACAAATGGTTTGACTTTGAGACTGGCACTTGTTTGTGTACCTTTCAAGTGCAATGCAATGCTATATTCAAAATGAAAACAATGTGAGCACATTCATAGTAAACCACCACACACAAAGTTTGACATATACTCAAGAAACTCACATAATCGTGCAACCTTTTGGGGATGCATTCCTCACTTGCTCCAATTAACCACCCAACGGCTACAACTTTGCTTGATCACGTCATACAGACCTTGTAGTGATGTCAATGAGTGAGGAGATGGTATTTGAACTGGCGTGAGATGATGATACTTGTCCTTGTTGTGAATACTTATTTCCACTTCAATCATTGCTGAGCACGGCATCGAGTGGCACGGACTCCGATGACCGCAGCAATGTAACATCTACATGTTCAGTGTAATTTGCAGATGCGTCGTATCGATTAAGAAGAATCGAACACCTCTTCCTTAGTCTCTTCCAAATCAACCCCATCATCACCTTATTCTTCAATGCCGGTGTCAAATGCCATAAGTGGTGCACCATGAATATTGATCGCATTCTCCTCCAATATATCCATATAGGATGTAGGAACCAAATGCAAATTATAAACAAAAGTAACCAAAATCGCAAAAGGGGGCCAAAATTGTTACCTCTCGAATGTTTTCAAACACATCCATAGTGCTCGCCTCCTTCGGGGATGGTCCGCGCTGGCTCTACGGGCGGCCAACTGGGTGCCGCATATGTCTGTCCTCGAGACGTAGTTTTTTCTTCGCCTTCTTCTTAGGCAATGTAGCTGCCACTTTCGGCCGGCCTAGAGACGGCAACGGTGTGACGACAACCGGCACCACACCCGCGAGATGGTTCCCTACCGTTGTGGCACCGGCTCCCTGCACAAGATGGGCGCCATGTCGCTTCTGTTTGAGCGAGGGCCGCGCGACAGTGACCACAGTTGCTGGAGTGGGCGGCGAGGATGGGAGCACGATGGCCGGATGCAGCGGAGTGACGGGAGCCACTGATTCAGGGCACATGACCTTGGAACCGACAGAAGGAGGCATGGGGAGCTCTATGGGAGAGACTGCTCAGAGAAACGAGGGCTAAATTTGCGGGTGCGAGGAGATCGGCGGCCACAGGCGGCGTGGAAACCGAAAAGTCGAAGCTCAAATTTATCTCCTGCCAAACTAATTCTACTAGTGGGTAAAACCTAAAAATCGTACGATAATCCCGTGAATATGAAGATTTCTGCAGTCCATTTTAGGTTCACCTTTAAATAAATTGAGGACCGGACCTGTCAGGATGACTTTTTCAGCGAAAACCGTAACCTGGCGGTTATTATACGGCCGGCCATTTTAAGGATCTCCTACAGATCCTCTAAGCTTCACTTTGAAAGGAAGTCACTCTTTGAGCTTCGCCTTTGATCAGACGCGGCTTCGGTCGAACGTGATACATGCAGCCTAAGAGCATCTCCACCGGCACCCCCGGAAATCAGCTCGACGCCCCCCAAAACGTTTCCGCTTTGCGGGGTGTCAGACATATGTCCGACACAATGGGGTGCTTCCCACAGCGGCAGCACTCAAGCCAAAATTAAAGTTGTAACACAAATGGTTTGAAATTTCATTCAACATTTCTTATATTTTACAAGAATTTGAACGAAATTTAAACACATGGCGGCCCTAACCATAACCCTACTCCTCATCCTTGTTCGCGAGGTCGTCCCAGTCGACTCGTTATCATCGTCGTTGCCGAGGTAGACAACGATAGAGGAGGAGGAAGCACAGGATGTGGTCGTCCCGAGGCGTGGAAGCGCCGACTCCGCCGGAGGAGGAGACCTGTTGTGCTGTAAGCTCGATGGTCCTCATGAATCCCGGCGAGTCCACCTCGATCTCCATGGTCGACGACATCAGAGCCCAGCTCATCTCGCGACAGTAGATTTTGTGCGTGTCGTCGACGGCACATGGTAGCCCGCGGGCACCACCTCCAACGGCTCCTCGTTCACCCCTGCTTCGGCCGGCGCATGCAGAAATGGCCGTGAGTTGGGGAACGAGTTGGGGAACGCCTGGACGGGACGTCGCAGATCACCGGGCCACCTTGTGGCGTCAGGAAGTTGAGGATCACCGTAAAAAAATGTAAGCTGAGCCGGGAAGCACACGTCGCATAACGAAATGATCCTGATAAATGCACTATGTGGCAACGAACGGGTATTGTGGTAGTTATACTGAAGTTCTAAACTAACACAGTCGGGTACGTTCCCTGAAAAAACAATCGGGTGCGCAATGCGCAGGGCTTCATGGGGCAAAGGGACAATAAACGATTTCTCTAAAAAAAATTGACCTAACTTCTCTATTTTCTCGGTGTACCAATATACGAGAACAAAAAATAAATAGAAACACAGAGTATGTCGCGTTCAGTCAACGCCCGGCTCAATGTCTGGGGCAGGTTACATAATTTGATTTGGACTGTTGTCAGTTCAATTAAAAAGTACAATATTTTAACAGTTGGTTCGTCATGCGAGTTGCAGTTATCTTAAAAGAGTATCAGATCTGGTCAGTCCTACTCCCACCGTTGAAGAGCCAAGCTGCCCATTATAATCCTTTCTTGCAGCTGATTAATCCTTATCCTCTC
Organism: Poa pratensis; assembly: GCA_947311845.1. Taxonomy (NCBI): domain Eukaryota; kingdom Viridiplantae; phylum Streptophyta; class Magnoliopsida; order Poales; family Poaceae; genus Poa; species Poa pratensis. The sequence continues at coordinate 7,850,102 of CAMZMU010000080.1, read as the reverse complement.
TTGAGGTTCTTCTCCTGCTCTCCTGCAGCCAAGGTCCTTTGACAACTGGGGAGTGCTTTCAGGTACGATGTATCACTTTCCGCTAATGTTTCTGTCTTTTAAAAAGGTCTTCGATTTTTCTTTTCTCGGCATAGACCTTGATTTGTTTGCAACCATAACGTAGTGTTGTTTCTCAATGTTGGTCACCGATTTTAGGCCCCTAGACGCAAAAGCTCTCAGAGCTCGATTGGCAGATCGTCCGTGTGAGTGATATCTTCACGACAATCAATATTATGACTCATAATATTGTGGAGAACAAATCGCATCGTGTGGGTGATGAGCCCATGAAGATGCCGCTCAAACTGTTACTATCGATCACAAATAATTTTGGTGAAGAGCAAAGAATTGGCAGTGGTGCCTTTGGAGAAGTTTACAAGGTATCTAAGATTCAAATCAATGACTTTCAGTTTTCAACATGTTCAGTTGTGATCATTTATGCAAGCTGTTGAACAGGGAGTGCTTCATCACAAAGTGATTGCCGTAAAGAAGCTCCGTTCCATGCCAGGGATTGATGAGAAGCAATTCGAAACTGAATTTGGACATCTTAAGAGGCTCAAGCATCAAAATATCGTTCAATTAGTGGGCTTCTGCAGTGAAGACGAGAAAGTAGTTGAAAAGTATGAAGGGAAAGAAGTATGTGCCTTACATTTACACAGGGCACTCTGCCTCGAGTTTATGCCCAATGGAAACCTTGGCAACTGTCTTTCTGGTATGTTAGTTCTTTATATCGAGTACTTTCTTTCACAAGCGACATTATTTTTTTTTGAAAAGATCCATTTTGCGAAACTTTCTTTTCTCTTGCAGAACGATATCTTGGACATAGTTGGGACATACACTTCAGAATAATTAAGGGCATCTGCGAAGGTTTAAAATACCTTCATGATGTTTCCATTATGCATTTTGATCTAAAGCCAGATAATATATTGCTTGATGAGAATATGGTGCCCAAAATAGCAGACTTCGGTTTATCAAGGCTAGTGGGAAATGAGAACACTATAAGGACAATGTCTCCTCTAGGGACACTGTAAGATTATTGTATCATTTGTACATTATAAAGTTATGTTTTCTCACTTCACTTTATCTATATCGTTATGTTACTTTGCAGTGGATTCTTGCCACCGGAATTTATAAATAATCAACTAATCTCAAAAGAGTATGACATATTTAGCTTGGGAGCTATAATTAAAAGGATAGTTTTTTTTAGACCTAAGACTGTAGAGCTTGCGCTCCACAGCATTTTATTTCAAAACTTCAAACAAAAACATACTTGACAGGGGAGAAAACAAAAGGAAAAAAGCTATCTACGGCAGATTGTCAAGCCATGATGACAAGCTATTTAGATGTTTGGATTTCACCCTATGCACATGCATGGTGATCTCATGCGTGAAGTTTCTCCTCCAAGATCTAAAAGATGGCAGCACATTATTGAAGATTGCATCATTTCTTTGCTTCCAAATGTGCCAAGCAGCCAAAATCACCACCTCAGTAAAGAAAGGCTTGCTGAACTTCTTGCTAGCTGCAAAGAAAACTTGCTCAAAAGAGGCTCCAGGCTCCCACTCTATTTGCAGATAATTCCAAATTCTCATGCTGAAATTGCAGTGGAAGAATAGATGCATCCAATCCTCGGTTACTCTCAGAGGACACAGCACACAGTGCAGATCATTAGTGACATTCCAGTGTCTTCTTCTCAACATATCTCTGGTATTTAACCTGTCGCTTACTAGCAGCCATGCAAAGACCTTAATACGAAGCATCACTCTGCTCTTCCAAATCGCAGCATAAATATCACTTGCTGTATCATCTTTGAAACAATGGTGGTAGTATCTATTAGAGGTATACACGCCATCCTTCCAGATTGTCTTCCAGACATCTTTCTCCTCTGAATTTACAGTGACACTAAGCACTGATTGCTGTAACTGAAGGAACTCATCGTATGCTTGCTGTGATAAGGGCAACTGAAACACCTGTGTGCGGTCAGCCACCGTAAAGAAATCTCTTACAGCAATATTAGCATCAAGAGCATATGAAAAAAGCCTCGGAAACTGTAGATTCAGTGTCCTTCCATGCCATTTATCCAGCCAAAACAAAGCCGTGTCTCCTTTTTTCACTTCTATGGTGCATATCTCCCTGTACTTATCAGACAATTTCATAATGTCGCGCCGCCAAAACGACCCACAGAGATTAGCCACTTGAGGTACCCCTTCGGGATAATAACTCCACGCCAGATGCACCCAAGGAATGTCTTCCTTGTTGTAGAACTTGTGCAGGTGAATTAATTAAAAGGATAGTTACTGAAGCAATGGACAAGGAGAGTATTCCTGACATGGATGAACCGAAATATGTGAGCTTGTAAGAATAAGTTATTTGCATATATATCATTAGTATTCACATGTATTTAATTCACTGCATTACTTATTTTTAATAGTAACACTTATTTAAGTCTCCAAAGGATCGATGGCATAAATATCTGTTTACAAGAACCATCTTTGAACTAAATACATCTCCAAAGTATTTAACAAGAGCTCGATATTTTATTTGAGGTTGGTGAGGTAGAATTATAGCGGTGGCTTGTTTGATTAGAATTTTGCATGAGAATAGTTTTAGAACAAAGGCAGCCTAACGAATGAACTAAATTTGCTTATAATACACTGAAATGTATATAAGTAAAACACATCTCTAAAGGTATCACTTCAAACCGAAAATTGACCACTCCAATGTTACTTACTTTTCCCGCTATCCAAAAATTGAAGTGCGGAAGAATTTAGAAATTATAGTGTAACTTTACCTATGACTATTGTAGGACCTTCCTGGGAATGTGTCCGGTGTACCACACTACCACTTTTACCTAAAATGTGGAACTTATGTTCTGTTTTGTTTTAAAGGTACACAACTATTGGAAAGAAAAGTTACAGGAGATACCAACTCAATCTCATGAAGCAGCGTGCAAACAAGTGAAGACTTGTGTTGAGATTGCAGTTAAGTGCACTGAAACGGACGACGTAAAAGACCTAAGATGAAGGAAATTGTTGACAGACTTAACGAGGTAGAAACTAAGGACAATGACTCATGGCCGCTGATAGATCAGGTACCACCCTTGTGATTTTCCTAAGAAAAAGAAGCTCTGCTTCATATAGAAAGAAAACTTTCTTATGAATTTAGTGGAAGCAGAGTCTTCAGAGTTCGCAAGGGTCGAAGTCAAGTCTGCTAATACACTACCAAAGAAATTATCGTCAAAATATTTAGAAGCAATCACGATGGGTTCTCTCTTGAGAGAAAACTTGGCCAGGGTTCATTTGGAACAATGTATAAGGTATGAATGTACCTTAAAAAGTTTGTGTATTATCAGAAGTTCCTACAAACATGCTAATGACAGTACATGGGAGGTTACAAAGGGCATACTAGAAGATGGAATGAAGATTGTCGTGGAGAAGCTTCAGGAAAATTCTTCAGTGTACCTCACGACGAATTTCAATATGAGATTGGTAATCTGATGGCATTAAGCATGAAAATGTAGTCAAGTTAGTCGGCTTTTGTTATGAAGCAGAGAAGAAGTGGTGGAGCATAATCGATTAATGATTTTTGCCGATGTGGTAGAATCTTTATTGTGCTTCGAGTATGTGCCTAACGGGACCCTAACAAAGTATATTTATGGTATGAAACTGGAGAGCATTATTGATGTCTACGATTTTGTTATTTACATGTTCTTTCAATTCAACATGGTCCAAATATGAGTACTCTATATTGCTCAACTTTTGCACTGAGCATTACTAGAAAATAAATTAAGTTCTACGTATACCAATCGCTAATCAAAGGAGTCCTACCATTAGCCTGATAGGGAAACTTTCTTGATCACTGGTTCTTTGCTTATGTCTACAGGTGAATCCTGCCAACTTGATTGGAATACGCGTTTCAGAATAATTATGGGCATTTGCCAGGGATGCATTTCTTGCAGCTGAGGGTGAACCATCTGTCCATTTAGAGCTTAATCCTAGCAACATATTGTTGGATAAGAATATGGTACCCAAAATAGCCGGTTATGGTGTCGGAGACTCCTGAATCATGCAACCCAAATGAACAGAAGGCATATTGTGGGCGCATCGTAAGCTCAACAGAAAACATATATTTATAGTTCTTTTTTATATATATAATCTGTACCTCTTTCTGTCTCCCGTAATGCTTCAAATGTTGGTGTTAATGTGCTTCAGTGTATACAAGCCTCCAGAATACTATACGGAGGAAGTACCTTCCTCGGCACTGACATGTACTACTTAGGTATTTTAATCGTGGAGATTGCTACAGGGGAGAAATATAGCCTTAGCAATGTAAGGAAATGTATGAAATAAAAATATTTTCTTTTATAGACTTAATTTTATACTTTTAATTTAACCTTGTCGTTCCAATTCGATAGGTAGGTCGAGACTGGACAGATGAAGGCATAAGATGGAAGTACCCAACATTAGACGCCACTGGCATTAATCAAGTGAAAGCATGCATGCAGATGGGGCTGATGTGTGCCGAAAACAGTCCCCGTGGAGTGCCTAGTATACATATTATTGTCAACAATTTGAGAAAAACTACATATTTAAGAGCGAAACCAGAGAAGGTATGAATTGCTAGAATGTAGATGCTCAACGTTCCATATAGTTTACCTCAGTTTTGTCCCAGATCAGCTCATGAGTTGTTCCTGTTGTACAGATAAGGTCCGGCTCGATTAGCTTTCTGAGGGTGCAACCCTGGCGGCTCTGCTTCCCGTATGAGTCGAAAAGATTGACCTCCTGCTCTCTGTACCTAACAAACAACACAATATTCCGTGTTGTTTTAGTCTCCAGACGGAAAACCCAAGGAGATACTATACAAAGCTACCGTTTTGCGCCATCAAAGTGCAGCTACACTCTCACTATGACAATGCGCGAGCAGAAGAAAAAAGCAATGTTCAACAGCGACGAGTTTCTAACCCTGCAGAGCAGCATAGTGCCGGGTCAGCAGCTCAAAAATCTAAACGCAGATTCCGTTGCCGTGTTCTTAGAGGAAGTAAGAAAGATGTCAGGCAGTTTAAGAAACAAAAAAAATTGGTTATGAGGTGCAAGAAGTGCGGATTCCGGTTGTATGTACCCACCAGACGTGACCACCTCAGATCAGGTGAGTTTAGTTGAGAATATATGTTATTATGCATAAATGTACAAATTTAATTTGAACATAAAACTTCCTTATTTTGTTTTGTTCATATGGTATCCACGGCGGTCATCTCATGACAGTCAACCCAATCAGCAGCAGCAGAGGTAGTGTTTTTCTGTCTTGTTTTGCTTCAGTGATCGAAGCTTCTCAATACAGCAGAGGCAGTAGAACTTGTATGTGGAGGGATTTCCTTAACCTTGTTTGGTGTGGTGGTTGGATCAGATCATAGCCAGTCCCAACTATCGGCAGGTGTTGTGCATAGATGTTCATCCAACAAAGCCATGGTGAGTGCTAGTTTCTGCTTAGTGTGGTCACCATTAATTTCTCTGTAAAGTAAAAAAAAATATCCATTTGTAAGCAGGATCTTGACGACCAACAACAGGGGTAATGTTTCCATTTGGAACTATCAGACGGAGGTAAGTTGCTACTCTCCTTGCATCAGTTAGTACGGTGAGCTGTATTTCGAATTGTATGAGATAATGTCCTTCTTGTGCAGGCAACAGTCGACTCCATTGAAGTCAATATTACAGAGGAACCAGGCATGCTATCTGATCTCACCATTTTACTTTTATTCTGCCATGAACTTTCTTTTTAATACCTAAATAAATGCAAGACCACTGCTTATGCTGGATGAACTTTGTGTCCTCATGAACTTTTTCTTAGAACTTGAAGGCCGGAAATCGACAAAGATTCAGGAATATCTTTTTTCATGGCAGCAATTCTGACATAATCTTTCTTATTGTAGTATATTCGGGAAAATTTATTGAACAGGAGGACTGGGTAGTAGTTGGGGCTGGCGATGGTACATCTACGTGTACAGTTATAAAACGTCTGATACATTGGAAGAAATCGAGTGTTTCAAAGCCCATGATGGCCATCACATCATGTCTTTGGCCGTGAAACCAACTCAATCTTTCGTGCTGTCAGCATCTGATGATCGCCTGATTAAGCTATGGGACTGGGCCAAGGGATGGGAATGTATTCAAACATTTCAGGGGCACTATAACAGAGTCACAAACGTAATGTTCGACCCAAGGGACGGCAATAGATTTTTTAGTGCTTCCTTGGATCGAACAGTGAAGGTTAGTTGAGTGTAGTGAGAGGTGTATTTTAGTAAAAAGTTATTACATGGCCCTACAATCAAACTTATCTTCTTTGAGGTTGGAGCCTTAAAACTTCAGTATCCAATGCTTGGAATTTTCAGATCTGGAGCAGCGACTCTGTTATATGCAACATCACATTGCCTGGGCATCCGGATGGTGTGATCTGTCTTCAGTACTTCTCAGGTGGCAATCGGCAGCTTTTGATTGCTGGCTCTTCAGATGGTTCGGCCAAGGTATTGATGCATTACATATGGATTTTTCAATGGAGAAGTGCTACATTCCTGTGGTGATATTCATTTGTTGTTTTGCGTTCTTGGCCAATAAGATCTGGGACCTAGAGACAAAAGTTCTGTTGGTATTATAGAAGCAGATGGAGAACAGCTCAATGCCCTCTGTTTGTACCCCGAACTGCCGGTAATAATTACAGGTTTACATAATGGGACCGTCCAAATCTGGAAATCGACTAGCACTACTACATATAGGTATTGTTTTTTCCTTGTAGTCTAGGTATGATACTGGAATACTATAACGAAGAAATTGACAGTCAGCTTTCTTTCTTATTACAGACTTGAGAACATAGCTGGTTTTAACCTAGGTGCAGTTAAAGCAGTTGGACACATAAAGCGCTTAAGAAGGTAATATTGCTTTTCAGTAATTCAATAAGGGCATGCAGAGTTGTTGAGAAGAAAGTGTTTACTTAGTCCTCCATAGTATCATTTAGGGATGGTTTCGCTCCCATAATTTGGAGTCTGTATCGTGGATTCATTTCGCAATCCATCTGTGTCGTCAGGACCCCAGCCCTCTCTATGCCCTACAGTAGACGGCGGCGGGGCGTCTCCTCCAATCCCCCTCTCTATGCCCTAATATTTTTCCCTTTCCCCACCTCGCCCGATCTGGTTCCTATGATACACCCAAACTGCGTGTCCTCCAGTACTGCCCGTACCCGGAGGGCTTCATGCCCGGGATGAGGCGTGCCACTGCCGGGGTGTGTCTTGCCGATGGAGTCCCCCGGCGGCCACCATTCGGTCTGCCGACTATGATGTGGATCGCATTTCCTTACCCTGGCTGCGTGCAAGACATGCTCCGGGACCACTACCTTGTACTAGCAGAACTACCACACATTCATGCATGGACAAATCTGGCTTCAAGGTAGCATGCCACAAACACCTACTTTTGTCGCCACCATCGGGCACGTCGACCAAGGAATCACTAGTCGCAATTACCATTGTGCTGGCAGAGGTGGAGAATATCAACATGGTTGCGCTTGGGAGACTCCATGATCTCGATGCAGCCGAAGACAGGCCGGTGCTCCATGCTTGGCTTCTTCTCGTGCCAAGCCTTGTTGGGCATCATGCCGTTGCCCGTTGATGTTACCACGTGGGTGCATGGTGTGAATATGTAAAGCACTGTCTGATTCCTCTTGGCCTCTAGCATGCTCCACACCATGCCCACCACTATCTGATTCATTCGTTCGACTAGGCCCTTCTGCTGCAGCGAGTACAATGCCATCAAGTGCCTCATGATTTTGTGCCAGTGAAATGCGAGGCGAGGGTGCTGGACATGAACTCTCCGTCATGAATCAATGCGTAGTGTGTGTAGCATGCAACGACAGTGTGCGTCGCGTGCGATGTGCCTCTGTCTCCTCTCCGGCTTGGAAGTGCTTGAGATCCATTGCCTCCTCATCCTTCATTGAGATCAGAATAAGCAACATGTAGTGGCTAAAGTTGCCAACGAGGAGAGGTAGCGGCATCCACCCAGCATTACCGGCGTGTCGCACAAATCGCCATACACGGGTTCGACCGGATCCTTCGCTGCGAACTTGGACCGCAATGGGAAAAGTGTGCACCGTTATTTCCCCACCAAGCATGGCTCACATAGCCTGTTAGTCATTTTGATGTTGGGCAGGCCGTGGACCATGTCGTCGACGCCATCTTCTAGCACGGCCTCGAAGTGTAGGTGGTTGATCACAGCATTCCACCATGATGGATCACCATCGTGATAGATGGCGAGGCACACGGGGTGCACGAGATGCAGTGTGAGCTTGTAGGGGGGATTGGGTGCGTGATTTACCTTCTCGAGGAGGTTGCCCCGTTGAGCATAAAGTCAGATGCGGATGTCACATGAGTGCACGTGGAGCTGACCAAGGCTGAGGATACTACTCTTGAGGCGCTAGATGTACTACACATCCCTGAAGGTGAGATGAGGTCCTCCTTCGACTATGAAAGCGATCGTGCCGCACCCTTGATCTGCAACATAGAGCCGTCGCCCTGCGGCAGCATATTTATCGATCACAGTCTTGTTGATTTCGGTAAAGGCTGCGAGACGTCGGTCGATCCAATGGTTCAGGACACAAGTGTCCATGTGGTCTCAACTGGATCATCGTCACGCCGAGGGATAACACAGGTGACAATGTTGCACCACTCGGCGTGGCCTGAGAATCAGTGTCCCAGCCACGATTGAAACAAGCCCCAGGCGAAAAAACTAGAGAGAATAGCCACTATACCACTAGTAAAAACCGGGAGTTCCAAAATAGCACTCAAAAAACTAAGGTTGCCAAAATACCACTACAATCTTGGTTTTTATAGCCAAAATGGCACTGCCGTGAGATGTCAACTTTTTTTTCTGTTAGTCAAGCCGTGATGTCTTTGTCAGGAAAAAGAAAGGAAGGAGAGAGTGTTGCGTCCCCAAAATTATTGTACAAGCTGAAAAGTTTCAGATACCTTGCACTTGCAGTCTCGTTAATTGCGGCTGCTCTCCGCTGTCTCGTAACAAACAAAAATTAACCAGGCAGTGAGCGAGCAATCCATGCCTCCATGGTGGCCGGCCGAGCAGCAGACAGGAACCAGCCGGGAGCTGGGCAGGGGCGCGGCACGGCAAGCGAGCAGGGCCGTGCGGCCGGTCGAACAGCAGGCAGGAGCCATGGACCGAAGCTGGGTAGGGGCGCGGCAAGCCAGCAGGACCACGGCGGCTGGCCGAGTAGCAGGGAGTTGGCATGGCGTCCGGCCAAGGGAGGATATGCCATGGAGCTACACCGAGAGGAGCCAGCCGCCGGCGGTACGCAGCAGTCGGGCACGCCGCCATGGCCATTGTTGAGACGAGGAGGGGATGGACAAACTAGGTCAGGGCTGGCTTCAGATTAGACAAGGGTAATCTGCGAATTTAAAAATCTGATGAAGATTTCACAGCCTGACTAACGGAAATTGTTTGACATGTGACGGGAGTGCTATTTTGGCTCTAAGAACCAAAATTGTAGTGGTATTTTGGCAACCTGGGTTTTTTGAGTGGTATTTTGGAACCGCCGGTTTTGACTAGTGGTATAGTGGCTATTCTCTCAAAAACCTAAGCGCGGAAGAATTGCAGATATTCACATATTAGATTTATCTTAAGTCAAACATTCTGAAGTTTGACCAAATTTATAGGAAAAAATACCTAGCATCTATAATACCAAATCCATACCATATGAAGATATATTCCAGCGAAGCTATCTTTAGATTCTGTATTACGAATGTTGGTAATTTGTACTATAATCATGGTCAAACTTTATAAACTTTGACTTAAGTAACTAATATTCGGAGTAGAAAGGACCAAGGTTTTGGTTCCCGAATTTTTTTTTTTCCCGAGGGGCTCGGGATTTCCGGTTACCGCGGTAACCAAGAAATCTCGGATGGTTACCGGACGAATTTAAAAAACAAATTTCGAATTCAAATTTGCTCAGAAAAGTTATTACCGCGGCAAACTGTAGTTTAACTTATCTGTGAACGCAGCGCAGCGGTCAAGCTTCAGTGACGTCCCTTGCGCACGCGGCAGGTCTTTGGTTCGATCCTTGGTTCACATATTTTTGCATAATTGTGGGGATTAAACTTGCACAGAGACACAAACTTGTCTTAATTCTCAAAAAATATAACCGAGGCCAGAAGTCGAACCCGAAACCTGCAGAAGAGAAAAGCAAGCAACTGCCACGGGCTACACCGTCAGTAATGTTTACTCTCCGAGGATACTATGTATTTATCATATCTTAGAGTTCAAATTCAAAAAAATTAAAAAATCTCGAATTTTTTTGCTCGGTAGGCCCATTTCCCGTGGGTGCTCGGGAAGTCCGGTAACCGCCCGGTAAGTCGAAATCCCGAGCGGTAACCAAAACCTTGGAAATGACTGAAGGAAAAACCATAACTAGAAAGGACAGAAAGGACTGAAGGAAAAACCATAACTAGATGACAAAAAAACTAGAAATATTGGTACGGGGATACAAAATGTAGTACCAAATCAACGGTTTGGTTCATCTTTGGTTTGAGGATTCACTAACTGGTTCAATGTTATAAAAAATATGGAATAAAATCTACTTATCTTCTTTTCCTAATATATCGAATCGGTTATGAAAATGTAAAATAAATGAATCGGTTTAATTCAGTTCAGTCGTCAGTGGTAGTAAACAGTACATAAATCAATTCAATTGAAAGCATTAAGTATGTGAGATAAACAAAATTACCTAGTTGAACCGGGGAACAGCGGAGAGCGGACAGAGTGAGCCTGCAGCTCTGGAGAGTGGAGACTAGGAGAGGAAGATGCGAAGAGCCAAAATCTCGAGCACCACACTTGAGTGGTACTGAGCGCCGGCAGGCGGCAGGTCGCACGAGGCCGCGCGTGGAGGCGGAGCAGTGCAAGATGGCGGAGGCGGCCAGGCAGGGCGGGCTAGCGGCGGCTCCGTAGGTGGAGCCGGCGGAGAAGGTAGGGAGCATGCCGGTTGGGGGCGGCAAAGCCGACGGCTGGCGGTGCTCGCGTCCTGCGCAGCGACGGAAGGGCAGGGATCAGCCGATCAGGGCTTCCGGCAGTGCTCGCTTGCTCGTTTGCTAGGTGGGTTCGCTTGTTCGGTTGTATTGGGCCAGCAAGTTGGGCTAGTCGGCATGTCCCGTTTCAGGCACTTTAATTCAAAGGAATCCGATTTTTGTAGGATTAAATCTTAAAGAAATTTTTCCTATATAAGCTGTTTGATTTATAAGATCATGTCCCATAGGAATTCTTCCTATAGGAATTTTGTAGTAAAATCTCATAGAAAAAAACATGAGGTCCAACTTCATGGAAAATTTCTTCACCACAATTAAACAAACTACTCTTCACATAGGATTCCATTAGACCTTGCATCTCAATCCTATAGGATTCCTTTTACTACAATTTTCTAACCCTGTGAATAAAGGAGCCCGTATGGCGTGCGGCTCGGAGGAGAGTGGCAAGTTGGCGACGATGTGCGGCCGCTCGACTTGGAGAGTGCGGGAAGGAAGGGAGACTAGGAGGGGAGTGACCCAGTGAGCGATTGGGAACTAGGGTTGGCGGTGGTGGCTGCGAAGAGGGGAAATTGAAAAGGGAATGAGCTGAGATTTTAGGCGTTGATTATATAAATACTTGTCTACTACATTGGCCCCACATGTCATTTGTGCTATCGGGTAGCAGTTATTTGCCTCACGGGGAGTGCTCAGCCATGCCCGGCACCGGCTTCCCGATGGGGGCAGGTTTGTCTGTGATAGCATTCCACGTGGATTACATCTTTACCATCACCGTTACCTAATAGGTGAATTAACCACCGGGTAACGGGGAATTGGTTCATTGCGAAATTGAGTATCGTTACGCACTCGACGTACTAGTCGGCGTGGCCCGAGAGCTACTTGGTGCACCCTCAGTGTGGCATGCACACCACTCGACACGGCCTCCGGGGTCGACCCCTAAAAAAACTAGCAGCAACATGTTCATGGTCGACCTTGGTGAGGTCCATGTCCTTTCTTGATGTATGTAGTAGCGGCATGCACTTCTCACCGTCGCCAGTTTGCTACGCCCTCCACCCCAGGTAGGAGTGTAGGACGCTTCTCAGCTTCACGTCATTCTCTACAAATCGTCCATTATGCCTCAATGCCCATTAAATACGTGCCATCCCTGCTCAAGCTACCAATTTACAGGGTGACAATCGAGTCAAGAAAAAGAGAAAACAACTAAGTGATGCAGTGATCGATGCGCTAAACTGGGCTCTAACTGAAACTAGCTGAATAAACGGCTAAGGATTATGCTATATGAACCGACACGAGTCAAGTTGCAGTCGTCGCAGGGGTGGCACACACCAGAAGTCAAACACCATGCAGTATGCGAGAAGTGACCTGGGCAGGACAAGTTGTGTCGAGAGAGTGAAAGGCGACGCGGGGAGGTGGGATGGGGAAAATTGTATGAGAGGGACGAGGCACGGTGGAGGATGCAGCCAGGCGAAATTCCTGCAACCCTGCTTGGCAGGTTAGTGATGGGCGGTCTCACTCGCACGGTCCATGGCCCATGCAAATCTTCCTCCTCCCCTCAGATTTACGGGCAAGCTGGCGATTTTTTTCTTTCACTTGTTTGCTTAAAGCTAAATGCATTTCTATTTCATTTATTGTAAGCAATATGAATTTGTAAAGCATAATATGCTAATGTATGTATGACTAGCAAAATGCCCAATTCCCGTGCTTCGCTACGGGAGAAAAAACCCGAGTTTCAGTTTGGATTTAAATCCCGTAACGAATTACTTGTGAATTGTTTTAAAAGGGAAAGAAAATAGTAGCGGATTAACTGGGTCATTAAATCATTTTTCAAATTTATAACTTTGGTTCCGTGGACAGAGGGTGTATTTCTTGACATTTAACAAAAGGATTCATTTTGAAAACATTTTTATAACTCAAGCCTTGAATTGTACGGCCGAAATGCATCTCTGTATTTTGATCAACCAAAACAGATGCAAAAAGGAAAAGTAATGATGCCAAATTAAACTACATGGTCAGAGCTTTGCATTGATGTAAAGTTTGTTAAATTTGGAGTTGTGGTTTGAAAGTTATGAATTTACGAAGTTTAGTTTGTTCTATGTTTATTTAAACAAAATTTAGAAAACTGGTTAATCTCGGCCGTCCGTTGTAACTTGAACGGACGCTCCAGATTCTCATGTACCTCTTCGGTGGCGTTTTTGCAAAACGGTCCGTGGATTTTCAGTAAATCGCAAATAAATCAGCAGGACGTTCGCTCTGTGGACTGCGGGTCAGTTTCCCAGTTTGTCAGGGGGTTTTGTGCAAAAAAAGTGTTTCCAACCGGTATAAGTTCACTCAGCGGTGGCAACGCATTGTAATAGGACGAAACTTTGAGGGGCAAAATCGTCCAAAAAAAGGTTGGACGATAAGAAGGCTTACTGCCTTTTATAGTAGGTATAGATTGTGGTGGCGTGTGACCAAGGACTAGCCATGCTGGAAATCAAGTTGCTGCTAGGACCTGGTGTCAGTTAGGAATACTACATAGAAATTTTTTTTCCCAAAAATAGAAAACAACAATAAAACTAGGATTTTTTGCAATTATTTTGCGAGCCCATCTTTTACCTGGCTGAAGATAAGATGGAGGCCAAAAGTTAGAAGTTAGCCCAGGCTATGCATTGGAGTGCTATTGTACCAGAAGAGTAATTCTCCGTGTTCTTTCCCTTGTTATTCTAACTTTGTGATACTTCTCCTCCTTATTTAATGAGATGAGCCAAATCTTTTGTCTCCGTTTCAAAAAAAAATTGTACACATCTTGGGACGCTAAAGCTCTAAACTTACTGCATGATTATTAGCACTAATATGCATTTTAAGTACCATACCGCTTAGCTAACACGACGCTAGCTATGATGTAGTCGTACCATGCCTCCAGCACACACGAACAAACTTTCAAAGCAACTAAAATACAGTCTAGCGCTGTCTTCTTCATCCCGAGTATGGGCTTGGGCCTTTGACGTCTAGAAGATCTCCCGCTGAGGAATCGCTCGCCCAGGCGATAGCGAGGAGGAGGGTCGGTGGTGGGCCGAAGCGAAGGCGAACAGCTGAACAAGGCCAGCTATATCAATGTGTTACTACGCCCCATCTAAATGCCATCAAAATCGGGTACAACTATAAAAAGAGTTCTATGAGTTCCCTTTCTAAAGGAACCGACGCTCGCCAAATTCAAAAAAGAAAAAGTGACCGCCGTAAGCCTGCCACGTGGTGTACTGCGCGAGGTGGACAAAACAAAATTGAAGTCGGCAACCAACCTTCACGCGAAAGAAGCCTCACGCGAACGGACAGCAGCTGAGCGATCACGCGAACGATCAGCTGAGCAAGCCCCCGCGCATGCATGCGTATGTGAGGCGCGTACATCGGTCCCCAAGCCAGCAGGGCCGTGCCTCGCGCGCGCACGGGGAAAGCAGAAATCTACACTTCGTTCGCGATGGGTTTTGTACTTTTCGGCAGAAGCAGTATTATACAGAAGCAGTAGTATAAAAAACAAAATAAATAGACAAAGTACACAAATAGGATGTACAAACTAGATAAAGAAGATGTACAAACTACATAGAACTGGAAGTACAAAACACATGAAGGTTGGTGTACAAACTAAACAGAAAAGGAAGTACAAATTACAGACAAAGAAAGATGTACAAAGTACACAGAACTGAAAGAACACAGAGGATGGTGTACAAGTACACAGAACAGTGTGTACAAATTACACAGAACACAAAATACAAGTATAGACTCCCAAGTCACAAGTATAGACTATACCTTGTGACGGCGCCGTCCAAGAATGATGGAATGCCACCACATGCGGAACGAGGGAGTGGCAGCCAATGGTTGGTCGTGATAAAGGTTTTCGTTGAGCTAAATCTCTTGCTCGCAACCATCCTGGTTTCAAGCGACACACTCTCACAGGCACCCCTTAATGGCTTAATTTGTCTCGTTTACCAACTACCGAGGCTGGAAGATTAAAAAAACATTCCAGAGTGATTGATTTTGGTATTCGATATAAGTCTTTTTCTGAAACTAATTAAGCTAAAAAGGAGGGAATTGATTTCTTGAGATTGACCCTTTTGGGGCCTCAATATTAATTAGCTTTAGTGGTTGACTGATCCACTAATGCTTGATTGCGATCTGATCTTGCACGTTGTTTAGGGATATCTTGGCACTTTGTAGTGACTCTTTAGTGCCCATACCCTTAATGCACATTACACTATTTTCTAATAACCACTGATTACTGGATTTCCGTCGGTGATGGATGCATCACACACACAATCTCTATTTGTCCAGGTAGACAGCATCTCTCAGCATGCTTTACCGAGCATATCTCAGCATGCATATAGAAACAGAGCTTTTTATAGGAATCAGGTTTTAGTTTCTTGGACATCTTGGTTGCTAATTTTGCTAGCTAATCACATTGGCAAAGAAAATGGACATTTCACTTGTATACTCGAGAGTGAACATAAGCATGCGTGACAATGTGAATTGAAGTCCATTCTCTGCAAATACCAGACGTTTACAGGCTTCGGATCCCTGTAAGATCTGATCTTGTTCAAAGCAGAGCACAGAAAGCCACGCCTCCATGCATGAGTATCGTCCACGTGCGGGCCGACACTACCCAAAATCATTGAGTATAATTAACCTCCAAGAGCGTACGGATCCTACTTTAGATAAACTAATACACAAATTAACTTCTTTAAGGATTAACTTTAGGGTGGTGGATTTGGACACAACTTTTCTTAGGATTAACTTTAGGGCGATGTATTTCCACGTACCCCTCCTTTGGTTTTGGTTAAGTTCAGCAGGAGTAGAAGTTAGTAAACTACTACTGGCTAAGCTTGTGCGTGCCTCGGATCTCGCGCTTTCATGTCCAAGTCTGCATGCATATGTGCGTGCCTCCTTGCGCTAAGACAGGCCAGTACGATTTTAACTCGCCGTACAAATTTTTTAATTATAGGAAGAACAATTATGCGGATCCTGCAGACGAAGTAAGTAAAGCTAAATAAAGCGTGACGCTAATGATAGGCGCACTCTGCCAATGTACGTTCCAGATCTACTTACTTCTTCAGCTGATCGATCCATGGCCCTGCAGCTCTGTTTTTCTCATGCCATAACAAAAGACATTCATGAATATATAACGGAGATCATTTAGGAAGATAAAAATGTGTTAATCTTCTTGGTAATAATTCAATTCAAAATAAGACATGGAACATAATGAAATGAATTTATTTATTAGTACGGAGAAGGAGTTGGAAGGATTAAAGGGGAAGGGAACAAACACATGGAAGCAGCAGCACCAGGAGTTGTCAGGCTCTGAACTTTTTTAATCCGGTCAGTGGCTCTGAATTATGTGGGCCGGGCGCAGATCGGGAGGAAGGAAGGAGGTATCCGATGTTCTGGGCGTCTAGCTGCCACCTGCTTGGCGCCTACCCTGGCCGGAATATACCGTCGTTAACCTTAACGACAGGGAATGCCTGGCTTAAGTAGTGGTTACTGGCTAGATTGCTAGTACTTATTATAAGTAGACCGTAGCTGCAGCAAATTTGATTGTTAACTAACTTGGGGCATGTATGGTTTAGGGAGGCAATCAGACATGGAGTAGTTAATGTGGTGGACAAAACAAACAAGTGAAAGCTAGCTATTGGCAATCACTGAGTACGTAACACACACAAGCTAGCTAATTACCTATAGACATGTATGTTGCTCTTTCCAGCGTCGTGTGTAAGTACAGTGTTATAGTGGTTGATGTGTCAACGTAAATATATCATCTTGTTTCTAGTTTAAGATAGCATATATTAGGCATGCAGGCGGACGCCCGCCAGAACTAAAAATACGTCCGCCACGTTCAGCATGTCACCAATTTGCTTAACAAAATGGTAATTATCAACCGGCTGCAACGATTGGTTGGTGCCTGGCGGATTGTCCGTCTTGTCCGCCGGCCCGTCCGTCTGCATGCCTAGCATATATATGTCCTTTCAGGCTCGATGTAATATCATACTAGATTGATAGTCAAATACACTTTCTCCATTTAGATTTCATAATTTGTGTGCCAAATATCGAACTCGTCTAGATCGATCGATGTGGTTGATCGAAACTTACAAATTAGTTGTACGACGATTGAAGGAAAGCGCAAGCACTACACGGAGGTGGCGCATCTCGCCCCGACCGACATTTGCGTGCATTTATCTATTAGTTTTTGCATTCGGGAGTAATCCCCGGTGCGATGTGGGGAGTCCTCCGGGGCTCTCCGTTTTGTAAAATTGTGGTCGTCTTCTAATTGAAAGACAGAGCTCCTGCCGATTTCTCGAAGAAGAAAAATATTTCCAGGCTCCCGTTTACTCCGCTTGGACTTATTTGTGTGCAAAATATCAAACTCAACTAGTGCAAACTCATCTAGATCGATCGATGTAGTTAATCAAAACTTACAAATTAGTTGTACGACGATCGAGAGGAGGGGCAAGTGGGAGTAGTTACATCGAGCAGTAGTTCCGTACGTAGGTAGCATGTGGCGTTGTACTACAACATCGATCATATTCTTATCTAACTTGTACGTGGAGCCGCGCGCGGCATGCTATGAAACGTAAAGATACAAAAGCATACATGCAGATGCAGTTAGGTTGGTGGCAAACCTAAATCATGGCGTACACTACCACTTATCACCTACAACTACCACTTGGCTTTTAGTGCAAATCTGGATCATGTCCATCTTTTCCGATTTTTTTGTTTTAGGGAACACACATCATACTACGTCTTCTGCATAGCTAGTGTGTGCGGTCCTGTGCTACTGTTACCTACGTACTACTATACGTATACTTTTCTAAAGTAAAAATATATATTGATACGGTACTTCTCTAATGTACTAAGAAAAATGCAATCAGTAACGCATTAGAATGTGTTTAACTAGGTGAGGCGATGCGTGGCGTCATTGGGTGCTTTAAGTAAGAGATGTCCTTAAACTATTTTATAGCTTTGTATGTGACTCAGTGATTGTACTCTGTCGCAGAACATTGTTTATTCAGGTAGAGTACTATTTAGTTTTTACTCATGCTATTCTTATCTAATGAGTGGAAAGCCCGTCTCAGCTCGGACACAGTGTTTTGACTTTTGACTCGTTGGTATAGATGCACTCATTATAAAAAAAATATTTTTAAATTCATTTTGAAATGTAAAAATTCAAATAAATTTTTTGGGTGTATATCCGAATATTTTATGTTTATACACAAAGTTTCACGAAAAAAGATATTTTTGTGGACTGTGTAAAAAGACAAAAAAAATGTCTCGTGAAAAGTCATTTTATAGCACTAAATTGTCTTTTTACGCAAGCCACAAAAAATGTCTTTTTTCATGAATTTTTTTTGCAAATATTAAATGTTTAGATATACAACTGAAATTTTATTTGGAATTTCTGACATTTGAAATGCAATTTTTCAATAGTGGGTGCATCTACACCTATGACCCAAAACATATTTCCCTTCTCAGTTTACGGAGTACTACATGTATATAAATACTTCAACATTTGGCTCTTTTCAAAAAATAAGTTGAATTCATCTACGTAATTAATGTAATGTGTGGTGGCCTGCGACGTACTCCCTTCGTTTTTTAATATAAGATGTTTTAGATGTTGTACATGTTGTCTAGATACATACTAAAGTGAGTGAACATATACACTTAAACATGTCTACATACATTTGTGTACACATGCATGTGGACAAATACTAAAACATCTTATATTAAAAAACGGAGAGAGTAATAAGTAAGCTTCAATCGAGTATGGCCATGTAGCGATGTACGTGGTGCAGAAGAGATTTTAACTCCTTGATAGTACACGAAAAAACAGTAACACGATTGTCCGTCTGATGTTAATTAATTTGCTGCGACCATATGTCCGGCCGGTTAAAAGACTGAATCATACTGCGGCTAGACCGAGCACATGCGTACGTCTGGAAATTCTGGATTACTATCTGACCATCAGAACCGTGCACATTTGACTGTACTTAGTACCTACGTGTTGTAAAGCATACGCGACTTGAAATGTACTCCCTCCGTGTATGAATATAAGACGTTTTAGCTATTGCACATGTTGTTTATTATGCATACTAAAATGAGTGAACATGCATATAAAAATGTGTCTACATACATTTGTATACATATGCATGTGGAGTTGTGGACAAATGGTACTCCCTCCATCTAGGATTATTAGTCACTTCTCCGAAAACAGGTTTTCTCCTTCCATAAGGCACATTTAGCAATTAATAAGGCGTTTTGCTTTGGGAAAGGCTGGCCGGCCCACAAAAAATTAATTGCTCATCCAATCGTTTGGACTCCACATTTAATATTGCATCAATTTAGCACAAAATTAGGCACCTAAAGCAAATTTATTTCTTATACCTCACCCAATAGCACGCTGCCTTGGTCCTAGAGAAATTGGAGAAGTGACTAATAATTCTAGATGGAGGGAGTAAAACATCTTATATTAAAAAATGGAAGGAGTACTACGTAGATAGCAGTTAGGTTTTGCAGAGAGAGAGAGTTAGTTTTACTCTCCTTCAGCCAGATAACAAATAGAGTAGTGAGTACTGGCCGGCCCCACGACCTTCCACGCTTCACATGCGTAGGTATTTCGGGTATAGAATACGTGCAGCGGTGTGGACCGCCCGTTTAATTGTGGGTAACTCGTACTATACCAAGGTATAAATAATCTATTCTCTCCGGTTGACACATATAGTTGCATCATCACCAGTAAAATAATTCAAGGTCCGTGGCCCACATATGCGCTATATATGGTTCGCAGCCGTCAAACAATTGATTATTATATAAACATCACCTTCTTTTTATTTATAGCAAATTCCACGTTTTATATTTTTTCTATTAACAGGTTTTAGCCTATTTGAGAAAACTTTAAGGAACATAACCTATTTAGCATAAACGGTGGCTGATAAAAACAGAAACAAATATCACTCGGTAGTCGGTTCGGAGTATTTTTTTTCTATGACAATCAATATAGTAGGGGATAGGTACATGGTAGATATACAAGAGTTGTCTCTAGCTATTAGAAAACGGAATCAACAAGAAATAAGCAAATCATCAAGCTCTTTCTTCTTCAAAGACAACCTTATATTTTTCTGAACGCGTCCGCAGAAAAACGACATAGAGACCAAACAGCAGACCTTGAATACCAACGAGGGTTCTCCAATCTATTTTTTTCATACGCAATGCTAAAGCTATGTGCTCGATGCAACCATTAAAGCAGTAAAGCAACATCGGCAAGAGTAGTAACACCAGCATTCCAGGAAAGAACAACTGAATTGTCTTGTCGACGTTGTTGAGGAGCCGAGGGTAAGAATTATCAATGTCGAAGACAACACATCTGGGAAAAATATTGCGAGCCCCATCCTCCTCGCGTCAACCAGGAAAGAAATTCTAAAATGATTTGAAAAGGAAAGAATTGAAGAACCATACATATAGCAATTTAATATTCCAACACACCCATTGACGCTATGTAGGAGATCTCGTTGTCGAATGAAGGGACGAAGATCACTTAATGTAGATGACGTGGTCACCATCAAACCGGTGGCAAAAGGATGACGACTACCAAAACCCTAACCTAATATACGGAAAGCACTAATTTTAGCAAGAACTCAACTCATAGGTCAGGTTCCCCACTCACTGACACCAGTAAGGCGGGCTGGAGGAGGAGGAACTGACAACGTTGCAGCAACTAAGTTTTCTTGAGGGAGAAGGCGGTAGGTGGCGGTTGTGGCTCCAGTTCTCGTAGTTTTTATTGGTGTAGTTGTGGATACGTAATTGGTTTCAGTTAAAAATCACTAAATTGTGATATTTAAAGTATCACTCTTATAATTACCTCTTATGTGGAGCCTTCATCACCGGCCACATGGACATGATACTTTGAGCCGTCCTGTCATAATCGTAGACCGGTGTTCAAGGGGTTCTTAATTCCGGGTATCTTGGGTTTGTTTATATCTATAATAGGGTATTAAAAGCTAGCACTTGAGAACAAACATTAAAGGATTTTACCTATTTTTGGTTGGATTTAGTACCCAAGGAAACTTTTTTTGCAGAAGTCTTACATCCCTATTATTTCTCCTCACACCAACTCCAAGATATCCCAGTCAGCACACGGATTCCAATTATGGTTTCTCTCTAGACCTACTAGCCTCTAAACAGGCTTCCGCATCGCGCCACCCCTCAGGAGGTACATCTCCATGATCTCCGCAGGGGGTTGCGCAGGGCCGTAGCTAAGGTTTGTCCTTTGATCGGTTGATAAAGACGTATTGATAAATGTATTTTGGCTATACTCTAACTTATAGAATGTCTACATAATTAATATAAAGACGTATTGATAAATGTATTTTGCAAGATAAATACAACTTAACGAAGCATTGTTATGCCTGCCGAGTTTTATACTCCATATATTAATGATAAAATTCATATATTAAAGATCATACAAATTGACCCCCCGCCTTACGGTTTGGGACAGGTGGGAGCATGTAAAAACCAAACCATATGTGTGTAATTTTTGTTTCTACAAACCATGCGTGGAACCAATTAAATTGCATCGACACAAAATTCAAAAACTTAGCTCCATAAATTTGTAATTCAACCGCAAAATTACTCGCGCGTACTAGAGAGGACGAGCTACTGTATGAATCTGGCAGCAACGTACAGGTCTGTGAAGGTGGCCCACGGGTACAAGTTCAATCAAAGAAAATGTGGATTAGTTGGCAATCCTGCAGCTATGGCTACAGTGGTTGCGCAGTCGATATTGATTTGGTCCCAAGGATGATGATGGTAGAAACTTATGGAGGCCTGACCCACAGAAGCATCTCATCTCACACACGCGCGTTTATGGCATATGGGCTGCTGCTGATTAATCATTCAAGGATGCCGTATAATTTTCTGTTTTCTCCCCAGGCAAAAGCCAAGGGATGCGTCAAAAAAACGGAGGGAAATGTACTTGGAATTCAAATGAACCACTCGTACATGCATTTATGAATTGATTGGTCATAATTGAGAGTAGACACCACACTGCTGTCCATGTTGTCTTCCTAGCTAGCTATCCCAGGGGACTACGTACTACTGGTCCACATATATATAGTTAAGGTGTAGAGCTAACTTATTTGTTCTGTTATGTCTGCATTAACCTCCCAAGAAAAATAAGATTCAAAGTGCAACTGATAGTCAGAGTGCAAATGATTCAAAGTGTATATATGTTGAGTACGTTACAAGCTCTAGACAGCGCAGCAATGGCGGATGGCCCCTGGCCATGTGATCCCGAGCAGGTCTCGCTGGGGGGAGGAAGAGAGATCTAGAGACACAAAGATAGCTTAGCTGCTTTGGCCAGTAGTAATACTACTCCCTCCGTCCCAAAATAAGTGTCTCAAGTTTGCCCAAAAGTGGATGTATCTAAACAGAACATGTCTAGATACATCCACTTTTGAACAAACATGAGACACTTATTTTGGAACGGAGGGAGTATTAATCACCACTAACTTCGTATATGTTCTTTGTGAAGCAAGCTACTATAGGTACATTCTTCCACATGTTGACTTCAAGATAGTAGGCAGAGGCAGATCGATCTTAGGGAATGATGGCTAAAGGTGACACTGAAACCTAGAAGCCCCATCCAGGCATCCAGGTTTGTTTCTGCCACTGTAATTCCCATCTGCGCATCTGACTATCTAGTGATCCGTAGATCAAAAGATGTATAGTTAGAAAACAATATACATTTTCCACATATACTGCTTTTTGTATGAAATAAAGATATATGAAAAAATTGAGGACTATGGTGATACTTTTTTTTTCATACTTTTTGTATTGAGGTATCTTAGAATAATTAATGAGGTATATAAAAAAATATAAAGAGTTATAATACCCTCGTATGTGAGGTATATTGAGTATGGGAGTATATATGTACACCCAGGAGTATATAATAGGAGTCCATACATATATATATATAGGAAAATATATACTCCGTAGTATACTCTGCTATGAGATATGTAGAGAGGCCGGACCAGCAGCATGCATGTGCAGAGTGTGATACGCGTGCGTTGCGCGATTCACCGAACATGTCAGCGTGGCGTCCATTGAATTCTGCTGCAGGTGTGCGTGAATGCATGCACGTACGGTCGATCCGGTCGGGCCAGCTGCATGCATGCAGATCCCAAATGTGTTTTACGTAAACCGTAATACACTTTCAATCAAACACATACAGTATAAACTAGATTCACATTCACACGGTTCAATCTAGACATTCCTGCTCGTGTGGCTGCGGCTGGTGGATGCTCTCTAATCCGCGAGCGTTATCATCTTCTTGGAGGCGTCGTTGTGGTGTTGTGCCTTCCCTTAATCTGGTGACAGTCCTAGGGGAAACCTTAGACCCGTAAAGTCGGCCGATGTCGGCGTTCTGATGTCACTCACACCTCAAGGGCAGTCATGTTTGGTGGCTGTGACGGCTAGAGGGACCAGTGGTGATGGTGTTGATGTAGCGGTGGCCTCGTTTCTTTGGTGCTGTAACTGCAAGAGGGGCCAGTGGTGGCGGTGTTTGGTGGATGTGACATTGTGGTCATATGGATGACGTGATGGTCAGATCTTCGTTGGTGATGGTATCCAACTCGGTGTGTCGCGGCCGATGGCGGTATGGGACATCCTCAACTGCGATCGCGGAGTTTCGAGGCCGGCGGCGGTACGGGACGCCCTCCGCAGTTCGAGATCGGGTTCGATTCGACTCAGGAGGTGCTACACACGACGACTTCGACGGAGTTGTCAAGCCATGCCTAGCCGACCGTGGCGATGCATGACGTCTCATAAGGAGGCGTCAAGTCATGCCTGATCCTTGCATGTGATGCACATGACGTCTACTTCGCGGTGTCAAGTCATGTCTGTTGCTGCTCGATCGAAAAATGGTGCAACGGTGGCTAGAGGGAGGCGTATGGGACGTCATCGGCTTCGAGTTTCTTCTCCAGTGACATATGGTTAGCGATGAGTCGTTGGCCTGACGTCCTCGACTTCGCGCAGCTACGAAATTCGTGCCTCGGCGCGCCAGTACGAAGCCGCTAGCGCGGGCACTCGATTCATTGTTGGAGCTCGTCCTCATCCACATGGAAAATGGGGTATGATAGATTCGGTCACGGTGATCCTGGATCCGACGGCGAAAAACAAAGACGGTGGTCGGAGCGGGAGCGGAAGGCATCGGTGTGGTCGACGATGGGCGCATGAGGAGGGGGGGGGGGGGAAGGATGTTTAAGGGAAACAACAAAAAAAGACGGGATATACAGTTCAGAGCGGTACCCAAAGAATTTATGGGTTGGTCCATTTAGCCGGATTAGATAAAAACCCATAAAACGGCTGAATTTTTGCGGGTACTGTCTTTCGAAGGGATGTGCTAGAGATGCTCTTATCGCCGTTGTCGATCGTTTCGTTTCTGTTACTTCTTCATTTTCTCCTTCTTCCCAAAAGGAAGCGAAGTTGTTTCATGTTCTATACCTAGAGCAGATGGCACAAATTTTCTTATTTAAACGACATAAGAATATTAGTTTGTTAAATCCAAACTTGTGTACGGCTTTCTCATATCTAAATGGATATCACATGTTTATTACAAGAAAAAGTGCACCTTCTATTCTTCAGAAAATCCCAGCGCCCTTAACGAAAATATGTAGCCGCTCTAAAATAAACGGGCGTACTTCGGGAGGTTTTGGGGGCTTCACCTAATTAGCACTTGCGTGCCTTTTATTACGTTGGCATGACGAAAGGTGACGGTGCTCAAAATCAAACAAAATTCTCCTGTAGAAGTAGTCCCGAAATTCATACGGAGCAGAAGGAAAAGATGGGACTGGTGGCAGAGCGGCAGGGTTCAGTTTCATCCATCCGACGGCTGACATCGACTGAGACGATCGATGGGTGCAGTCCGAGAATTATTAGGTCCCTGTTCCACCGGTGCTAGCTGCGATCTTGCAGCACACTGATGAGGGAGGCCACCGGTCTGCCAGTGGTGCCCACTGGAAAGGCCTAAAGCGTCTTGAGAGAGGAAGCTTCAGATACACGGCGTACGGACTCATGGTCTATGAGCCATGAGGGCATGAGGTCCATGACACGGCCACATGAATCTGCTACGTGCTAATTCCGACTCCTATATTGTCTAAACATTTTCTTTACTAGTTCCTTGCAAGTTTGCAACATGTCACATGGGTTGCCTGTTTGGTACTACTTCATTTGTTTACTCCCCAAAGAAGATTCAAATTTTAATCAATTGTTCTCGTCGAAATAAGTGTGAGTGAGTTTAATATATAGTAGTAAATACTCTCTCACAAGAAATGCTAATACATTTAACTAATAATACAGAAACAAATAAAAGGATCAGTATAGGAGCTCCCCCGACCCCAAACCCTAGGGTGCCGCCGCCGCCGGCCTCGCCTCCGGCTTCTTCCCCGCCGCCGCCCCCCCCTCCCCTTCCCCCCCCCCCCCCACCTGCCGCGACCCGCGCCGCCCCCGCGGCGGCCGGGCCGTGCATCCGACCTCCGGCCCCCGAGCCTCCCTCTCCTCCTCCCTCCCGCCGTCGCCGGGGTGTGCGCCGGCTCTTGGCCGGCCGCCGCCGCCGGTGGCGTCGGATTGAAGCCTCTCCCCTCCTGGTTCTAGGGCGGCGCGGGGCAGCCCTGGCCCTGGTGGTGCTCCTCGGCGGCGACGGTCCGGCGCAGCGGCGGGCTCCTCCTGGTGCAGCGCGGGTGGCCAATGGTGGTGGGGTGCTGCCGTTGGTGGCTGGGGCAGCGGCGGTGAATCCGGCCCTGCAGGCCCAGATCTGGGCCCTTTGGGCCCGATCTGGGTTAGGGCGGGTTTGCCTCGTTGCCCCCGTTTGAACTGATGCGCGGCTCGCGACGGAGATGACAGCGGTGACACCACCCTTGCTGCAGCGTGGCGGTGGGAGCTTCACGGGCCTAGCTGGGTCCGGCTGAGCCTAGGAACCGAGTGGGTAGCGGCGGTGGCGGCCTACGTGCAGCAGCATGGCGGCGGGGACTTTATGAGCCCCCGGGCTCGGCCGGCCTGCTTGGCCTGGTGTGTCCCTGCTGCCGTGTCCGGTCAGCACCCGGCGGTGGCGGTGGAGGACGCCCTCCAGGTGGCTGCGCTGCTGCCGCCCTCCAGTTCCAATGTGGCTCGGTGTGCTCTTGTCGTAGCGTCCGGTCGGCTATCGTCTTTGACGGTGGAGGTTGTTCCCTCCCGCGTGGTTGTGGCTCTGTCGGACCCTGTCTACGACTGCTTCGTCTCGGGCTGACCGGCCCTGCTATGTTTGCCATGGTGAGACGACGATGGTGACTTCAAGACCGTGGTGGCATTTGTTGGTGGGCGGCAAGATGGGTGGAGCGCTACAGATTGTCCGAGACGTGGTTCTTTGGAGGTTGGGAGAAATCCCTGCCGTTTTGGCACCGGCGTGGTGACGCTTGTGAGTGTCACCCTTCCTTCTTGAGGGGCGTCGGATGTACCTCTTCCCCATTCCTCGGAGCGTACCGGGGGAAACCCTAGGTCTGTCCGGGTAGCAGCGTCGTCGTCGTCGCTTTCCTTCTTGGAGGTGCTGTTTGCTGCGCGGTGATTTAGAGTGCTAGGTTTGTGGTGGGACTTCGCCGGAGAGGGCGCAGCGGTTGCGGGTTACTTTCGTTTTCGTTGATCCGCCGGTGTCGGCTTTGTTTTGTTTTCTTTTTCTCTTCCTTTTCTTTTGGGCATGATTGTGCTGTTTGCCCCAGCGGTGGCCTCATTGTTGTATCGGGTGGTTGCTATATTAATATAGCGGGGCGAAAGCCTATTTCTTCATAGATTAAAGAAAATAAGAATGCACCGGTCAAATAGAATTTTCAATGATCGTTTATAGAGGTAGATGCCAAAAATACGACGTTTGGGGCGCAAGCTTAAAACAAAAAATCGGCGGGATAAATTTTTCGCAAAAAAATCATTGGAAAACAGGAATACTATGGTAAGAAACACTGCTTTGTTCGTTTAGCAACGCTAAAACTCTTTCTGACCGGTCGGATCCTTTGTGAGGTTGGCGTGGCATGAATTAACGCTTAGGTGCTACCGGCCGTCAGTTCGGCAACGTTAGGTTTGAACTATCTGTGTCTAAGCTCATGTGTCCATATCACTGTCTCACGTTTCCTCTCTCTCGCACCCAGGAGGTGATTCTACCAGCTCGCTGCTCCACCACTACATCGGTGAAAGGATCGTATGACACCTAGAGGGGGGGGGGGGGTGAATAGGTGCTACCCAATTTTTAGTTCTTTTTTCAGTTTAGGCTTGACACAAAGGTAAATTCTCTAGATATGCAACTAAGGTGAATTTACCTATATGACAAGTTAACACTAAGCAGGCTACGAGATACAAGTAAAGGCAAGGTAAAGAGATAACTGAAAGTGAAGCACCAGAGACAAGGATGTAATCCTGAGTTTCTCCTTTTTAGGGAGTACGTCTGGTTGGAGGGTGTGAGCTCGCCACCACAGGCTTGCTCAATGCCACAACAGGTTCACCCTATTCTCCGATGAATCTTACCACAAAGGATTGGTTCACCTTCAACTATCGGAATCCTTCGAGGCGGAATCCTGAGCCTTTACAATGACAATCTGGGGCACACACCCACAACTGAATTGGTGGCTCCCGAACAGCTACAATCTGTCACAATAGACAAGAAGTAAGATCAACAAGATGCCTAGGTTTTCCGAATGGAAACCCTAGGCTCGAAACCTCAAGTGAATGAGGGAGAAATGTAAATCGCCTTGGTGAAGATGTAGATCTCGACCTTCTCCTTCAATCCTCTAAAGATTAACAAGTTTGGGTGGAGGGATTGGGAGATCTATTTTGAGCTTGCAACAATGGTGGTCAAACATATTCTGGTTGAGCTACTCAAGTTTGAAGAAGGTGGGGGTATATATACCCCTGCAGAATTAGAGCCGTTGGCGAACCAGGGGACCGGATATTCCGGGTCAAGTCATGACCGGATATTCCGGTCCACCGGATATTCCGGTGCCTCTAGAAATCTCCTTTTGGAAATATCCGACGACCATCTGAGAGTTGCAACAGCTGCGTGTTCTGGTCCTTAGCAGAATTTCCATGATTCTTCTTCTGGACCGGATATTCTGGTAGCTTCAAAATATCCGGTCGCAAATCTCCGGTGACCATCCGAGAGTTACAAAACTGGGTTGCTAAAAGTCCTTAGCCGATTTTCTCGAGCAACCCTGGGGACCGGATATTCCGATTCCTGAGCAAATTGACCTAGCTCTTTTCTTCTTTCTTTTTGGTTTCGATGCAATGATGTTTTAATCACCTAAAACCTGCATCACTTAACATCATATCAAATTGTCACTAGTGTTGTTGCCTAACACACAAAACACCAGGGATTAAGAAATGTTCTTTCAATCGGCGCCAAGTTGTCGCCATACCTTCATGGAATGATGGCAAGTCCACGGGCGATAGTCCCAGTCACATCTTTGAACCCGACGTGAGTCTCCCTCTCTCCTAGGGTTAGGACGGTTTTGGAATTTCTTGATTTGAGTTGTGGTTTTTGTAATTGAGCTTCGATTTGAGTTATTGTTTTGCTTGTGACGATTATTAAGGTTGATACGTTGGATAACCTTGTTGCGAACCCAAACTGGAAGGGATGATGTAGACAACAACAAACAATTTCTCTCGATTGAGAACTAATGTTTATCAAACAAGGAGGAATATTAATTAAGTTTTCAACAAATTAACATCACCTGCACACAAAATACAGAACCAAATTGTACCCAAACGTTCTGGAAGGTTGTCAAGCTTCCCGTCTCGCTAAACACAAGGATTAACAAAAGTAAAAAATGGACTAGCGAGCAAACGATGGTGAAAAACAAGTACATGAGGTTCTAAACATTATAAAAAAGATGGACCCGGGGGAATAGTTTCATTATAGGTATCTCTCCATACTGATAGAACATTGTTGGGTAAAAATGATAGCTCGACAATTGACAGAACTGAAAACATGCAATTATAATTTAGAAAAGATTCAAGCCATTATTCATGTAGGCATTATGTCAAACATATATCGACCACAATGCAGACACCATCTATAACTAATACTACACTTCGAGACCGCTTCTAAGCTTGTCTTTAGAAATTAAGTTGTAAACACCAGAGCATTTTCTTAAACTCAGTACATAGTGTAAAGAGTCACGTAATCAACCAAGCAATCGAAAGGAGATATACCAAAATTATTTTATCCTTAGTAGCAAAAACACAATACCCCTCTTACTCGTATTCTGTCACTCGGGCACAAAGAAAGCAAGGTGGAACCCACTATCGAACATATACCCTCTGTGAGAGATTTACAGAAACTTGGCCAGAGTAACACATAAATCGGAGAGCATGTAGAAACAATAAATAAGCAATTCAAAATAGAACATGGATGATCTTATCATGACATCACAATTCATCATATCCAGCAACAACAATTACATTATATAATCTCGATCATGTTAAGCAGCTCACGAGACCTTTGTATTGAGAAACAAGGAGGAGAGATAACCATCTAGCCACTTATATGTATCTGTAGTCCAAAGATGAACTACTCACGCATCATCATGGAGGCGGCAGTGGGGGTGTAGATGTGTCCTGTGACGAATTCCCCCTCCGACAAAGTACCAGAACAGGGCTCCAGATCTGTCCTAGAGATGGTGGCGGCTATGTATCATATTTTTGGAAGTGACTTGATATATATTGGGCGTTTGTAGGTCAAAAACTTTGTATAGGCGAAGGGGTGACGCGAGGGACAAGAGGAGGCGGCGACATGTGCTGGTCGTGGCGCTCCCTGGGCTGCGCCGTGGGGCCATGACGCTTGCTGGCTTCCCTCCTGGCTCCCCCTTTTGGTTCACCGTGTCCGACCCAAAAAGTACGGTGTTTTCTTATTTTTCCCGAACTTTTGCCGCAACTTGATTTTGGCCTTTTTGCAATGCAAAAACAATAGAACACAAACTGGCACTTGGCACCGGTTTAATAGATTACTAGACATCTTGGCGCGGCGGCACGCCGCACCCGTGTGATTATTAATTGATGAAACGCAATAAAAACATTAAAACAACAAAAATAACAATTAGGTAAATGATTTAATAAATGTTTGAATAATGGAAACCTTACAATAAATATTACAACTTATTGAATTCTTGCAAAGAGAAACCAATCATTTTACTGATTAAACACAAATTACAATGTCTTGACAACTTTATTACAACGAACTGAAATCCAAAAAGGAAAATTACAATTGTTTCCTAAACTAAAATGTCTTGTATTTATTTTTCTTCTTGTTGATCATTATTCCAATATTGTTTTCCTGCAAAGCAAAAGAAAAGCAAAAAACAAAAGAAAACAAATACAAAGATGGGGTTAGGATTAGTATTACTCTCAGTCTAGCAATAAGATGTATTGCTATTTGTATCATCGAGTTTAATTAGGCGACTAAGTACAGTATCTGTTCTTAAATCACCACCTTTAGCCTCAGGACACCCTCATTGGCTGGATTGTCACAGAAATCCACTTGGCATGCAAAAGAAATGTATCACACAAGAATAAGATCAAGCACACCTGAGCACAGGTTGATACTTATGCTCTAGCAAAATTACTTGCTAAATACACAACAATGGGTGTACTGGATTATTCCCTTAGCTAAGCATAGTGATGCTATGCTAATATCATCACAGGGGAGTAAAAAGACCAAGCAAAGCATCTGTTCTTATTAAAAAGGGCATAGTGATGCTATGCTAATATCATCACAGGGGAGTAAAAAGACGAAGCAAAGCATATGTTCTTATTAAATTGAGCCTTAGCCTATGCATCATATGCAAGGGGCAAATGACCCACAATTCTGAGCAAAAACATACGCAAATATTGCTTTTCACAGCTATGTGTGAAGCACAGATCCAATACTTGATGCTGGGCACAAAACCCACAAAGGGGAGAGGCACCACAAGCACACATATGCACTAAAAGC
Organism: Poa pratensis; assembly: GCA_947311845.1. Lineage (NCBI taxonomy): Eukaryota > Viridiplantae > Streptophyta > Magnoliopsida > Poales > Poaceae > Poa > Poa pratensis. The sequence goes on along the minus strand of CAMZMU010000080.1, from coordinate 7,818,987 downwards.
ACCACTGAGCAGTATAATCAAATTTGCCTTAGCTAAATACTTCTGTGTAACTCAATTGAGACATCACAGCAAGCAAAGCTAAATAATTTAGCTCAAACAAATGAATTGCACTACAACAGGGCACAATTAGAGCATAATAACAAAGGGGCAAATCATCAGAAGCATTTTCTGAACCCAAGGTTCAGAACACCATCAGCTGCACATCACAGTAATAGCGAGTATAATTCCAGCACACACAGCAGCAGATAACAGTATTTGCCCTCAGTCTAGCATAGTGATGCTATGCTAAATCATCACAGGGGAGTAAAAAGACCAAGCATAGCATCTGTTCTTAATAAATTGAGCCTCAGCCTATGCATCATAGGTAAGGGGCAAATGACCCACAATTCTGAGCAAAAACATACGCAAATATTGCTTTTCACAGCTATGTGTGAAGCACAGATCCAATACTTGATGCTGGGCACAAAACCCACAAAGGGGAGAGGCACCACAAGCACACATATGCACTAAAAGCACCACTGAGTAGTATAATCAAATTTGCCTTAGGTAAATACTTCTGTGTAACTCAATTGAGGCATCACAGCAAGCAAAGCTAAATAATTTAGCTCAAACAAATGAATTGCACTACAACAGGGCACAATTAGATTTTAAATCAAGCACAACATCTACTCTAAATAAATTTTGGGCCTCAGCATGTGCATCATAGGTAGGGGAGATAAATCCACAAATCTGAGCAAAGGCACATAAGCAATTGTTGCTTGTTTACATGTGCTGGTAGCACAGGTGCAACACATGGATTGGTGGGCACAAATTCCACAGGAAAAAGCACCTCAAGCACAAGCCAGTGAACCAGGAAACTGGATTAGCTGAGCATGAATAATTTTGTTCATCAACAGAAGCACAGGAAAGCATAAAAAGAATTCCTTAGCTAAATTTATTAGTTAGCTTGTGTGTAACTCAAATAGAGCCATCACAGTATGCAAAGCTAAAATTATTTAGCTATAGAAATCATTTCACACTTGCATAGAACAGATCACAGCAATAGCCACTAAATCATCTCCAGCAAATAGCACTACGGCAATTGAGCACATCCAGTGTTCATCACAGGAGCAGCAGAGCAACTCAACAATTAATAACAGAGATCAAGCAATCCAGAAGAGCCACAAATAGGACAACACCATCACCACCACACCTGATAAGAGGCTGATGCTCTATTTCTCTAGCAAAATGAACTGCTAGTTACACATGGAGTAGGGCGGTGTATATTTCCCTCAGATAGGCATATAAGTGCTATGCTAGTTCATCACAGGGATTTTAAATCAACCACAGCATCTCCTCTAAATAAATTTTGGGCCTCAGCCTGTGTATCATAGGCAGGGGAGATAAATCCACAAATCTGAGCAAAGGCACATAAGCAATTGTTGCTTGTTTACATGTGCTGGTAGCACAGGTGCAGCGCATGGATTGCTAGGCACAAATTCCACAGGAAAAAAGCACCTCAAGCACAAGCCAGTGAACCATGAAACTGGATTAGCTGAGCATGAATACTTTTGTTCATCAACAGAAGCACAGGAAAGCATAAAAAGAATTCCTTAGCTAAATTTATTAGGTAGCTTCTGTGTAACAGAAATAGAGGCATCGCAGCATGCAAAGAAACACTTTTGTACATTACTATTAAAGTGAATAAAAGGGAAATTACATTGCTTGTGTACACTCTCAGGAGGTTTGACAATGCACTGTATACCCTAATATTACCAAATTGCACCAAAAAGAGCTAATAAAAAATTACAGCTAAGCCACCAACATCATTAGCTTCAGAGCTGCAAGCTCATCACAAGCACAAAGCATACCAGAGCTAGTTCTTGCTCTGAAGAAGCACAGGAAAACATTAAAAAAATATGTTGTGTTATTCTTTTCTACCAAATCGCTGATCTGAAGCACATCCAGGGCATTGGATTTGATCACAACCATGCCCAGGAACCCTAATTCAGACATCATTCTTCTTTGTCAGCAGCAAGAACGACATGGACAGTACTCAAATTCAGTGGAGCACAGCAGGAGGTAGTGTAGCTTATCACAGTGATCTAAAATACAAAGATACACTCGAAGTACCAATGTATTGGGTCGGCTAGCTACGGATGGAGCTAGTCCACCATGGATTCGAGAGGGCAGAGAGGTTAAAGAGGAGAAGGAGGGGGACACATACCTGAGGACCTCGACCGTAGCTCCAGGGACGGCAGGGCATGCCTGCGCAACCCTAGAGGGGGCCGGAGGTGGAAGACGACCATCTTCGTCTCTGAGATGGAAAAAGGAGGCGACCACGGCAGGAACATCGACCATGGCGGCGTCGTATCACCACCAGGAGGCCCTACGCTCGAAGCTGAGCGCAGGAGCGTGGCGGAGCAACCGAGCGATGGTAAGCACCGAAACCCTAGTTGGGGAGTAGGGTTGCGCGTGAGCCAGGCGGCGGCGGAAATCCAGATCGAGCTGGACAGGAAGGAGGAGGGCACCGAGGCACGTCGTTTGCGACCGACGGCGGAGGCCGAGGCGACCGGAGCCGGCCGTGGAAGCAAGGCGACCGCGGCGGTGATTTGGGAATCGCGCGCGAGAGAGAGAGAGAGAGAGAGAGAGAGAGAGAGAGAGAGAGATAGAGAGGGAAGGAGACCGACCGGATGGGAGGACTGCGGGGTATTTTTTGGATTTGCAGGGGGTTTTTTGCGAAATGCCTCGCCAAAATCCGTGCGCGGCGGGTGACCGGCTGGAACCAGGGCGACCGGCTGGCAGCCAAGCGACGTGGCGCGTCCTGATTGGTAGAAATTAAATCGTGAACAGTACCGCGCGCTGGGGCTGTCATGGATGCTTTCCTGGCCGTTGGATCGCTCGGATCGGACGGTCCGAAAAAGCAGGCGACGTGGCTCGAGGGATCTGGGGTGATTCTTTCAAGCTTTTATATATTGATCTATTCTAATAAAATAATGTAGAATGACATAAATCATGGTAGAGGCATGTAGCAATGGTTATTAATAATAACATGCAACAATTAAAATTATATATTCGTTTGAGACGTATTAGCATGCTAAGCTTAAGTCCTGCTTGTTTTCGGGTAGATAAATGATAAAAAATAATTTAATAGTGAGTGCTACCAAACATGGCTTTGACTAGACGGAGGCATAGACGATCGTCACGCCCACCAGCACAAAGGGAAAAACCACATCAGGACGGACAAATCTGGCCACTTCCTCAAATTGATACAATCCGATACAATTAGAGGCGCCGCCGCCAGCAGGGATAGGATCCACATGCACCTACCCTAGGGCTATCGAGCCACCTACACAGCCATGTCGTGTGGTCCGCCATGTCGTCGCCACAACACGGTGGTGATTCACGTCATGGTGCTCGGCCAACACCACACCCCAGCTGCCCCCTCCCCCATGAGTACGAGAGGACGAAGAAGCCCCGCCGCCGCTGGCCAGGTTTTTCCCGGCCGCGCGCCCTCTGACGACGGCGAGAGAAGAGGGAGGAGGGAAGGGAACCGACGGCAATGATATAGCTAAAAGCATATAAAAAATGAAGAGGTTCGTAAAAGATAGTGAAATTTTGCCGCTATAAGATGTTACGACTCAAAAAAGTGTCTAGCTAGTAAATTGTTGCAATATGATTTCTAAATGAAATAATAGAGCAACTCCGTTTATTCGATAAAAAAACTTTATTAACTCGAATAACCATGTCAAGGCGATACAACCACAGAGAGTTTACACCTCGCATCTCCATGGCTAAAACGCAAAGGGCAATGGGACAACTCCATGTGTGCAATATATACATAGAGCATCCAACTTGGCAAAATTGATGAGAGGTATCTAATAAACAAAAAACAGTGCACATGGCAATTAAGCTAGCTGTCCAGTGCTGCAGTTTTAAGAGGGTTGTTACAATTTATAGTCCTTAAAATTACCAATTTAAAGAGGGTTCTTACTAGTACCAATTTATACTCCTGAAGAATTAACTGATCCCTGCGCAGCTGTAAATTACGGTCCTTCTGCACCTGTAGCTAAATTACGTGCACCTGTAGCTAGGTAGGCGAGTGTAGTAGGTAGTGCCAACATTCTTCAGCGGAGCTGCTGCGTGAGTAATTAAGTACATTAATCACCGCCGTTAAACAAGACGAGCTGCATGGCTGCTAGAGCAGGGTGCAGAGATTATAACGACCCTGCTGCAGTAAAATCCCCTGCCGGCAATCTACCTGTGACTCTGACGTCCGAGAGACACGGCGATCGAGAGAAGGTAGGCGGAGGAGGGAGGGGTGCGATCTACTCGACCGATCCAAAAGTTTCACAGCAACTCTCTCTCTCCCCCTCTCGCAATCATTTGCGCCACCCTTGATGATCTATTTAACATGCGCCCGCCCTTTTGTTTCGCAGCTGCTTGTTGCCTGCATATAATTCTGTTCCCGGCTTGCTTCTCCTTTACTTACTCCTCACTCCCGCCTTCTCCATCATCACCTCCACGCCTCCTGCTTCCTTTCCCGCTACTACAAAAGACTGAGAGATCGGTGTCCAGTGTGCAGCTCACAGTCGACAATTCTCTTCTCTGTTCGAAGAAGATCTAGCTACTAGATAATTGAGGGGCAGCGGGATCTGCGCGCGCTGGATTCGATGGGCCTCGAGGTCACCGAAATCTCCGAATTGGCGGCGCTCCGGCCGATCCAGACCACGGCAGTCACCGGCGCGCTGGCCACGGCAGGAGGAGCTGAAGACCACGATGCTGATGCTGCCGCCGACGCCGACACTGGCTGCGTCACACCGACTGCGAGCAGCGCTCGTGTAGCGGACGACGATGGTGCCGGTGCTGCCACCGACGGCATTGGCTCCGCTACGCCGACGGCGAGCGGACCCAAGGTGGCGCCGCAGCCAGATGGCGACACCAGCTGCTACGCCACGCCGACAACGTGCCGAGCCACCGCGCCGCTGGACGGCGACGCAGCCGCGGTCAGCTTCACCACGCCGACGTCGGACGAGAGCGCCTTGAGGCCGGCCACGGTGTGCCCGCCGGCACCGCGGAAGCTGGCTCCTGCGCTGAAGAGGAAGCTGGCGCCGCTGCAGCAGCGGCTCTTCTACCCGGTGCCGCGCGACCTGGCCACCGTGTTCATGCCCGCACCGCCGCCCGCTTCCAAGAAGATGCGGGCACACGCCGTGGAATCATCTCTCCCACTGGGCACGTGAAAGCCACACTCTTTCTCTCGTTCGGACAACGGTTCAGCACCGCAGCGATCGCCACGCGCGCACCCACCCACCCACGGCATGTGTCTCTCCTTTAATTCATCATGCAGATCCATTCCAGGCTGAAAGAATAATCGAATTGTACATATACTGCCGTGCTGCATGCATATTCCGCAAATTGAGCAGCCGATCCATCGATGCATCCGCGCGTGCAGAATCATAAGAAGATGGATGGTAATTAACTCTTGGAGAGTCTATGTTCCTTTCCTTTCCATTCCCCCTCAATTCTCTCTCGAGAGAGAGACTGTGTAAACTCTATTACAATTCGCCGCTGTACTTCTTGTTTTTGGTGAATCAATGAATTATAGACTTTATCAATGAATTATAGACTTTATCAAATTTCTGGACATGAACTGCACAATTCACCATTTCTGGAGTCTGGACTCTGGACATGAACTGTGTTTATGTTGGTCGCTTGGAGTCTTCTTTTGGACTCTTCTCTGCCATTGTTCTGTGCTTAATTTGCTCTCCCTTTGGAATCCACTGAATTTGGAATTGAGTGAATTTCAAGACAATGCAAGCCAATTGTGCTTAATATCTCTGTGCTAACATGATCATGAGAGAGAAAGAGAGCAGAGAGCGGGATGTGGAGAGACATGAACTGGGGGCAAGCTATCGAGGAGGAAAGTGGCCTGACGCGAGAGCTTCCAAAGCGTGTCCTCTTGCTGCCGCAGTTTCTTGGATACCCGATCAGAGATGCGTTCGCGAGAAGAGAGCAGATCTGGACGGTGAAAGAAAAGCGCTGTAATGGCGGCCCAGATCTGGCTGGGTTCCATGCACCCGATGCTACCTCCAGGCAGGCTTCAGTGACTCGCCCATGCATTTCCTCAACTGCTAGGTCATGTGCATAATTGTGGTATGCAGTGCAGATCAATACGTTTTCCTTCCCTGGTACTCTTCTTCTTCTTCTCTGGACCAGTACGTATATGTACGGGTGCACGTATGTAGCACACATTCGGTTAGCTCGATCACTGTTTAAGCGTATGGCTGGTGTACTGATGCACGCCTGTTTGTCTAGCATCTCTATACCCTGAGTCTTCACTCTTCAGAGAACTCTGCATTATCTTGTACCCTGAATTTCGTTTTCTTTTGAGATCGATCCGGTTGTTTTATGGACAGCAGATCTGTCCGAGTACATTGCTAGTACTAGAAATATTTGGTACGTAGCCATCACATTAGCTGGATATGTGTACTAAACAACTTAGCAACGTACGCCCAAGTGTGGCTCAGCTTGCAGTTGATTGTTCTCTTCTGTTTCTTACTTGTGATGCTGTTCTGAGCCTGGTTTATAATCAACCTACTGTCCAAAATTCGCCATCATGGTTGTCAAATCAGGTCATTATCCTACTAATATAGTCTCTTAACCACGAAAATTAACAACGGATAAATGTCAAATCAGGGCAGCTACGGATTTGGTACGCGACAAGCCATGTTTTCCTCTTGTCCTCTTGCAATCCCAACAAATATTCGAGGTAAAAGGGAAGGAGAACTTCTGTGAGACTCTAACGGTCAGCGACGCACGTACGCAGGTTTAGTGGGTAGTGCGGCGTTGTGTGAATCTGCCGTGCGTGCATGCATGGGATGGGTCATGGGTGTCCGCCACTAGCTACGTTCCTAAAGGCCACCCATTTGTGTATTGGCTGATAAGCAAAGGCATTTTCCCTTTTATGAAACCCTTTTTATCTTTTCAACTAGTGTTGACCTGTTACACACACTCTTCTTTTTCGTGTTTTCATTTGTCCATTTGTCCTTTTAGGTAGACACTATAATGAGTGTGGTTAGGTGGGAAATAATGGCCAGTTGCGGCAGGTGAAAAATCTCAAAAATCGACGAAAGGACATGGAAATTGTTACCCTGATATGTTGGTTAACCTAGCATCATCCCTAGCATTGTGGAAGATATAAGATTTCCCAGAATGTGAGACGAGACGGTTCAGGGGGAGATCTTACAAGTATGCTGAATTTGGGAACGGCGCCGATCCAGGGGCAGATCGCAGATATGTTCATGGAAGGAGCATCAATGATGGCATTTCCCTTTTGTCTCGCTGCTGTAGGATCGATGATTCATGGAGAAACAAAGCTAGGGCTGCTCACTGGCTGTACTCGCCGACGCCCGCCCCGCGCGAATTCAGAGCACACCGAATCATTTCACCACAGACCCCCACCTGCTGGCCCTCTTCTGTCCTACTACGTAAGTAATACCGGACCCTGTACTTGGGCCCTGCATGCACTGCATGGCCAACTTGCTTGTCCGCATTACATGGCTTTTGTTTTCGGTGTCAGGAAAAACAGTTCATATGGTCTTTTCTGAGATCGAAACTTTCAGGCGGTAGCTAGCTTGAGGATCATGAAGCCGCTCGACTCTGTCAGGAATCGGGCAAGATCTCCAGACGCAGCTTTACATTCAGAAATCAGAATGTGGCACTGTCTCAACACCCGACCACGAAATCTTTTTATTTAAACTAGTCTCCTCACCTAATCCGCTACATTAGCTGACGGACTGCACACGAGGCCGGTCGAGCTCAGCTTACCCGACGAACTGGTCTATGTTCAGAACTCACAGATGATGGAGTAGCTATCTTGTCTATGACACTGACTCTGACCCTGAACCAGAGGCAACGCAACAACAAGATCCCCACCGGATGAACTGGACAAACGACCTTCTTGTTCTTCCCTCATCCATCATGGACAAAACTCACGCTAGCTGTTTGTCCCGCTTCGATTTCGTCTTGATCGATCGACAAACATATGTATATAAATAAAAACGAGTGATCTTTTGCATCACACCCTGTTCATTGGGCCTGCCATGCCTGCCTGCCTGCTCTCACTTTCTGATGATTCTGACTGACTGGCGAAAAGGTTAAAGCGGCTGCTTGATTAGCGTACTACGACAGGAACAGGATGGAGTGGCTTGGCTGTGAGCGAGTGTTCTTAGCGGGAAATTGAGCTGTTGCAGTAGGGTAATCCGTGACGGGGGGCCGCTGTGGTGTAGGCCGGTTCTAGGCCCAAAAGTGTCTGCCTTTGTGTTGGACACTCCATGTACACTTTTGTCACAGTCAAATAAATTGTGGTGGTAGTAGCTGCTACTTCGAAAAAACAAAGTAGTTGTACCAGTAGGCCCAACTCTAATAAGAAAATAGTAGGCCCATTGGTTTTTATTGACTTGATGGCTGCTGGGGTCGACTTCTTGGGCCTGTCTCATCCTTTCCTTCCATCGTCATCGTTTTACCTATGTACTGAAAAAAATGTTGTTTTATGTAAGTACTTATTATTTTATCGGGCGGTTTTATGCTACACGGTATTGTAGGATAGAAACATTTTTTTCATTTGTAAATTTTTTTTTCAGTAATGTGGAAAATGGAAATCTGCCTGGCAGAAAAGAAGGTTAGTAAGAAAAACACGAGAATACCCAAGCCACACCTACATCAGCCACCATTTCCAATACTTGCCGGTTTTCCGAAACTTAAACATTCGAGTCACTGTTAGGAAGCAGAGGCAAACCACCTAGAGCATCTGCGACGGACTTGTCTAATTTTAACCTCTATATGGAACGTGTCCACGGACAAGCCGGCCACCCCTTAAATGTCCGTGTCTGGAGTTGCTCCCCTCAAATCCATACAATCCCTTGCAACGTAGATCATAAAAATCATCGAATAACATCACAAAAGATAGCACAATTTCATCGTCGGACAAATTCACAACTATTTAACACCAGACAAGTTCTTCACGCATCGAACAAGTTCAACAAAGCATCACAAGTTTAGACATATAGTCAGAAGAACGAGAGGATCACTTCAACGCCTTGCGCTTCCCCTTGTCATCTTCGGGCCGGGGCGGTAGTACTTGTCAGAAGACAGCGTAGGGGACAGAGGAGGAGCTACCATTGTCGTCGAAGAGGCGCCCGGCGAGGCATCTGACGACGCGGGCCTGCTTTTTAGCGAGGCAGACAACATTGCCTTTGGTAGCCTTCTTCTTCGCCGCCTTCCACTGGGACAACGCAATGGCTTCCGCCAATGTCTTGGCGTTCTTGCGGTGTCGGCGACGTGCATCTCTGCAAAGGTCAAAGACTTGTGGACGAGGCACTGGTTGCGGGGTTGCGGCGAACGCCATCCGAAGCAGCGGGAATAAGCGGAGAGTAGCGGCGGGGCCGGGGCGACCGAGATGTCGTGGTGGTGGCAAGAACCTGCCGGAATCGGCGTGGGGGTGGCGAAGGTCAGCGAGACGCAGAAATTTCACTGTGACTGTTGGGTTCACGCCACAACGTTTTTGGTTTTTGGGTAGCCTGTCGCAAATATGCACATTTGCAATAATTTTTAGAGCGTGATATAAAAACTTTTGGGCACACATAAAAATACATCATCCACTGGAGCACTGATTTTGTGCCCATAATATCTGTAAAAAAATGTTTTTTTTCACGAATTTTGCATCATCAGCCTGTGTTAGCGTATCTGCCCACATGGATCAGCCCAAAGCTTGCACAATTCCCACTTAGTTCTTCTGAAGAAGTGATACGCGTCCAACATTCCCTGTACGACGTCTGTCCGACGGACTGCTGCGTCTGTTGCTTTGCATCAGCTCCTCAACGGAAACCGTCGGATTGGTGTGTCGTCCCGGAATCGGAAAGAAAACGTCGTATGCAAAGCAATTTCGCCTGAAGAACGTCACCTGCTGTGCCATTGTTTCTACGTGTAGATGTTGGTTTTTAATTCTAACTAGGAGAATGCCCGTGCGTTGCTAGGGAAAAAAATTAAAAGGATGATTACATGTACTCTTATCGGTAGTACACGTGCACGTGCAATGTAGGGTTTGAAAAATATACAAAATTACACGTCAGACTGAATATTTCTTACTTAGCTTTCAAGCTAATATTAATGTGTACAACTGAATTTAGTACAATTACCAAATACCTATCATACAACGTAGATGAAACATACGAATCATGTTATGTCTCTAGGTATTTGCTACATATGCAACATCATTTCGTCGGTTGCGCTGAAGCTTCAGAGAGACCTGCTTCACATTTTCACCGTCAACCACAATGGCGCTATATGTGGTGAGAGCACACATCAGTTCTGTTGGAAATCTGTTTCATCATCTCTTGATTCAGTAATCACGAATCTGTCATTTTATTCTTTGGTTGGAGTTGTCTCAGCAGTTGAATAACCTGAGCTTTGGTTGGCCTGTAAAATAGGGTTAACTTGGTGTTCTGGTTTCTCGTGTTGTTCTTGCCTTTGCCTTGGTAAGATGCAAACTTGATCCGTTGTTCCTTCCTGCATATAGTTTTAATGCAAGGCAGTATGTGCCTTCGAAAAGGAGAAACTAAAACTATAAAACTATCACACCTCAATAGTTTTTTTTCTTGTAGCAACTAATGTTCATGGAAGAATCCAAATATTTATTTAGATCAAGAATGATCTTTCATCTCAGGTTCCATTGAAAACAATGAAAGCCTGACTTTGAGCAGGTCTGAGGAATCTATTACGCGACAAACTTCAAATGTAAATTCAGTCTACACATGGAGACAAATAGATACCTGATTATTTTCCTAATAACCGGGAGAGTAGGGGACTGCCACTATCAAAGAGCTTACACGATTGACCTAAATCTAGGCTTATTTGAAGAAAGTACCGTCAGGTTCGTTGAAATGAAGTAAATAGGCAGCCGAAGACTCCTAACCTGAGACAGTCCGGAGACTTCTAACCTGAGACAGTCGAACTGTAGGCACTGCAAATTCAAGCAAGTCAGATTCTGCTCCTAAACAATTAAGCTTGTTATAGAAGATCGCATGGTTCAGCATGCATAGGGAAAGTGCAAATATAGGCGATCTAGCGATAGCCCGTGTGCTCGTGTTAGATTTGGTTGAGATGAGGGATAAATGAATGACTAAAATTATTCTGTTTTGAGATTTAAAGATGCGTTTGTGAAGCACTTACCAAACTGAGTACTGATTTAAATGATGTATTGATCTTGAGAAAATTGACTTCTATAGGAAAAGGTCGAAGCACATACAGATTTATCAACAATATGTTTCTAAGGGTGTTTATATGTTTGTTTTATGGATTTATATTTATGCATCATCTTACATTATTGAATTTATTCTTGCTGTCCCATTCAGGTCAATGAATTAATATATGTTCCTTCTGAGTCAGCACATATATTTTATAGTGATTGAGCAGGGAGATAAATATAAAGGTCTTACTTATGTTAGTGCGTAATAAAGACATCATCAAGCATTTCCGAGTAAACCTGTTATGCATCAGATGAATAATTGGAATGGGGATCATGTGTCGAACTCAAATGAGATACTCCCTCCGATCCATATTAGTGGGCATAGCTTTGTCTAAATTCATATGTATCTAGTTAAGTATTTAGACTAGATACATGTGTATCTAGACAAAGTTGTGCCCACTAATATGGATCGGAGATAGTAATATATTCCTCTGCCAGTTTTTATGTACTACTGCAAAATAAAATTATAATTAATCACAAGCAGGAGAACAAATACGGACGAAATGAATGGACTACAAAAGCTACCTGTAAAATGCCGTGAAGGATCAGCTTCGCCTCATTGTCAATATAAATTTCCATTGGCTGCAGGGTTAGCAATGATGATGAAAGAAATTAGCATTCCAGCGGCAATGGCACATGAACTCTTTGTCAGACAATGGCACATGAACTCTTTGACTGACAGAATATGCACCCTCCACATTGAGCTTAAGAGTTGGAGGACCAGATCGGAACCACCACCAGCAAACCCCAATGAAGCTTTGATCTGTCCAGCTGCTGCACCAACATCTAGGTCGGCGATGAAAGATTTATCAGGCGATAACCAGCTGCCGACGACACGGGCCCCATACGGTTTGACACCAACATGGTTCTCTAGAAGGAAGTCAGCTGAAAGCCTAGATCAAAATTCATAATTCACCATCTTGATCGTTTAAGGTTAAGTAACATGTTCAACAATTGAAATCGAAAATTCCATGTTATGCAGACTACAGGCGTCGTGCGTGTGGAGAGGAAAGAAGAGTCGAATCCGTACCTTGGGTTGAGCGCAGTCTGACGGAATGCCAGCGATTTCGCGAGATGTTGATCTTGGACGGAAACTCGGGCCTCGCAATGTCGAGTTGTGGTTTCGATCGAGGGACTGGAGTCTTTTTATGCGGGAACCCCATGGCCGCGCGCTCGACCAGTCCGTGTCGCCGTGTCGGAGCGGTTGAGCACAGTCCGTGTCGGAGCAGAATTCTTCTTGGAGTACAGAACAGTCTGTGCCGGCCGAGCGGGAATGTCACGGAGGCGTGCCGGAGCAGGGGCACCGCCGGTGGGGTGGAGGTTTCACTGCCAATGGGGAAGGATGGGTAAGCGGCCGGAGTTAGTAGCTAGGAGCCGACCCACCGATCAGGAGGTCGAAGCAGTGTGGCTTGAGCTCAAGGATGTCGCAAGGGCAGGGACTGACGGCAAGATTTGAGGAGGCGAGGGCGGCAAACCGGCGTGTGGCGGCGGCGGCCAGCAGGACCGCACACGCGGGCGTGGAGAGCGCGGCTGGCATGGTGCGCGGCCAGCGCGGGCACGGTAGGCGTGGGCGGCGGGTGACGTCGGGCATGACGACGAAGTCGCGTGGGCGGGGCACGGCGGCGCACGTGCAGCCGCGAGCAGGAGGGCACGGCGACCGCCTAGCGCGGTCCAGGACGCGGTGCGGCAACGTGCGGGAACCCGGGCTCTCCTACCCGACCGGCCGCGTGCTCGCACGTGCCATCGAGCGCAAGCCTCCCGGCGGTTCTGTTACTCCTCTGGAGGAGGAAGGCGGCGGTTCAACTGTATGGCGGCGGACCCTAGACGAAGAGGCAGCGACGTGCGAGCTGGGGAGGGCCAGCAGTTTTTTGCTGGGCTTGGCCCATATGCGTGCGATCGTGGGTGGCAGCAAATTCTGGCAGAAATTCTCAGGACCTACGAACGTACGTTGAAGTGCCATTTAATAGTAAAGATTCTCCACTACTTATAAACACCAAAACTGGCGTTCGGCTAAAGACACCCCGTCAAACGAACACAGAACCATCAGCACCGCATGAGTTGGCCCACCGGACAGTGTAAACAAATCAGATCTGGTGTGCACTTAGTGTTTTACCATGACGGAAATACTTCACCCGACGGAATTCAGTTCCACGCAAAAAAAAAGCACCCAGGCTCCCTCCACGCCGCACGCGTCCACCCCGCCCCGTCGCGTGGTCCTTCTCTGCCTCGCGTTCGGCCGGCGGCGCAGCTCTGCCGGAGGCGCAATTCGCCAGAGGAGAGGCCGCGGGCGGTGCCCGTCGCCGGCGGAGGCGCTGCGGAGGCTGGTTTCCTCGGAGGCGGCGCCGGAGCAGGCCGTGCCGCGGTCGCCGCCCGCGATGCCGCCGTTCGAGCACCGGCCCACCCCGTACGCCGGGATAGGCGGCGACGAGATCCTCGAGAAGCGCAAGAAGTTCCTCGGGCCCTCCCTCTTCTACTACTACCAGAAGCCGGTACGATCCCGTATCTCTTCTGTTGCTTCGTGGCGATTGCGATGTTGCGTCTGATGATTCCTGCTACCCATGATGAACGACGCGATTTTGCCATGAAATGTTGATGCGAGAGCGGGACTAATATCCAATCAGCGCGTGTGAATAGAAGTAGGTGGACAAATTTCGGATATGAGCTTCGTAGAAAATCCATTTTCGACAAATTTGATGTAGAAGAGGATGTTTCAACCTCATGTCTGAAGATTCCGTTCCATGTATTGCCACTCCATCACTGTCTCGCTCACAAATGGTCAGAGGGGCCATTTGGCAGGGAAACATCAAGCGGCAGATAATAAAACGACAAAGAACTATGCAAATTCCTCGAAAAAACACCGATCAGGATTATTACTCTCCAAAAAAGAATGCACACGATGTCTGAAGATACGACTGTATTTAACACCCTGTTAATCTCATCGTATTTACATTTGCAGCTCAACATCGTGGAAGGGAAGCAGTACCTGTACGATGAACAGGGCAAGAGATGCCTCGACTGCTTCGGAGGCATCGTCACGGTGTCATGCGGCCATTGCCATCCTGATATCGTCAACGCGGTGTTGGAGCAGACCAAGTTGCTCCAGCACACGACCACCATATACTTGCATCATGCCATCGTGGAGTTTGCTGAAGCACTTGCCTCCAAAATGCCAGGCAACCTCAAGGTAAAGTACTAGGTTCTTCAGTGCAATTAGAGTGTGCAGCAAGGATGGACTTAATCACTGAATGACGAGAATGGAGTATGATGTCTCATGTACTTGCGATGGTTTACAGGTTGTGTATTTTGTTAATTCTGGGACTGAAGCAAATGAATTGGCAATGTTGATGGCTCGGTTGTACAGCGGGAATCTCAGTATGGTTGCATTGAGGAATGGATATCATGGGGGGAGTGCTGGGACAATAGGATTGACTGGTTTGCAGACGTGGAAGTATCCGATTCCTCAGGTGTGTGTCCTATTATTAGAAGATAGAAATCACCAGATTTCGGTCTTTTTTATTAAGTTCAACCAATGTACACGGAAAGATATTCCTATCATCAATATTGATTTGATAGCTGCTAAAATTACTACTGAAGAACAAAAGTATTTCTACATCTCTACTTTTTTTCTTAAGTTCATCATCTCAGCCAGTTAATTTGCCTGAGTTAGTGCAATGCTGTGTTGAAATATAACCAGAGGAGGCAGGCTTTCTTACACTACTTTTGTTTCATTACGACATAACTGTAGTTGCCTGATTTTGTCAAATGTGTTCGAAGTATCCGTTCCATAATTTTTGCTATTGTAGATTGTATTCTAAGGATACTTTTCCAAATATTGTGAATTTTTTGTCATGGGCTGTGGTTCTGATATTTTGACACTGCCCGGATGTGGCCGAGTCGGCACGCGGAGTAGGCCTCCGGGGAACCAAGCGAGACGGTGGCGCAGGTGAAGGCCGCTGGTTACACGAGGCAGGGTCACGTGTGATGTAGGCCGCCATGTCCCCAAGTTGGGTGGCATGGCAAAATTGGAGGTAGAAGAGAGGAGGTCGAGACCTTAGAGTCAAAGAAAGTAGAATCATAAGATGTGTGGGTAGAGACGTGCGTGCACGTGCAAGACTACTAGTAGAATAGAAATCGATCAACCAAAACCTAGTCGGACACCAACTCCCTGAACCCTGGATCGATACATACGAACCACCCCTGATTCCTCTCGTTTCACCACACCGCAGAGGATCACCGCCGCACCGGAGAAAATATCCAGCCGCCGAGCAGTCCCCCTCCGCCGTCCGCCGCTGCACTGTGCAGGTCAGTTTCCCCTCCCTCGTCCTCCCATCTCCACTGCTCCCCGTCCATGCCCGAGACCGAGTTACTCTCATGGTCTGTTAATCTACTGTGTTTGCTTGCTCGCTTCCTTCTTCTCTGAATTTTGATTCCATTGCATTGTACCCTCAGCTGAGTTTTGATTAGTCGAACCATCCCGGCATCCTAGGTTACGATCTGCCCGATGCGTCCGTATGTTCATCTAGGTCGTGTCCAGCGCCGGCTCCGTCTCTGTACGTAGGTGCGCTGGGGGCTCGATTGGTTAGCGAAACTGTCCTTTGTCTGCAGCTAAATTAGAGTGTTTAATAGTGTAGGTTCCTGACCCGATTGCTTATTAGCTGAAACCACCTTAGGTTGGTGAAAAAGATCACAACTTTATTTTCAGTACGAAGAACAATGTTGTAGCGCTATCAGCCGTTGGTGTTCTAGCTTTAGCACGACAGGAGGCAGCTAGTCTTTTATTGTGTTTTTACAAAGTTCACTTATACTGTCTGCTATGGAGTATGGACATAATATATGTACTACTTAATAGGCTGTTTCACAAACAAATTTCTATATTGCCTTACACTGTTTGCTAGTATATCTCACTCACTCAAAAGAACTTGGTTGTGTACTTGTGTTACAGCTTCCCAGCATCCTAGATGGAGGAGTGGCCGTCCAGCCGGGTCCGGAAGGCCTTCCTGGACTTCTTCCAGTCCAAGTCGCACACTCCGTGGCCGTCGAGCCCCGTGGTGCCCGTGGACGACCCCACGCTGCTCTTCGCCAACGCCGGGTTGAACCAGTTCAAGCCGGTCTTCCTCGGTGACGCGGCCTTTGACTCGCCGCTCGGCCGCCTGCGCCGCGCCTGCAACTCCCAGAAGTGCATCCGCGCCGGCGGCAAGCACAATGACCTCGACGACGTAGGGAAAGACACCTACCACCACACCTTCTTCGAGATGCTCGGGAACTGGTCCTTCGGGGACTACTTCAAGGAGGAGGCCATCGGGTATGCGTGGGAGCTCCTCACCCAGGTATATATTCCCATCACATGAATAAGATTGCAATAACTTCTTTTCATAAGTGAATGTTTCGGCTGTCTGCCAAGTTAGGGCTAGTTCATGATATACGGAGGAAACAATTCAATTCACTTGTCGCATACTGGCGCATATATGAACAGAATGACCCAAGTAGAAGTGTAACACTAGTTCTATTATAAGCCACCAAGTCATGGTTTTCGAAATTGATAAAAAAATGAAAAAGGCCTGAGAATAAGTTGCTATTTCATATGTGCAGGTGTACAAATTGCCCGCTGATCGATTTTATGCAACATATTTTGGTGGTGATGAGAAATCTGGTATCAACGCCGATAACCAGTGGTTGAAGTATCTGCCTGAGGAAAGAGTTCTGCCTTTCGGTTGCAAGGTATACTACTGAATGTGCTTGGTTTCTTGGTCAAATCTCCTGAATATTTTTGACTTGTTAGTTTTTACTTTCTTAATGCAATGTGTATTCTTTAATCAGGATAACTTCTGGGAGATGGGTGAAACAGGTCCTTGTGGGCCTTGCACAGAGATCCATTTTGATAGGATCGGCAACCGGGACGCGGCTTTGTTAGTGAATAATGATGATCCTACATGTATTGAGATCTGGAATCTCGTGTTCATTCAGGTTAACATGCTATTTCTCAAAACTCAATTTTGTTTATATTGTTGATCTTTAATTCCGTTTCCAATGCACCGTTTTATGTGACACGCTTTTTTCTTATTTATATTCTCTATGTACTGACCTATTGGCTTTTTTAATACCCAGTTCAATAGGAATTCAGATGGTTCTTTGAGACTATTGCTAGCAAATGTTGACACTGGAATGGGCTTTGAGCGTTTAACTTCCATCCTCCAGAATAAAATGAGCAATTACGATACAGATATATTCATGCCATTATTTAAGGCCATCCACAAGGTACTTTGTCCAAATGCACGCTTGATGCATGTAAAATGCATACATGAACTTTGCATTATCTTTACTATTAAATGGGAGTTGGTACTTGGTACGTCACCGGCAGACCGTGGTCTGCCAGACCATGGCTCCCTCGATCGACAGCATGGGCCGGCCCACTAAGAAAAGATCGATAGCATGTACATCAAATCGTTTCCCTGCTCGACCATCGTTTCCTAAAACGGGATCAGCGATCCAATAATTGCGTTACAGCACAGGGCAATCAACACATATCGATTACTTCCAACAAACATCGATTACTTTCCATACCGGTTACCGATCAACGACTGGCATCCAGATCGACGGCTCACTGCAAATGTTATGCCGACAGACTGACCCGCGCAATCAGTTGGGCCTTGGGCGGAGAAGGAAAGAAATTCCACAGAAATAATGAGCAATCGATAACCCTTCCTAAACATCAGCCTGACCCAATTTGCGGAAATAATTGCCGAAATAATGAGACAACATCATCCCTTCCTCATGCCATCTTTCTACTACTTAAACCCAGCAAACTCCAGCTCGAAACAGCCTCCCTCCTGCTTGATCGATCCTTGCTCTTCGTCCAGGCTCAGGCTCGAGGCAATATGGGGCACCCAGGCTCGATGAGGGTGATGGCACCTCCACCGGTTCCAGCTCCCGCTGTCTGCCCTTCGATCAACACTGAAAACATGTCCTGCATCATTTTCTTGATTGATCTTAGTGTTTTCCATATCTATTTATCTTGCATTATCTAACTGTCTATGTAACTTTTGCGCAGGGAAGTGAGATTCCACGACATTGAAACAGTGCACATCCACAGTATATCATGGGAGGTTACTGCAAAAGTTGTTTGCGGTCGATTCAAACATACTACGAGTGGAAATACATTCTACCGCGCCATCCTCATAGATCAGTTTGTAAGATACATTCTACTACATCTTTCTATCAAAAGTTCATTAGTTACAAAATGGCATATGCAAGATGGCTACAATTAATCATGCAACTAACTTTACTATTTTTTTAGGGGGACAAAATGGACGCCAAGGCATATGGACAGACGGCAGATCGTTGCAACAACGACCTGCACACCGGCCAGGTTTATGTGTTCAAATATGTGGGCTTCCAGCCCACTGACATGCCCACTACATGCGTCCAGCATCTGGACTGACCATACCAAACGAGTATTACCTCGTCATGCACAATCGCACCGAGTTTCGAACTGTTGAACCAAGCGTACACATACCTACGCTGCCATCCACGTTCTTGAGTTTTAATGTCGTAGCGAGACTACGTAACAGGATGCAGACAGGTTTGTCTATTTGTTTTTCATTCATTTTTACCGATTGAGTTTTATTGATCGATGCATATGCAAATAATGCTTTCTTACTAAAACGCAAAATGTACATTTCTAGATGTAATTGGTGTTGTTCTGCATGTCGAACCCATAAGATTCAAGATGTCAAACGGCCGGAGCACACCGTGCCGAGATGTCATGCTCATCAATAGAGCGTAAGTTTAAATCATGATGTTATTTGATTCTTGCTACTGTTGCAAATAGTTATTCGTTGTTCTCTTGGATGAATGGGTGTTGCTCTAACAGGCAGGAGATTATTGTCCTACGCGTGTGGGACCAGCACATGGCACGCCACATTACAAGATGGCGACGCGCAGAACAGGAAATGTGGACCTTAGCTGCAACCCTCGTTCAAGTTAGCGTGCAGCAAGGTGTGCTTACTTTGAGTTATATGAATTAACATGGTTTTGGTCCGCTTACATTGTTTTCCAAATTATGTAGGGGCTTTAAAATCATCAGACCAAAACCAAATTGTCTTTCAGCCAGACATGCAGATGGGGCGTGAGCTATTAGCTTGGAGTCGAACACTTGGCGGAACACTAAGAAACATGCTCAAGGCACGTGCCAGAGCCATGGCACGAAAAAGGGTGAATATGGGGTTATATCAGAACCTTAGACTAATGTGAAATTGCCACCTCTTAAATTAGATGTCCGTGATCCAGTCAGATGTGTTATCTTGAGGGTAATCTCGAACGTGTGTAGTGTTAAGGAGTACTATTTCTGAGTTTGCTATCTCTTTAATCAAATGTATCCAATCCAGACAGATCGGATATCTGAAGTGTAATGGGCACTACCCAAGAACCATGGTTTGCAATTATTATAATTATTCGAATCAATTCCTAATGTTACTCTTATACGATCCATTTACTTAATACCTGTCTGCATGTCTACTATAATCATATTATAAAGTGGTAGAGTGAGGAAAATATGCAAAGTAAATAGATGTCTACCGAACTACTTAACCCTATTTCTGCAGACGCACACAACCATTATAAACTCACGTCTGACTCTACCAAGTGAATATGTCTGCCCAGTACGAATTTTGTGACCGCTGCTGCTGAATCATGTTGAGATCTACCAAGATTCATGACAGTACTCTTAATTTTTTCAGAAATATAAATCACGAGATGTACCTTCCCAACAGGAAAAATCCATCACCATGATTTACGCCCTATACCCTAAAGCCGGCCATTAAGCACAAAATTTAATTGACCCCAAACAACAGTAAAATAACCATCAAGTAGACAGAAATTCCGACTCTTTAATTGAGCCCTGTAATCTCGTGATCTCTGATTTAATCACTGTAAGAATGTTCCACACGTATCATTTTACCTGTCACCATTCAGTTGACCATCAATCAGCAGGATTTTCTCCCTTCTATTAAGCCTCCCAATAATCGGCAGCCCTGGTTGCCCATACCTTACATTGCATCGACGGAATATCGCCCCTTTCCAAATTTAAAGACCCTTCCTTCACCGTAATTGACCTTCCTTACTAGCCCATTTCTATAGCCGGTCAAATATAAATCAAACAAAAATCGCGGCCCTTTCTATCAGCCGATCATTGCTTGGCTCTTTATTTACTGTCCCCAAGTACAACAAACGCCTCCACGATAAGTTCCAGATCGAACCGCCTCTCTCTGTACCCTCATCCTCATCGACTACGTCCCGAGCCCTAACTTCTTAAGATTCTTCTCAAGCAATCATCAGTTCATCACCTTGCTGGTATTAGGTATGTAATGACAGCATCGCATCTCCCTACAATCATCTTCTTTTACCCTTTTATTTATTGTATAGTGATGATGCATAGTTAAGAGTTCAGAATATATTAATCAGATTGTAAATAATAACAGGGTCTTTTACTTTCAAGATTACGAACTTGTGTGAGAAATTTGTTGATTGTACTACATGATTCAGATCTGATTAATTCAAGAATATTTTCAACGTTCAGCTCCGCCGTGTTTATCAAAGTAACAGACCAACTGTTATGTCAATCAGTAAACATAATACTGAATAATACAAGTTAAAACTTAACCTCTACTTCTACCATGGCAATTACAACTTGTCATTTTTGTATATGTGTGATACTTTTGTTATATATTGTCGTTTTCACTAAGAGGATCTATCATGGCCTACATCTTCGGGTCAAGAGGCTGTAAATCCTACCAGTTAGCTCCGTTGGTAATGGGCACAAGTCACACATTTTCCTTTGTTTTACCTACTTTCGATCAAAAACCCATGTATGAGTGATGGGCTGTTAGCCGGGGAACGTGCCGTCCTACCACAAACGATCTTGGAAAGAGGTTTAGCTACTTTGGATAATTCAGGTAGCTTGTAATAATAATCAATATAAAGCGTAAAATGCTACAACACAATGACCAATCCAACGCTGGAGACTATAAACGAAAACGGGGGAGGAAAAATCTGTACCACTGAGGCGCCCAAACGAAATGCATATCTTCATCACTTGTTGCATTCAGTTGTCCTCCCACTCTTGACACGGTTGATATTGACAACAGAAAAAATGCAGATCCTGAACTTGACACACAAAAAATTACTACCATCAGAAATATATAGGCTGTTGCAAAGCCTATACTTGAATTTGCATGTGACGGGCAAGTAGGCCAGTAACCATACACATAAAACAGACTTGCAAGTGAACAAGAAATTTATCAAGGAAATTTTAAATGGTCAAAACTGATGCTAGATGGAATATACGAACAGCCTATGCTTATTCTATCTGCATCTTTGTTTGAATTAATAGGAAAAAATAAACACACTCTAACTCCCTTAGTAATTTGCAAAACAAGCTGAACCCTTCAACCAGCGAGCATGAATGATTAATTGGCACGTTGTATTCAGTATACTCATGTAGTAATCGACGGAGAAAAAAATCCGCAATTCAATGGGCTTGGAGCTAGATTGTTAACTATACCTAGAACGCACCTGATGGAGTGACATGAGGTGAATTAATGAATCGATGATGGCATCACGCCCTGATCCTGGCCGCTTGGCTTGGCGCGGCAGTACGTGCTACTGTGTCGCCGCGTCGGAGCCTGGCATACTTGCTCCGCCAGCGGCGCCGTCGAGTGAGGTGTGAGATCGCCGATCCGGAAACAAAGCGACATACTATGAAACAACACAGAAGCAAAACTGCTACATCAACTTCGTCCAGGCCTGAAGCTAGGTTGCGGTGATTCAGAAAAATACCCAATTATCTGCAGCCAAGTGGCCCTGCCTCGCCGGCTTCCGGGCGGCGACGAGGAGAAGGAGTCGACGCTGATTCGGTGCAGCAACACGAAGATGAACTCCTCCGCCGCCTGTCCACCTCCTACTCCTCGACCGCTACCTCTCCTTGCTGGACACTCCTTGCCGGCCTCTTGAGCTTGCTCGTGCCCTCGTCGCCGCGTGCTGCCGCCCCGGAATTTCCAACGCTAGCAACGCCGCCTCGGAGGGGCGAGACTATGGAGGGGGGGGGCGTGGAAGAGCAGCTCGCCGGGCCTGCTGCGAGCACCGGAGCAGGGGCGGACGCCGCGGGCGACCGCAGTGGTGGGTGTCTTCCTCGTGCCCTTGTCACCGGATGCTGCCGCCGTGGAATCCCCAACGCCAGCAACGCCGCCTCGGAGGGGCGAGACTATGGAGGGGCGGGGGCGTGGAAGAGCAGCTCGCCGGGCCTGAGCTGCGAGCACCGGAGCAGGACACTAAGCGCAGCGGTGGGGATCTCCGAGCTCCACCAGCGAGGACTGAGGAGAGTGACGGGAAGACGAGAAGAAAGAATCGTTCCTTTTTTTTTCTTTACGTTTTTTGTCCCTTCGCATGTCTTTTGTTCTCCTTTTTGTTTTTCCCGTTAACTCAGAATATTGTGTAGAAAGAACGTGTAGGATAATTTTGTTGTGGACTTGTTTGTACGATATATTTGCACCTCGTGGATTACTTGTGTATAGATATACATTTCTAAAATATTTTATCTATCAATTACTTTTAGAATACATTTTATTATTATTTTGGAATAGCGCTAGAAGTTAATAATGGATAGTTTAATCATTGCTTTGTGTACAAGTACAAGTGATATTGCATTATGCGAAGTACAATTTTAATATCTTTACTAATATGTGGGTTTTTGTATTACGAATTTATGTATTTTATAATTACATGTGCGACATAAGTGAACGATTCACCTATCTTTACTAATATGTGGGTATTTGTTTTACGAATTTATGTATTTAATAATTATATGCGCGACATAAGTGCTGATAGAAAATGGTCCGTAGCAACGCACGGGCATTCACCTAGTTTTACTTATATTCCAGTCATATTTGCATCATATAAATGTTATGTCACTGTTTTATAATGATTTTGAGAATATTTGATATGTTTCCTATTTTTATGGAATTAACCCTGCGCAGGCAGAAAACCCTATTTTCCATATTTTAATGTTTCAGGGACCCAAACGACGTCCAAATGACCTGAAAATTTACGAGTATCAGTTTTTGGAAGGAACAAAGCGTGGGAGCGAAGGAAGCAAACAAGCGGAGGCCCGAGGGCCAAGTTGAGTGGGCCCACGCGGCCCATGTACCTGGCCGCGTGGGACCCCCCCTTTTGGGCCTCGGAGCTCCGTTGCCGTCGATCTTTCCTCCACCGATTCCGTTTTGACCTAAAACCGCCTATAAAAATAGTCCCCCGACGTTCTCTGGAAGGAGTGCCGCAGAAACACAGAAACACCGAAACAGAGATCTGGAGCTGCAGATTGGAGAGGGAAAACTCCGGCGGGGCGCTGCCGGCGTGGTCTCCATCTTCTCCAACGACTTCTCCACCGTCTCCATGATGAAGAGGGAGTAGTCCACCTCTGGACTATGGGTTTGTGGAAGTAACTTATGTATCTCTCTCTTGAGCTTCACTAATTAGTACCGTATGAGCTGCTGAACATGATTACGGTCATCTATGCAATACCTTTGTGGTGGATCTTTTTATGAGTTAATATATGTTTGAGATTGCAATGGTTTTGTTTCAGTTATGAAAATAGATGCATATTATGTACTCCGTTCTTATTTACTTGTTATGATCAAGCATGTTTATGAGAGCGTGTGAGGGGGAACGTGTGCATTAGTTGGAGTAACGGGGGGTGGCTAGTGCAGTGAACGTGAGAGAAAGTTCTGCGATCCAATTGGATGTTTTACCTTACTTTGTTGCCTCACTAGGGATAAAAAGAAATACCATGCTACCGGAGATGTGGGTGTGACCATTGCCACTTCCTCCATGAAATTTACGGGCGTCAATATTTGGAAGGAAGAAGGACTACGGAAAAAGGAAGCAAGCAAACGGAGGCCCGAGGGCCAAACGAGGGGGGGCCACGCGGCCACAGTACCAGGTCGCGTGGGACCCACCCGTTCGGACCTCGTGGCTCCGTTGCCGTCGATCTTCGCTCCACCGCCTTCGTCTTGACCTAAAAACGCCTATAAAAAAGGTCCCCCGACGTTCTCTGGAAGGAGCGTCGCAAAAACACAGAAACACCGAAACTCCAATCAGGAGCTGCAGATTGGAGGGGGAAATCTCCGGCGGGGCGCTGCCGGCGTGGTCTCCATCTTCACCATCGACTTCTCCACCGTCTCCATGATGAAGAGGGAGTAGTCCACCTCTGGACTATGGGTTTGTGGAAGTAACTTATGTATCTCTCCTCTCTTGAGCATCACTAATTAGCACCGTATGAGCTGCTGAACATGATTACGGACATATTTGTAATACCTTTATGGTGGATCTTTATGAGTTAATATATGTTTGAGATTGCAATGTTTGTTTCAGTTATGAGTATAGATGCATATTATGTACCCCGTTCTTGTTTACTTGTTTTGATCAAGCATGTTTATGAGAGCATGTGTGGGGAACGTGTGCATTAGTTGGAGTAACGGGGGTGGCTAGTGCAGTGAACGTGAGAGAAAGTTCTGCGATCCACTTTGGTATCTTTACCTTACTTTGTTAGCTCACTAGGGATAAACTAAAATACCATGCTACCGGGGATATGTGCGTGACCATTGCCACTACTCCATGACTAGATCTAGCATGTTCTTATTTTAACTTCATGTCATGATACTTATTGCTATACTCTGAGTTATCTTAATTACTGAGGTGTTATGATTTAATTCGCATCTTGGTGGAGTATAAGAGAGACTAATAACCAAAAGGTCTCTATGTTAGGACGTGATGCCCATATAATTATAACTTTTCATTAAACTGTTGTGTTGCAATCTCATATGTCAACTCTAGTGTTCCATTGTCTACCACTTTATTAAAGAGAGAGTGCATTTGTGAAACCATGAACCCCGGTCCATTTTTAATCATAAGAAACACCTTTCCAACAAATTTTACCACTTTTCCATTTTCTGCCATTTAAAAATCCGAAAATACAAAAACACTTTTACATCTTGCATTCATCATATAAAACCCAAAAATATCATTTATCATTACTACCACCATCCTTGCATATTTATTTACCACCATTGCATATTTATTTCTTGTTTGCATTGCATATTATCTTGATATCATTCTCACACCTTGTGCTTGACAACCACTAGGTGAGGTTGAGAACCAAAACATTTACTTTGTTTTGTAGGTAACCAAAAGAAAGATAGGAAAGATAAATCTTCACTACTGATTCCCCGAGAGTTCGATATTAAACCCTCGAGTCACCCCTCGTGGGGAAAACACGTCTTCCACTTACTACACACTCTGCACTTGGAGTCTCAACCTAACCCATTTACTTTTCACGCAGGTAACTACGTGAAGGGCCATTAACGCTTGCTGCTTCTTTTATACTTGTATAACAGTAATCTGCTACAGTGTTATTTGTTAACAATTGTTAATTTGATATGCATAGTGGGTTGGCATTGGAATCGGATCATACTCTGATAAACTCGGCTCCAATGATGTTGGGAAAGTTGATACAACATATAGGGTTGTTGCAGATCACATAAGAACCCTTTCTTTTGCTATCGCGGATGGTTCTCAACCTGGTGAGTTCATACTGTTTTGGTTGGTTTAACTGCTCCACTTTTTTTTTTGTTATAAATGGTGTTTCTTTGTCTAAGATAAGTTATTCTGCAGGAAATGAGGGAAGAGAATATGTCCTAAGGCGTATACTTAGGCGGGCTGTTTACTTTGGTCGCCAAAAGTTGATGATAGAGCAAAATTTTCTTTTCGAGTAAGAATAGTAACCTTCATGTATTATATTCCATACACCGATATCTGCATAACTTTATTTTGCACAGAATGCTATAAAATAGTGTAAGGCTTATGAGAATGATTGTAGAGATAATTAATAGATGGTGAAAAGTGCATATATTAGATACACGCGTATGTACAGATACACCACCCACTCTGTTTTTTATTTCATGTTTGTTACTTATGCTGCGCTAAAGTGCATATGGACCAATAAATTATTGAATACATCTAATCATCTATCAAGCTTTGGTCCATATTTGCTACTTGAACATATACTTATGAAATCCATTATGGTCGCCGTTCCAGATTGGTGTTCGAAACCGAACTTGTTCAAGTCTTCCTTATTCTATATATTTCCGATGACCAGCATCCTTCTCCCCTCCCTTGTTCTCGCATTTGATTTACCATTTTTTACCTTGCTTATACAGGCTTGTAGATGATTTTGTCCAAGTAATGGGGGATGAATTTCCTGAGCTGAAGGACAATGAAAAGAAGATAAAAGATATAATTAAAGACGAAGAGAAAAAGTTTGGGAAAAACCTAGTAAAGGTAATATTGGTTGCCAAGAGCATCTGCATAACAGTGACATCAGTTTGGTCCATTTCATACTTTATCCTTGTTGTGTTTTAGAAAAGCACTTTATCCTTTTAAATATGTGCTAGTCTCAAAGTAATTTAGTTAGTTTGTTATGAGATAACCTAAACTTTTGTTGTTGCTAGTGTCTCTAGCCCACTTTAGACCTCTCTACCACTGTTTTGCTGGTGTGATACTGCTACATGATTCATACTAGGTGGATGCCCGTGCGTTGCTACGGGTTCTCATGTTTTTCTTCATCACACAACATGATCTTAACTAATATTCCAATGGAAATGTCATCCAACCAAAGGGGCATTTGTAGTTTGGGTTATGTCTCTCTATAGCTCCCCCTCTCATTTATGTACACGCGCACAGAACCAGATAATTGCAAAGGCGTGACAAAGATGCATTTGCCACCCGTTCTTTCTCACCAGCCCGTCAGCTTCACCATTTTCACCATTGTGCTTTGTGATAGCCGTACTAAAAAAGCACCACACTGTACTTTGTAGTCACTCCACTCCAACAACCTGGGAGTTTTCCTTCCAAGCATAACCACACCATATATGATAAATTGTTCAATAAATAAATAGAAGTACAAATAATTCCCAAGAAAACTGTTGCACTCCATAGTCTTTAAACAATATAGCATAGTTTACAGCCTAGAAGCTTGTACAGATCTCTAAAAGTTTCTTTAATATGATGTGCCAAGTGTAGTAAAACAAGTGCAGGGGCACCATCTAACAATAACTTAAGGACACATATACACAACCGTACCTGCAGTGTAACTGGAAACCAATAGTAGTAGGGAAAAAGCCCAACTCCGACAGAAAAAAGATAATGTCCATCAGAACAAGTTTTATGGCGAAGCACAAGCACAAAATGCTCATCTTATGAAATATTGAGTTATCACTGTGGATGCCATCCCTATTAATGAACTAAACACGGGATGCACACCAATACAGAATAGACTTGCGTGCTAACAAACCAGATCACCTTATTTTGCACAACTGAGAGATTTCCATACTTTAAAATTATCCTACCTATTGCTAAAACTCCCATGAAATTTCTTGCTAAAACCCCGAGAAATTTATTAGTTTCGAATGAGGCTTGAAGTATACAAATTCCAATATAGAACTTACCAAGCAAAGCATTTGTCAAAGTGTTGTTCTCCGGATATTCATACACCAATTATCTGTTGTTCCCTCGGACACAGCAACCAATCAGCTTTACAAGGTTTGGGTGCCTGACAATTGCCGCACACCACCAGCACAGAAGACATTCGATTGGCCATCAATAAGAAGATCACCCATGTCAAACTGACAGTAGCCTTTGCAAGCGATAGGAACATATGTCATAAGGAATTCAAGCACCAACTACAGCTGATGATGAGAACTTAACTACAATCCCGCTTTGCCTTGGTCACGTCCCTTGCTCACTCTCATCTCTGGCTGGACGCAAAACTCGGTCCGGCCGGCTCGGCCCGAGTTTTGGCGGCCCGGAGCGAGCTGGGCTCGGCCCGCTGGCCGTGCTGGACCGAGCCGAGCCTGCAAAGTTGGACCGGCAACGACCTCGGGCTGGCTCGGGCTGGCCCGGTCCGGCTCGTTCGGCTCGACTTTTTTTTTCTGAATTAGTATTGGGCCGAATTGAGACAGGAGACAGAGGTGGGCTGCAAAATTGGGCCCGTTAGATCGATAGAAGCTGATCCAAATGAAAGGATAAGGCAGGTCTTCTTCTTCCTGGCGACGAGACGACGCCCAGCTCTGTCTCCCTCGCACAGCCGCCACCCAGCACATCCATCGCTGCGCCGCCCCGCCACCTAGGACCCCCGCCTCCGCGCTGCCCAACACCGCCAGCGCCACCGCGTCGCCCAGCCGCGCCGCCCAGCACCGCCAGCGCCGCGCCGCCCAGCACCGCCAGCGCAGCCGCATGGAAGACGGCCCCACCTGCCAGTGACGTAGACATGTTAGCCCGCGAGCCGCACCGAGCTGGACCGAGACCGTGGGCAGCTCGGGCCGAGCTCCATTTTCCGGCTCGCCGGCAACTTCGAGCTGGCTCGGGCTCGGCCGTTCTAGACCGAGCTTTTCTCCGGCTCGGCCCGAGCCAGACCGATCCGGCTCGCGTCCAGCCAGACTCTCATCCCTTGGTGAGATGCTCAACTACTGAATGTATCGCCTACACAAAAAGAAGCCATAATTAATTTATGACCAGTCTGATGCTCAACTACTGAATGTATCACCTACACAAAAAGAGCCTAGGTTTCAGACAATCTAATGGTTTGCTAAAAAAAATTAGAAAAAAACTGATAGATAGATATGGGAGTACGAAGTATACTTTGACGCAAAAAATAGCTGTGATGACAATTCTCGTGCAAGCAACATTGTAGGAGAGCAAATCTCTTCCATTGCAGTCACACTTTTGTAGTGAAGATGTGATAAACATTCATATCTCCAAGTTATGAGGCATAATATTACTACGATGGAGTTTTAGATATGTCCTAAACCTGGCATGTTCCGAACAACAACAGTCAGATAACAACATGACAGCAGCAAAAAATAGCAATCAGTAATCAGTAGCAAAACACAGTCTAATCTCTCTAGAGATTAAGCTGAATACCAATGAACATCATTATGTCTCTCTCTCTCTCTCTCCAATCAGCTAAGCTAACCCGCTCAGAATAATCCCTCTCTGCACAAAGAGGCAACAACAACGGTTCATCTCCTTTCTGAACGTATCAGCAATTCATCCATTACATTACCAAAACGTACCAGCAGCTCACCCCCTCCTAGCCTAAAACGCAGCAGCACCTCATCAGCTCATCCCCTACACCATTGGAGCCGCCCCCAACCCTACTCCTCCCGTACCTATCACCACCACCGGCGCCGTCCCGGCCACCTGCTCATACCTCTCTCCACCTACAGGTCAGTGCGCGTGAGTACCTGGGTACCCCATGAGGTTGACGTTGAGGTGAGCGTTGAGCTCGACGAAGACCTCGTACATCTGGCCAGGTCGGCGGCGTTGCCGTGGGAGTATAGCAGCTTTGTTGGTGGATTCTCTTGCTGCCTTGCTGGAAGGGCAAGCATAAGCGGAAGATCGCGGGGGGCCGTACCGCCGTGGGCGAAGGACGAGGCGTTGCTTCCGCCGTGGGTTGGGAATAACGAACGCCGCTTCCGCTGCTGCAGGAGGAAGAAGATGGAGGGAGGGGACGGAGCAGGGGTCGACACTCCACCCCGACTCCCGGCTCTAACTCCGGCGCCGGCGGTTCGCCTCCCAGCAGTCTGCCGCACGGTATCCCACTGCCTCCCACCGCTGCACCTCAAACCACCGCTGCGCCGCCCAAGATTCCTGTAGTGGCGAGGATGGATCCGAGGGCGCAGGCACGGGAGCGGGGGTTCGATTCGCCGGAGGCCTCGATTCGCCAGTGGCCGGCATGAATCGGACGGCGGCGCGGGTGGAATTGGAGAGCCGCTAGGGTTCGTGGATAGAATGGGTGGCGGCGGGTTTGAGTACCGCTTCGGACCACTAAGCGGTGGCAATCCAGCGTAATAATCTCGTCAACGAAGATCGAACGGTGACGAAAGACGTGAAGATGCGAGTGTGTGGTCAGGATGTGTCCAATCGTCCTTCGTCGAGGTGAGGCAGAAAATTCTGCCAGTTGACGTACGTACGAACTCTCATTTAATAGTAAAGATGTAGATTCATGTGTTGTGCTGAGTAACCAGGCAGTGTCTTGTTTTGAGGCAAAACATTAAATTGGAACATCGAGGATAATAGTTTCAATCTTGAACAACTGGATTGGATTAAAACAGCTTAGCAAACTTCAATCAGAGTAATTACCATCCACGAATTGTCTCACCTCTATATGAAATGAACATTATCTAAGTTATTTGGTTTCACATGTCCATGCTTATATTCTAAGGGTTGTTCCCCCTAGGCGCCTTGTTGTCGTGTTTCTTATGTAGAAAATGAGGCTAAGAAAGCTTACAGTTTAAGTCTAGATAACCGGTTTATTCTTTGAACCATCATAATATATATTGTCTTTACTCATTGCTGTTCAGCCAGTTAAACCATTGTGCTGTTGGTGTAATTTTCAGGGACATGAGAGATTTAAGAAAGCCGCAGAAGCTGTCAGGGTGAATGGCGGGGCTGTACTTAGTGGCCAGGCAAGTTTTCTTTGGTTTTGCAAATCATCATTGCGTTACTTGATTTTTTTTTCATTAGATGATTTTACTTCAATTATGTTTATCAATGTTCCCTTACATGCTATTGAAGATTTGTTCTAGCTTATATGGCTATCTTTCATGTCTTGCAACCGTTATTTGTTCTTTCAGGATGCATTTGTTCTGTGGGACACCTACGGTTATCCAATAGATTTGACCGAGGTTTGTTCTTCACGTTTTCATCAGTAAATTTAATCAAATTAATTAGGCAGTATTATGATTTTCATATTTATGTCGCTAAATTTGATAGAGCTTTTATTGTCCGTTTTCTTATATCATTATTGTTTCCCATCTTGTAGATCATGGCAGTTGATCTTGGGCTGACTGTTGACCGTGATGGTTTTAATGTCTGCATGCAAGAAGCAAGGCAGAAGTCTAGGAATGCTCGCAACAAGGTTGTATTTTATCCTCCTTAAATATAAAACTTCATTCATCCCTTGTGGTTTTTATGTTATCCAAGTATTATTCTTGTTCTAGTTGTCCAATAATGTTATCGATTAGGAAGATTTCTATTTGTTATACTTGGTTCTGATTTTGTTATTAAAATAATTCTTGCAGGATCAGAGGACAACCGCTGAATGTGCCTCCCACTCCCAGGATATGGAGTCGGCATCATCTATTGATGCTGATATCACTGACGCATCTAAACTGGATGAAGTCACATTGGAAAAGGTACCTTGCTCTTCTTCCTTTTGCGTGTGTCTCTTCCTAGTGTGAGCTACTTGTAAGAATGGCGATGTTTATTTATCAGAAAATTGGATCCATCAAGAGTACACTGGATGCAGCTGTTATTCCTGCTACAAGAAAAACTGAATTAAGAAAAAAACGTCTCGGAGTTGGGTATTTTTTTCATAGTTAAATTACAAAAAGTTGATCATTTCAATTGCATGTATCAGCATGAGCAAATTAGAAAGGCGAAGAAGAAAATTGGCCAAGAAAACGTCCAAAAGGCTGTCAAGGCTGCGATGGAAGCTGCAGAAGTCGCTCTTTCTGCAGGACAACCCTTCTGTGTTGCTCGTGTCGACGTGGGTCTCGACGCCACCGCTCTCCGTGAAGCAGTCGTCAAATGCATGAACCGTTTGCCAATAATGTTATTCAGCATGGATGTGGCATCAAACAAGGCTGTTGTTTTAAGGTACGGAAACAGAGACCTTGGACTCTATCCTCTCCCCCGCTACAGTAGTAGGAGAGGCGATTTGTGAAACTCCCGTGCGCTCCACCTCTCCGGCGGCGACTTCGCCGGCTCCCCTCCCCTCCGCCGGCCGCTCCGGCGGCGGGAGGGTGGGGGAGCCCCGGATCCCGTCTTATGTACAGGTAGGTGTGTGTGGGTTCATCCCCAGCGGCGGAGGCGAGGTGGTGCGGCTGGGGTGGTGGTTTGTGGTGGCGGTCGTCCTCGTCGATGGCGCGGCTCGGTGGAGTCGAGCCATGGACCTGCCTCCCCTGGTTCGTGCGCAGCTCCTGGGACCTGCGGTACGGGCCCTTCCCCCGCCGGCGGCCGTGGTGCGGCGGCGCCGGATCTTGAAGTTTCCGGAAGATTCAGATGTTTTGAAGCCAGGCGGTGGCGACGGTGGTGCGGGGTGGAGTCTCTTTGGAGTCGAGGTTCGTCGACTTCCCGTCCGCAGGGGGACTCCTCCGATCCAAGGCATGGGAGGAGCAGCGGCGGCGCGCCGGCGGCACGTTCTGCTTCATCTTCGTCTCCGAGCTCCAGAAGGACTACATTGTAATTTTAACTTTGTTCTGGGGTGTTCTGTAAGGACCTGGTTTTAATATATTTCTATTTTCCTCGCCAAAAAAAAAAAAAAAAAAAACAAGGCTGTTGTTTATGCCGGTGTACCACCCGAAGCACCCAACGGCTTGGAGGTGTTGGATTGGCTTACGCGTTCAATCACACCGCTCAGGGGAAGAGGAGGTGGCGGCAAGAATGGTCTTGCCCAGGGCCAGGTGAGCCTTTGTGACAGGTGTCTTTGGTCAAAGCCTACTAATTTATTGTCATTACTTGAGAGGATCTGAATATTCTGCAATGCAGGGAAATGATACTTCTGGGCTCAAGGAGGCCATGGAGCTTGCTACCTGGATGGCTTCAAGGGAGATGATTGCAAAAAAGTAGGTCAAACAAACACTCAAATAGACAAGATGGGTTGGACAACATGATTATCCTAGTCTAGTGTAATATCCAATACGAGAAAATAGATTTTCACCGCACGGACCTGATATGTTTGAAATGACCTTGTGAAATCTATTGCCCACATGCTCATGTTGTATGTATATATGTAGCCTTGGCATAGATGTATTAATCTCAAATTTACTGAATTACCGGGGATCAGCTGTATATGGTAGACTGATTAGCTTCAGGTCATGTGTTGTTTAATGTCTAGTGTGAATCTGCCGGTGTAGGACAAGTGTATAGAAGCAAGATTAGTGCATTGCAGGTGACGGGAAAGGTTCGAACCACTACGGGAAAGACACAAGACGCCGACGGCCAGGATATACGCCGACGGCCAAATATCGGGGCCGTCGGCGTAGACCCCGACCAGGCTAGACTTGGCCTATTGCCGTCGGCCTATATTTTCTGTTTTTTTACTTACTCACCGTTTTGAGCATAACTTTTGCATTGGAAGTCGGATTTCGATGTTCTTTAGCTCGTTTCGAAGAGGATAAGTAGATCTGCATCATCATACACATTACTCAAACTATATTCTTCAAAAAAAACATGAGCAAGGACAAAAAATTCCATGTTCAAATGGGTTTAGCCGAAGAGGGGCTCCGGAGCGTCGGAATCGAACCAAAAGTTAGGTGGTGCCATACCAAGTGGGTACAAGTATGTTTTGGGTTGTAAATATCCAAGATTCCACTCCGGGATGTTAGAGGCTTCACCGTCATCAGTTTCTCTCTAGTGAGTTTCTGGACTTACACCTGGAAACTCCCACTTCGGTCGAATTGGAGGGAATCTTGTGAAGAGTTGGGGTATAACTTTGTTTTGGGACTTCCTAGGGTCCACCCTAACACAACCAAGCAAAGAGTTGCACTTTTCTACCCCATTTTGACGCCGGTACCGGCTGTAGTCGTATAAGTCTGGTTTTTCTCCAGTGGGGCTACGGTTTCACCGGAGAGGGGCTCCGGAGCGTCGGGTTCCCACCACAAGCTAGGGGGTGTTGCTGGCTCTAAGTTGACGAGGGAATATCTCCCCGGCAACAGTGCCAGAAACAATGCTTGTACGTCACACGTCAGTTGGGAACCCCAAGAGGAAGGTATGATGAGTGCAGCAGCAAGTTTTCCCTCAGTATGAAACCAAGGTTTAATCGAACCAGTAGGAAAACGAGGTTGCTTTGAAGGTGTTGGTGAAGGAGTGTAGTGCGGCGCAACACCAGGGATTTCGGTGCCAACGTGGAACCTGCACAACACAATCAAATTACTTTGCCCCAACTTAACAGTGAGGTTGTCAATCTCACCGGCTTGCTGAAAACAAAGGGTTAAATGTATCGAATGGAAGATGATGTTTGTTTGCATAAAACAGTAGAGAACAATGATTGCAGTAGATTGTATTTCAGATGTAAAAGAATGGACCGGGGTCCACAGTTCACTAGTGGTGTCTCTCCAATAAGATAACTAACATGCTGGGTAAACAAATTACAGCTGGGCAATTGACAATTGATAAGTGCATATAACATGCATGTGTGAGCTGTGGTGTCTACTATGAGATTCATTTGGGCATTACGACAAAGTACATAGACCGCTATCCAGCATGCATCTATGCCTAAATAGTCCACCTTCCGGTTAACATCCGTACCCCTTCCAGTATTAAGTTGCAAGCAACAGACAATTGCATTAAGTAATGTGCGTAATGTAAACAATACATTCATCCTTGAATAAAGCATTGCTGTTTTACCCCTAGTGGCAACAACACATCTACAACCTTAGAACTTGCTGTCACTATCCCAGGTTAAATAGAGGTTGAACCCAACTATCATGCATAAATACCCCCTCTTGGAGTTACAAGTATTCACTTGGCCAAGGCTTCAACAAGTAACGGAGAGCATGCAAGATCACAAATGACATAGACATGATAATATAATATTCAGCTCCACATAGGTATCAATATAAGTCAGATCCCAGCAAACACAACATGTAGTATTACAATAAGATGATCTTGATCATGATAGGCAGCTCACAAGATCTAAACATGATGGCACAAGTGGAGAAGACGGAGCTATGGACCCATAGTCCAAGGATGAACTACTCACACATCACTCCGGAGGCGGGCATGGCGATGTAGAGCCCTCCGGTGATGATTCCCCTCTCCGGCAGGGTGCCGGGAAGAGCTTCAGAACCCCCCGAGTTAGGGTTGACGACGGCGGCGGCAGCGAATATGTTCTGGATGAAAGGCTCGGTGTCTTAGGTTTTCACGACTCGGGGAATAAATAGGCGAAGGGGCGATGTCGGCGGACCCCCGAGGGGCCCAAACCACCAGGTGGCGCGGTGGGGCCCTCTGCCGCGCCGCCAGGTGGTTTGGCCACCTCGTGGCTCCCCTTCGTCTCTCCTTCGGACTCCGTGTACGTGTTGGAAAAATAGGGACTTGGCCTT
Organism: Poa pratensis; assembly: GCA_947311845.1. Taxonomy (NCBI): domain Eukaryota; kingdom Viridiplantae; phylum Streptophyta; class Magnoliopsida; order Poales; family Poaceae; genus Poa; species Poa pratensis. Next base: position 7,783,491 of record CAMZMU010000080.1, on the reverse strand, counting down.
TTGTTTCGTGCAATTCCGAGAATATTTCCAGAAGTAACTTTCTGAAACCAAAAACAACAGAAAACAGGGAACTGGCACTGTGGCATCTTGTTAATAGGTTAGTCCCAGAAAATGCATAAAAGTGATATGAAGTGTATATAAAACATGTAGCAAATGGTACAATATAAGCATGGAACAGCAGAAATTATGGATACGTTGGAGACGTATCAGGTGTCATACCATGTACTTATAGCTAGGGAGTTTACATACACTTATAGCGTGATAGTCCCCGACATCCACGTCTCTAGGAAGTTTACATGCACTTATAGCGTGATAGTCCCCGATTGGACAAGCCGGAGGGAAACTTGTCAAGAGTTGGTTTATGGATGATATGAATGTCATATTTGGATTTATCTCATTTTTTAATCGATTTAGACATATTATTTGTCAAATTTCGATTTACAGATTTGTAGATATGAATTATTCAATATTAAATGGAAAAATGCAAATAAGTTAATTATTATTTGAATTCAAGAATATTTTAATTCAAAATTATTATTAATGATTTATTTCTTTTTATTCAAATAATTATTTGGATTCATAAAATAAAGGTGTGTGACATCATAGTCTATGAGTTAATAGGATTGATAGACTACTATTGTCAGTAAAACATCTGTTGTTTCTAGGTAGCTCACAGGGAAGGAACTAAGAAGTTAAGCGTGCTAGGGCTGGAGTAGTCTCAGGATGGGTGACCTGTGGGGAAGTGTTAGTAGAAACGAGTAATTAAGGTTGCAATTCATAATGGTTAGAGATAAATGTGTCTCTAGTGCGATTAAGTGGCTAAACAATTCAAAAAAAATTGGGAAAAAATTTCAATGTTTTTTGTTTTGAAATGTTTTTAAACAAAATTCTGTCAATTCAGACGTTCTACGCCGACAGCGGATACGCCGACGGCCAGACGCCGACGGCCGCCATCGGCGTATCCATACACCGACGGCATACGTGCATACGCCGACAGCCGGGCGCCGTCGACGTCTTGTGCGTTTCCTGTAGTGAACGATGGTTTTTTTCTTGCCTGTATGTTTTGCAAGAGCCTAATTATTACAGTATTTTTGAACTTACCTACAGGAGCCAAGTCAACTCTCCAATTTTTTTTTTTTGAAATTTTCCCCATATATTAGGTCAGCAAGCCGCCTCATTAAATCCCTCTCCAATCCCGACGCCGTCCTCGCCATCCTCGCGGGCCTCGGCCTGTCCACCACCGATGTCGCCGCTCTCGTCGCCAAGGACCCGCAGCTCCTCCGCGCCAGCGCCGAGAGAACGCTCGCCCCCAACGTCGCAGGGCTCACGGCCCTGGGCCTATCGTCTTCCGAGGTCGCGCGCCTCGTCCAGCTCCACCCCAGCAAATTCCGCCTCCGATCCGTCGTCTCCAAGATGCGCTACTACCTGCCCATCTTCGGCTCCTTCCAAAGCTTCCTCCGGGCGCTCAACCGCGGGTCGTACCTTCTCTCCTGCAACCTCGACAGCGCAGTGAAGCCCAATGTGGCGTTTCTGCTCGAGTGCGGGCTAGGCGCTTGCGATATTGGCAAGCTATGCGTCACTATGCCGAGGATGCTCCTCACCAACCTGGAGAATGTCCAGGCGATGGTGGTGGCTGCCGAAGGTCTTGGTGTGCGACGTGGCTCTCGGATGTTCAGGCACATGCTGCATGGTGTTGCATTCCTCGGCGAGGAGAAGATCGCCGCCCAAGTGGAGTACTTGAAGAGGACCTTCAGGTGGTGGGATGCCGAGGTGAGCATTGCTGTGTCCAGCGCTCCGGAGCTGCTGAGGAGGTCCAAGGAATCGCTGCGGCGCGCCTCTGAGTTCTTCTCTGAGGCTGGGTTCGAACCGGCATACATTGCTCGTCGTCCGGTCACCATCAATTTTAGCCTGGAGGGCCGGCTCAGGCCGCGGTATTACGTTTTGAAGTATCTTAAGCAAAATGGATTGGTAGATTGCGACCGGGACTACTATAATGTGGTCCTGTTGACCGACAAGTTATTCATGGACAAGTACATATGCCCTCACAAGGCAGCTGCACCGCACCTTGCTGAAGACTATGCGACGGCTTGTAGAGGAGAAGTAATGAATAGATTCAGATTTGCATGAACCAAGAATTGCATGGCAACTGTTCTATGGCAGAACAAAAAATTTACTCTAGTGTATTAGGCTGACAATTCCTGATGGGTATTGAGAATATTGTGTATTAGGTTGACAATTTTTTTACAATTATGTTTCCTCGCCTGGATGGGTATTGAGAATGTGTACATTCGTAGGTACTCTTCAATATTTCTGTGTACTTCTGAATTTTTGTGGTAAGTAAGAACTAGATGTGTAGACACTGTAGCTGATCTTTTTTTACTATTGCACACTAGGTATCCATTTTGGCTCACACTTGTGATATGAGAATTGAGATAAACCGTAGAGAGCTATGCAACATCAACAACTAATGGCTTGTATGGCATGCAGGAGACGGATCCTCCCTGATCAACCAGAAGACACTCAGCCCGTATCTTGGTAGATGTTTGGCGGAAAGTAGAGGAGCCAATTTATCCGATCACAGGACAGTGGAGTACTGAAGTTTGCAGCCTGCGGAAGGTACCTTCTGCCGGGAAGTTGCTGAATTTATCCTGAATGTCTCCTTGAGTGAGCAGAATGATGACTGGCCGGCTTGGTGTCCGGATATAAGATGAATTTTCGTTGTGCTTATAAGTGGGGTATTGGGATGGGAAGCGGTGCAGTCAATGCGGAATCCTCGGCGTCATTGGCACAAGATCTGGTAGATGAATTTTCGTTGTGCTTATAAGTGTGTGTTATATGCTGGTTTGGCCGTTGCTAACTGAAAGTTGATATTTGATTCGTGAGTCCTGTTATGTCCATTACATTAATCAGTAGAGAAGAGTGTAGGTCGCGTTAGGATCCCGCCGGCGGCGCCGTGGAGGTGGCGGTGGTGTCGGTGGCTAGGTGTGGTGCCGGTGCGTTCCCCTTCGGCGGAGGTGCTCCTCGGAGCTCTGGCGTCGCGCACGCGGCTTTTGCGGGCCGGGGATCTTCGGATCTACCAGCTCTCCTCTGGTTCTTCCTCCTCCTTGCCGGCCGGCGGGGAGGTCGACCTCCTCGGTGTGGAGCTACGAGGGAGGATCCAGAGGCTGGAACTCAGGGCCGGGCGAGCCTCGCGGCTTCTGCTGGCGTTGCGGACGAAGATGGATGCGGCAAGGTGGAGGTGCGGGAGAGGGAGGGAGCTCGTCGTGTTCGTTCAACGGCTGAAGTTCCGCTGCTTGCGGCGGACGGGCTTTGCGGCGATCTACAAGGTAGGAGGTTCCCTCAGGCAGTGGTTTGAAGGTGGTCGTCGATCTTCGTCTTCCTCGCCGGCGTTGTTTGCTTGAGCTTGATCTTGGTTCTGTTCCCCTGCGTCGGTTTTTCTTGTTCTTGTAGTTCATCGTGGATGTGGTACTTCTGTTGTACGCAGGCTTTCAAAAAAAAAGAAATCATGGTATGCTTGTCAACTTGTTAATCCTCATGTTGAACTAACTGAGTGTGAGCCCAGGCCATTCTGCAAGTGCATTGAATGGGCAATGAGTAGTACCATGTCCGCACTATTGATATCTGTGTGGATACTGATACGGTAGCAGCGGAGCGCTCTGAAATGGTCCTTGCAGTTTCCAGTGCGTTCTCTAATCTAATTTCCGTGAAAGAAGTTTCTCAGTTTAGCCTTGGAGATGAGAGCTTCATCTGAAATAACCTCAATATATTGATCACTGCCGAGGCTGCAGTTTCGATTTAGTCTGTTGGTTGCTTGCTCTGCTTCTTGTAAGCTGCACATATTTGTTCTTTCTGCAGTATCGTTGTCTGAAGAGATTAAATGGTGTGAAAGTAAATTCATGTTTTACTTATTTGTGTCTGTTTTTTCCTGTATATTTCTCCGGTATTTCTCAATGGGCTGCGGGCTGATACTTTCAGTTCTAGGGACAACTGGTTTCTAATCTGAATAATGCAGTAGTACAATTTTTGTACACCGCCTACCATCTCCTCAAGATACTATGGTCTATGGCTAGTAGAAACCAAGCCTTCTCAGGATTACACCATTCAAAGGGCATCTGTTCTTTTTGCCTACAAAGCTAACAGGTATGAATAAAGTTATGTTGATGAGGAGGTGGCGGCAGGATCGACTTGGTGGAGTGATGCTGATCAAGAATAAATCTCTGTTGGGCTTTTAGTTCGTTCTCTGTCTCTACCTGTAATCGCTTTAGAGTTTAAACCTGGGGTTGCAAGCGTTGGCTGCTGGGTGAGCCTGAACTTAACAGTGTAAACTTGGTTGCATGTGAATGGAACCTGGGGGAGACCCTTTATTTCTAAAAAATTAAAGTTATGTTGTTATATATCATGATTTATTCCCATCAGTTAGAGTATTTATCCTCTGTTTTAGCGTGGTAACCAGTCTACCTAGATTGACCCCATGCATTACATTTACATGCTATGCAAATTGCAAACCAGAGTTTTGATAAGAATAACTTCTTTACACGCGAGCATTCATGTATGACATTTGGAAATGTTTCAGACTTCAGAGCATAAGTACGCATGAGAAGATTACTTCTCAGGACTAAATAATCCAATTCTATTTGGAGAGATTTTTTATTTTGCTTCTGTCTCATATAACTGATAAGAATAATTTTGTAAACGCGAGCGTTCATGTATGACATTTGAACATGGTTCAGAGCATAAGTAAGTGTGCATGACAAGATTGCATCTGAGCTGTATATCAATTATTACTGCTAGTTAGAATATGTGAGATGAGCGTGCTTATGTTAGTGGAGGCATTTTATCGACTCTTGATCAATATTGATTATTGATATCACTGGATGCCCTCATAGATTTATAATGTATATTAATCTCTGTTTTTTATCAAACTGTTCCATATTGTTGCCACTGTACATACTTTTGCCATTTTCATTTGCACCCTATAGTTTCATGAGACATGTTTCAACCATTCGAGCCTGTCAAAATTCAGCACCTACAGATCTTGTCTGCTCCATATGGTTATTATTGATCTCCGTGTTTTGGCACGTGTGATCCATCCGTTTGTTTGCGCATGTTCATCTGTTAATAATAAGAACTCTGCACATTTACAGGTTTGCAAGGGTGACATATCCTTGTTTCTTTTCCATTCCTTCGGCAACAACTACAGGTACACCAGTCTCATCGTGTATCTTATTTTATCTTTGCTAAATCTGGTTGGTTGCGAGCTTCGGCCTTTGAGAGGCCTTGTCAGCGATGTGCCTGCCTATCATCTGGAACTTTTAGTTTTCCTTCTTTCCAAATAAGAACTCTACACATTTACAGAGCTGCACTTGGTTGGAGTTCAGCTTTCCGTCTGCTATGTATCTCAAAACTTGTATGGATGTGGTTCAGATGTTGTCTGTATTTGTTGTCGAAATTGTGGCAGTGCTAATGCCCTTTATCCTAGATGGCAGATAACATTTGATGATATGATTTGGTGCTGGTATTGTTTCTTACAGAGCGTATTCAGCAAGCCAGAGTGGTTGCTAGTAAACTTTTTCCGGTTTTTCTTTGACGCGTTGACGAGGTACATTGGACGTTTGTTGTACATCTAATTAAGAGAACATGAACAATATTTTTGGCATGTCGGAGGATGAATTAAAATCATGGGTAACTTTGAAAGTTGCATGCTCTTCTCTGGGACATATGGTGGAGCGAAAAAGACAGCCAGACAACTCCTCTCGGATCTCGTGGAAGAGGCACAAGCGATGGTTGCTTAGGCTATGTTTGGTTGGGCTGCAGCAGTGGCGAAGCTGGAAACTTCAGAAAAACTAGGCAAACATGTGTAGAGTGTTAGACAATCATTTTAAGAAGTTAGTGTTGCAAGCTGCGGTACTAACGGTAAAACCGGGCGGCCGTCCGAGTCAGGGGGGATTTTAGATCCGTCCATTGGTTGCAACAGTAGGCTGACTGTGGTGGCAAACCTGCTTTAGAGCATCTCCAGTGGAACGTGGGAATATGGACGTGTATATCTCCATATACACGTCCATATACATGTTGCTAAATTTTACACGTCCCAGTTTTCCAGTGGAACGTGTATCCGGACGTGTAAATCCGGACGTGTATACAACTTTTCAACTCCACTACAGTACAACAAAGTTCAGTACAAGATGTATCCGTCTATCGAAATGGAAAAGTTTCAACACGAAAGTTGTGAGAAACATCAAGTTGAACATGCTCGTCAAAGGATTTTTCAAAACTTCGACCGAGTGTGACGAATTTGAAAAAATTCGACCAAAAAAGTTCTGAACATCGGTTCGAAATTGGCAAGTTATGATCGATGAAACTTGAAACCGATTATGGGAATGGAACCAACTCATCAGTACGCACGTATTTCGTGTACACAACTTTTCAAATCGAAGTGTATTTGTGTAGATTAAAGAGCAAGGGAAGGGAAAAGGGAAAAGAGCACGTAGACGTACCGGAGGCAGTCGCTTTTCCTTCATCCACGAGCGTGGCCTGGACGTGTTTACTTCCACGTAGAGTAGCATCGTGGATGGACGTGGATAGCATCCACGACCATATACACGTTCCGCTGGAGAGCGTTTTTTGACTTTCATCGTGTATATTTGACATCCACGTCCATATCCACGTTCCACTGGAGATGCTCTTATGGCGGAATTGGCTGCGATCAAGGGTTAATCGCTTGGCAACCCAGTTGTGAGTTGAGAAAATGTTTGAAATAGCTCTGAGATCTCAGGTGCGCTCTTATTTGTTGTTTCTAAGTTAATCGTCTATTGAAATGCTAATTTGACGGATAATACATTAAATTATCTCACCTGTATTAATGTATTGTTTACTATAATGGCAGGCACATGATCTTTAACTCAATTTTTTTTTTGTCACAAAAAAGACACGTTCACAAAGGCACACCGCACACACATTGCACAAAAGTAGTTTTGTTCATACGAATAACAAACTATCTTTGACCACCAATCCACCTCACGTTTTTCTCTGATCAACGCATCGTAGAGCTCCGGTGGCACAGCAAGAAGGCGAAGTCGATGACCTTCCGCGCGGCGCCACCTCGCTAGTTTATTCCGCGACTGACCTTCGTTGTTCTTCCTCGTAGCAGTCCTAGTTGGAGGGGAGTGTTGAGTATTGTGACTATTTAGAAAACATAGGATAGCGTAGAATTTGTTCTACCTTTACTTGTACTCCAAGTAGATCATGTACTCCTATATATGCCCACGAGGCTCAGCAATACAATCAACTATTCCACCAATCCCTCTCTATTCCTTCTACATGGTATCAGCCTTACCTCGATCCTAAACCCTAGCCGCCGCTTCCGCACCGCGCCGCCCCCGGGGAGGTCGATCTCCATGATCTCCGCCGAGGGCTGCGCCGCCCGTACCTAGGGTTCGTCCGCCGGTCGTGTCGATCGGCTGCCCTAGAGAGTCTTTTTCCCGATCTTTCGATCCGGGGTTTTCTTTCTCGCCGGTCGTTTTGATCGGCGTTTCTTTTTGGTTTTACCGATCTAATATCGGTTTGTGTCGCCCACCGCCGCCATCGACCCTCGCGCGCCTCTACTCTGACACGGCGGCCTCGCAATGCGTGGCGGCCCATCATAGCCGCCGTCCGCGTGGGCTCTTCACCGACTAGGCGGCTTCGCGTGACACGGTGGCCCGAAACGGCCGCCCTCCGCGTGTCTGCCCGCCCGTCGTTTTTGTGCCGGCCGTCGTCGCCATGCTCCGATCGGGACACCTCCATCACCACCCCGCCTCCACCGTGGCCGCCTCACCCACGGCGCCGCAGCGGCCGCTCGGGCGCCTCCGCCGCGTTCCGGCTGCCTCACGTCGGTGCTACGTTCGCCGCTTAGCCTCTTCGCCGCCCCACCTCACGCCGAGCGGCGCCTCCTCCACCTTACGAGCGATCGGATTGATCACCCGCCCGCCCGTGATCCGCTCCATCCGCGCCGTGCGGCGACCCGTACAATCGTCTGCGTGCGCCTTCGCAGGTTCCCGTGAAGATCGTCCCCGAGTTTGTGCGCCTATCCACCGATCGAGCAACGGGCTGCCGCTGCGTCGCCCCTTCGGGCTGCAGCGCCGCCGCCCTGTGGTTCTCCCCGCGGTTGCACCGACACGCACGTCGCCGCCGCCCCGAGGTCGTCCCCACGGTTGCACCGACACGCACGTCGCCGCTGCGTCGCCCCTTCGGGCCGTAGCGCCGCGGCACGCGGTCCACGCCACCGCCCTGAAGTCGTCCCCGCCGTCGCCCTGACACGCGTGTCGCCGCTGTAGTGCCTCTTCGGGCCGTAGCGCCGCGACACGCGGTCCGCTCCGCCGTCCCCGTACGTTGACGTCTCCATGGTATGCGCCACGCTGCCTTCCTAGGCGCGGGACGCCACCGTCCGTGCTTGGTCTTCGTCATGTTGTTGGGCTCTTCTTCGCCTACTTCGAGCACCGTTGCCGCGCTTCTACACGCGACGCTGTGGCCCTTCTCAGGCTACCGCCGCCGTCGCGCCTCTCCAGGCAACTGTCGTGACCCTTTACGGGCTACCGTCGCTGCCGCCAACCACAACTTCGTCTCCGTCCAGTACCAGCTTATCGCCAGCGTCACCGTCATCTTCCCCGACCACTTCATCTACTCCGACAACCGTGGGCAACATCGGCACCTTCTACCCCACGCCGATTGGTGACGCAACCGTCGTCGAGTCCTCCTCTGCTGGCCCCTTCGACATGGCGTACAGCTTGTACTGTTCCCCGTCTACGCATGCCCGGTGCTGGCAATACCGACGTGTGCCTTTGTCCACGACGTGTCCCGGGCTTGGCAATCCTGGTGCGGCGCCTCGTCAACACCGACTAACCTCTGTCTACGCATGCCCGGTGCTGGCAATATCGACGCGTGCCTTCGTCCACGACGTGTCCCCAGGCTTGGCAAACCTGGCGCGATGCCTCGTCCACATCATCTTCTACCTGGCGCACCACTGCGCCCTGACTACTCAGCGCTCCCTTGCGCCCTGACCACTCGGCGCTCCCTTGCGCCCGCGGCTCCACGACGGCTCCCTCGACACCGGCAAACCCGACTCGACATCGACCACGTCGCTCCTCGCACGGCTACCTCGACTATGGCTACACCACCCTACGCTCTCGGCTTCCTCGACATCGGCACAAAGGGCTACCGCCTTGCTTGAGCAACCTCGTCAGCTTTCTGCTCCAGCCACAACTTCTGCGACTCGTCGTCCGTTACGAGTGTGGTGGGGATGTCCGTCGGCTCCACCTTCAGATTCTTCTCCCGTCTCACTGTCTGCGTCGCTACCGTTGTGACTGCGGGGGGATGTTGAGTATCGTGACTATTTAGGAAACATAGGATAGCGTAGAATTTGTTCTATCTTGACTTGTACTCCAATAGATAATGTACTCCTATATATATGTCCACGAGGCTCAGCAATACAATCAACTATTCCACCAATCCCTCTCTATTCCTTCTTCTTCTTCTATAGGGAGCTTGCAAGTACGGGGATCGGAGGCTGCGTCCACACGCGTCCACCCATGGGCGGTGGTGGCAGGGTCTTATGGGTTCGGTACACATAGCATGTGAGCTCACAGAAGGAGAAACTCGATGTGCTCTGTGGCAAGGTAGAGCCGGGCGTGGACCTTTCTTTCCATGTGACTGTGAGTAGCAAATCCTGGCTCACTTCATCGACTCCTGTTCATCAATTCCTTGAATATACGAGGCTACACTTTTTTATCAATCTAGCAAATCCCTGCTTATCAAACCGCATTTTTTTAAGAAGGGTTGAGATGGAAGTTAATTTGAGTGGGCTGGGTGATTCGAGTGGGCTGGGTGATTCGAATGTTTTCACCCAAAACACAGCAGATAGTACTATGGAATACATGCTAATTCATGCCTGCCAAATAAAGCCCAAAGATTACACTCAACCGAAGCAGTCAATTATAATTTGGGGCTTATTTTGCCAACATGAACACTACACGCTTAAACACGGTTTACATGTTGGGCGCGCCTACGGCACAGGCGACGGATGATGTCACCCCCCTAGGACAATTTTTCAATTCGAACAATTTTCAAAATCTGAACATTTTTTAGTTTGAACAACTTTTCGAATCTAAACTTTTTCAAATTTGAACAAATTTTTAAAATGAACAATTTTCAAATCTGGATTTTTTGAATCTGACAATTTTTCAAATTTGAACATGTTTAAATCTGGACAATTTGTAAATCTGTACAATTATTAGATTTGGACAATTTTTAGATTTAAACAATTGAAGAAATAATCAAAAAGTAAAAAAAAAAAAGATATTTTAACAATTATTATATGTTACGGTATCATAGCACGTAAAATAAGATATTTTAATAACAAGTTAATCTTGTACACATATTTGTATTGGGATACTACAAACAAATAAATGAGATGTGTTTATGATACTATGCATTCTAGGGATAATATCATACACTAGTATCATATGCATGGTACCGATTTATGATACTCCCATTGTGACTAGTCTTAGCTTGTCCCCATCCTTCTTAAATTCCCCTTAGTTTTGGCTTGTTGTCATCTTGGCGCTTAAGGACCACAACTGCAAGAAAATGAGCAATTTGAAGATGAACACATCATGATGGTTAATGACTTTGCGCTCAATATCTATTTTTTACGAATATTCCATAATGCCGATGATTGTGCAGTAAACATGGTCCACACTACTCGGCGATGTTGGCCAGACAAGGACTCGAAAATGGCAAAGAACTAGGCAAAATTAGCCGGGCACTAAGTGCACCCAAGCAATTCGCCCAAGACACTCCATGCAAACTTGGCCCATAGATTACACTTAACCGAAGCAGTCAATTATAATTTGGGGCTTATTTTACCAAAGTGAACATTGCACGGCTGTACACGGTTAATTTAGACTTTAATTAGAAGCTGCTAGTTGCTTGATAATGTTTAAACGGTGCTGGACTCATTTGAGTAGATATATTATTCTTGGTGAGTTGACATCTTCACTTAAGCAAGCACCGCCAGAAAACACATGCATGCATGGTTGTACTAACCATTAATTCTGCAAGAGATTAATCAATCATTTATGTGGCTGCGTCGGCGCTTCTCTTGTTGACCCTGCCGACATCGCCATTGTTCTTGATTTTTATTTCACAGAAAAATTGATTCTTTTTCTTTGTTTCTAGTGACAGCCGTACGTGTGGTGTGGAGAGGAAGGGAGCTGGTGAGAAGTGTGGACCGCGGAAGTGTTGAACACGACGGCCACGTGGCTGGCTCCATGGAGGCATGGACTGCCTAACTGAAACGAAACAGGAAAATAAAAATCGAATCTTTGCGTCGACCGGCCGGTGTGCGCCTTTGCGTTCTTCTTCCTCCTCCTCTGGCGACAGCCGACAAGCAAAGGCCACCAACCCCTACCTACACCGGCCTGACCAACCGCTCCGCATTCCCCCGGAAGGCGCGAAGCCCTCCCGGCGGCGGCGCAGAGATACGGTCCGGGAATCGCGCGCCGTACGCCGGATCTGCATCCTGCGTGCGATTTGGCGCCACCGGCGGTAGGGGATTTTTGCCGGTCGCGATGGGGATCTCGCACCCTCTGTCCGACGAGTTCAGCGGGGGCGGTGGGATGATGCTGGTGTCGCCGCCGTCCTCGCCGCCGCCGCCGGCGTCGTACTGCTCGGAGGTGGACGAGGGCTTCCTCGAGCACGAGGTGTCCAGGATGGACACGCTCGCCGGCATCGCCATCAAGTACGGCGTCGAGGTAATAACACACACACTCTCTCTCCCCCTGATGGCTGCCGATTTTTGTGATCTGTGTGGAATAGTTTAGGGACGATTAGCTAATTATTCAGACCAGCAAAGGTCAAAAAAGTTAGCAGGGAAAATAGGATATGAAGCTTGTCTTGTCTCTCGAGGCAGTACTGTGTGGCCATACTCTGCACAAAGATCCAGAATTGACCAATGTCTTACCTAGATTGCGGCTGCCTGGTGCTGGTAGTGCTAGCTATGGCCTATTTCTTGCTCCACTGTCCACTCCATAATGCTCCGCCGTTCATGCTCTATTCCTGATTGTTATCGTGTAATGCGATGCAAAGCACTGAGCTTTAACATCATGCACCGTGCTTTCCTTGGGAGTTCACGAGTGCAACCAGTGACGAGCTGAAGCGCTACTGTATTTTGTTGCATATCTGGAGATCATATTGATCTAAAGTAGTAGCTTGCTAGCTGGAGTTGTTAGCTATCTTCTGAGAGTTGTACTATGAACTTTGTTAGTCTGTTTGCCGTGTTAATACCTCCAATTTGCGTGTAGATACCTGACATTAAGAGGGCGAATGGTCTTGTCAGCGACAGCCAAATGTACGCACACAAGACATTGCTCATACCTCTGCCAGGAACGCCCATGCCATCGTCCGTCAGGCTGAACGGCTCCAGCCAGCGACCAAAGAGGTAAATATTTCCTCATGTCTGTTCCTTGAGTTTTGTTCCATGCTACTATAACATACAGTCCATAAGTTCAACTGTTGTTAACTTTGGTTACATAACCTGTTTTATAATTGCTGCTGATTTTCTAGCATCAAACTACTGTCATGTAGTGATAGCGTTCATTTTAGTGAAACACAATTACATTGGTTTTCACACTTTTTTTGTGCCTCGAGTTTCTTGCTGTTACATCAGGACATTTTCACCCACATTTTGACCATTTAGGTTGGTAGATGATACATAAATATTAATATGATAGTCTTTGTTCTTCATACCAAAGGCGTTTTTATGACTACAGTTGTACTTGAGCACACTTGTTAAGCTTATTCTCTCTGTGCTCTTTATTTTTCCAGAGCGTGGGCTCCGAACCATCAGCTGAACAGGGATGTTGTGGACTCATTAAATTCGTCCAATTCTAGTAACCAGCGGTCCTCGCTTGCAATGAGCACCTTGCAGAGCTACTACGGCCTGAGTTCTGAAACAAGTGGTGACATGGATTGCAGTACTGAACTGTCCTTGTACAGCAAGGGAAGCTCCCAACGCCAAACATTGCTCGATTCCTCTTCTCCACCGGGCAGTAGGCAAAGCACAGGCAGAAACCAGAATTCGGAAGGCACAGCAAATGGTTTTTCGCCAACAAATGGTGTGACCAAAGAAAAGCAAGACGGTTCCATACGCCGACGACAGAAAGTGGAAGCTGATTCACCGGACGACCTTCTGTCAGACTCAATCAAGATGATCAAGAGTTTCCTGCCAAGGACGATTTCTAGTATCCGTCTAAATACAGACACGAGCAGCCCTGATCCTTCCGCGAAGAGCAACGGGTCGTTTCTTGACGGGTTTAAATCCGCCGTCCGGAAGTCACCGAGCGCGCCAAGCTTTGTTGGCACGGAGAACAGCGGGGTCTCCATGTGGTCGAGTTCCCGGTGGACCTTCAACACGACTCCTTCACCCGGCCGTTGCTCGACGGCCCACCGAAACCCGCACCGGTTCGTAGGATGAAAGCTGCTCTGGACTGAATATTGTCTCCATTTCGTCGCCATAGTCGGTTTGTGCACCATGATCTCACAGCTGCAGCAAGTTCCATCTGCCATGACATATATGATAGTTGAAGTAGAGGAAAATGGAAGGAGACTTGGTTGGACATGATCTGCCGCATCACGATCACATGGCAGGACTACGGAGTCATCAGACGCCATTGCAGCTGCATCACCCTCCGCTTTTCTGGTGTGGTACTAATTCATCATTTATCTGGGCTCTGGCATAATTGTACATGACATTATATAAAGAGTACAACACATATGTTTGGTCACTAAGAGCATCTTCAGTGGGCGGAATGTGTGGGGAAATTCCCATATTCTGCCTGTTTTGGGGCGTCTGGATGCGCCGGACTGATTTTTTTTTCAACTGGAGAAGGCCTGAAGGATCTGAAAGCTGCATTACTTCGGCGGTCGGTACACAATTACAATAAGGACCTCACACTAGGCCCATAACATTTACACATAGTACCCTAAGAAAGATCGCAGAAACATGATCAGGTCCTTGGGCCTCGAGGCACAGCCACTCCTCCCGTCGGGGACGCGGCCACTTGGAGGAGCTCGAGCTTGAAGATCAGTTGCTCCGAGGTTGAGAAAGATCCTACACTGGAGAAAGAACATGCTCAAGCAGCAGATGCTCTCGAGCACGAAAGGACCAGCCCTCTTGCCAACATTGGCCGCCGCCGCTAAGGTATCTTCACATGCAGGATTACTGAGTCGTCAAACGCCATTGCAGATTTGCAGCTACATAATCCCGCCTGCTTTTGGTTAGGAGTACCTGACATCATAGAGTATAACACGCATGTTTGGTTACTAAGAGCATATCCAGGGACAGAGCCAGGCAAATAACTTGTGGGGGGGGGCAATCGAACATAAGGTTAGTTGGAGGGGGCCATATTGATAATCTCTGCTAAATTTGGGACCAATCTGCATAGTATATAGGGAACTTTTAGCAAAAAAAAAATCGTGGGGAGGGCCATGGCCCCTGCCCGCACCATCCTAGCTAGCTCCGTCCATGAGCATATCTAGCGGGCGGTGGCAAGATATGTACGGACATTCCCATATTCTGTCTATTTTGGAGCGCTGGACAGCAAATCCGTACCGGCATCCGGACCGATGGGGAGTGTACCTCTAGCCGTTTTGTTTAGTATTTACCTTTCTTTTTTGCAAAAGTATAGAGAAATATCGGGTGAAACCCAATTTGGAACTTTGGAACTCGGGTGCATATGCGTGTGGTATTTAAGAAACATATTTGAAATGTCAAAATAATTCGAAATAAAATTTCATAGATATCTTCACAATCCATGTGTTCATAAAGTAATTTCACGAAAAATCGATTTTTGTGGCTTTTGTAAAAAGATAAAAAAAAGTCTTGTGAAAAGGTTTATTTTAGCAACAATTTTTTTACGATGGTTAGGTGGAATATTTTCAGTTGGAGGTGACGTTCCCGTCGATAGCGAGACGTCCGTGGTGACTTCGTCAATCTCAAGACCTGATCCGTCGGCTCAGTCTCTCGGAGGTGCTCATAGGGGTAGGGTGCGCGTGCGTGCGTTCATAGGGGTGAGTGTATGCGCGTGTATGTGAGCGTCTGCGTTGTACTGTGTTTCGCAAAAAAAAAATTTCCAAAGTAATGCTGATATTCGTGCAAAAAAAAAAGTAACGCCGATACTATCAGTTAGGATCGATAAAAGAGATCGCAATCGATCACGCTGCCATGCACATTGAGGGCCTTGTTTTCCGATCTAGCTAGCCATATCCATATATATCAGCTCTCCATCGATCCCGTCCCCATCTGTTACCCTCGCAACCGGCCGCCGCCGACCCCATCCAGCATCCACCATGGGTGTCTGCTTCGGAAAGGCGGCTCCTCATCCATCTTCCAGCGCTGGCAACCGGCCGCCCCCATTGACCACAGGTCTCTGCCTCCCAAAGGCGGCTCCTCATTCATCTTCATGCGCTCGCAACCGGCTGCCCCCATCAACTATGGCTCTCTGCGTCGCAGAGGCAGCTCATGATCCTTCTTGCATGCCGGGCATGCCCAGCTGGCCGGACCTCCCGCCGGATGTAGCAGGCCTCGTCCTCTGCCGCCTCACTTCCGACTCTGACCGCCTCCGCTTCGGAGCCGTCTGCCGCGACTGGCGCAAGGCTGCGCGCGCGCTGCGGGGCTCCACGCCATGGCTCAACATCGGCCCCGGCGTCTACCAGAGCCTCGACGGCGAGGTGCACCGCTTCCGCTGCCACGGCTCTTCTGGCTGCTTGCTCTTCTACTACCACGACCCTGCACCTGCACCCCGCGGTAGTATTAATGGCGGCCGATGCTTATTCCTTCGCAACCCTTTCCACGCGTCGTCTGTCTCCATCGAGATCGTGTGGCCCTGCAGGGAGCCATCTAAGATCGTCTTTTGTTCTCCACTGTCCCTTGCGGCGATTCTCCATCGAGGAATCTGCACAGTTGCACCTTTCTGGCCGTCGGACATGAACAGGCCGCCGTCGACACAACATCCATGGTTACCACTCATCGGTGATGTCGTAGACATGGCCTTTTACCGTGGAAGGATCTTCACGGTGGCACGCTTGGGGGAGCTCATCTCCCTTGACCTGTTCACTCGTCGCCGTGAGACCATTGTGAACTCATCCATGGGATGGGAATGGGATCAACCGGTGGACAACACCGTCTGCCACTTGGTCGTGTCGGCCGACACGCGGAAGCTGCTCATGGTAAGGTGGAGCATCCCTCCCCGAAAGCCCACGGGTCGTCCCGAGGTTGATGATCACCATCGGGCGATGGATCTACATGTGTTTGAGGCGGACTTGTCCAGGGGCAAGTGGTCGGAGGTGAAGAAGATAGGAGGTGAGAGCCTGGTTCTCAGCAGGAGTTGTTGCAGGGCGTTTGGTTCGATGGACCCGAGATTCTCACAGGGAAACCGTGTGTACATCTTGGGCGTCGACTGGCACCAGAAGCGGACAATCGCCGGTTTCGGCACGTGCAAGTGCCGTGACTGTCGTGCCCACGCCGTTGGCGGGATTCCCAGCTACTGCGTGTACGACATGATGACCCGTACTCTTAGTCTAGTTACACTAGGTGGAGGTCACGGAATGGATGGTGCAATGTCGGAATGGTTTTTCCCATGCGAGTGATCGAAAACTAGTAGTGATCCAAATGAGCGAAGATATGTCGATACTTAGTTAATTTGTACTGCAGATATGTCATGGTGCTTTCTTGTACTCAATTGTTGACACAAGAGAAATATATATGCGATCTTCAATTATTAGTTTATTACAATCCAATCCGTAGGAGTACATCATATCCATATTTACACGCAACCATAACAATGTTCTTTCTTCATAAGAGAGTATTCTTCTCCGTTTTCAGAGAACAAGCAGCCGGCCGCTACGCCATCTCGTGTGCACTGGAAAAAAATCTCGTTTGAAAAAAACGGACATGTGTCCAGGCAGAAAAAAACAGCAAGAGGATTTTACGCGAACCTTATTTGAAAGGAAAAATACTTAAAAGTAAACTTTAAGAAATATTCATAGACACGGAGGTTTTTCCTTACTGTAAAAATAAATATACGTATATTGTGTACGGAGATTTTAAAGTCCAAAATTTGAAAGAAAAGAAAAGCTCGTTTAAACCTCTGTCGGAAATCTCGGTGGAAGTGGCGACTGAGGCCTGCTTGCTACAGTGGTTTTTTTTTTTTCTGTCACGGCCCAGCTGGGCACCGCCACGATAAAAAAATCGAGGACATAGCCCAGCCAGCAAGTCGGCTCCTCGTCGTCAATCTATCCTCCGACACCGCCGCCCTGCCTAAGCCGCCGCCGTGCCTAGCCGTCTCCTCCCTCCTCCCAGGCGCGTCCTCCCTCCGGCAAGGACTGTTGGTCTTCACGGCCGGCCGGAGCGCCCAATCCATCGACCTACTTTTCCGCCCGTGCGTGGAGAATCGAGGCCGGGTAGGTACGCATCCTCGCCGCCGCCGCGGGGAGCAAGCCCTTCGCTGTCCCTCCCAGCACGCTGGTGCCATCCCCCATAGGGCCCACGTCGAAACCCTAGCCCCACCGCGGCTCACAGTACGTGCTTCCATCTTTTTCTAGGTCGATTCCCTTGGTTTGAGCACGAGCTCTTTAGGGCTTGCAGATCTGGTAATGTTTTGAGGATATTCTTTGTTGTGTTTCGCCCAAGGTGAACTCGTTTTAGTAAATTTCTTTATCACATAGCTTGGAAAGTATATCAGCACTAGTTCATTGTGTTGGAGAACTAGCTCGCAACATCGTCAGGTGTCACTATTTTTTTGAAAATTTGGGTCTCAAGTAGTCGAGTGGTTGGCGAAAAACAATCCTGAGCCTGACACGGTCCATTATTCGTTTCCTTCGCTGCGTCTCTAAGTCTAATTAGCTAATTTTGAACTTGAAAGGATTTCAGTTTGCGATGGAAACATATAATCCAAAAGTATTTATCTGATGTAGTACACTTTTTAAGGGCTATTTTGATGTGACATATAGCATGTCAGTTGGCACCCTCCATGCATCATTCCTGGGTCTCCCACTGCTGTGATTCACGAAACCTCACCGTTTCTCCATTGTTTTTCCTTCTGAATTGATTCTGTGACTCTTCAGGTCAGGAATGGCTTCTACTGTGGAACGGAGGGATCAATCCTCCCGGAGGTCGGGGCACACAAGATCCCGTTCTCCGGCAAGGGAGCGTGTATCGCCTCCACGCAAGCGGAGCCCGTCTGCTCGGAGGGAGAGGTCGCAGGCTGAGAAGAGTCGCTCACCTAGGAGGCGATCTCCTATTAAGTCTAGCCTTTCACACAGGGAGAGGTCGCCATCACCTGCTGAGAAACGGGAGTCTCGGTCGCCCTCACCACGTTCAAAACGATTAAGGAGAGCTCAGGATAAGCAGGATGGGGCAGAAGTAATTGACGGCAAGCCTCCCAGCAGGGAAGAGCGGAGCACACGGAAGCATAGGGAGCGTGATGAGGAGAGGGTTGTGTTGAGAGATAGGAAGGTGGATGGAAGACTGGATAACAGTGACGGGAAGGACCACTCTCACTCAAGAGATATAAGGAGCGACAAGGATGACCGGTCAGGTGCTTCGAGAGAGGCATGGTCAGGCCGGGATGATGAAAGGCATGATTCAAGAGGGAAAAGGTCAGATGGGTATGACCGAAGAGGTGCTTCCAGGGAGCAAAGGACAGACCAGGATGACAGAAGGGATTCCGCACGACAGAGAATGTCAGATCGGCATGAGAACAATGCTGGATCAGGAAGATCATCTAGGCATGGCCGGTCAGTGTCTCCAGAAGAGAACAGGCATAGGGGCAGGCATGAATCTCACTCATCACCAAGGACATCCAGAAGTGTGGCAGGTCTTGAGGTGTGCTCTCCATAATTTCCTTATCTTACTTGGCCTTGTCTTCTTTTATTGCATGTATGTTCCTTGGTGCTGCTCAATATCTAATATGCTCCACCCAAATAAACAGGATGTCAGAAAATCATTTCATACCTTGGAATATCATTTTGTCGCTGTGCAACCTGTGTAGCCAGTAGATCACTGCGTTATGCATACCATACACTAAGCTTGATACATTTCAACCATTCCAGTTACAGATCCCATAGGACATAATTTGTAATCATTTATCTTTTCAGTTTAAACCATGATGGTAACTTTCATGTTGCTATTATATTGTGGCCTGTAGATTTCAGTCTCAAAGTTGCTTTTGATTTCTTTCAGGACACAAGCTCTAGAGCTGATGCCGCATCCCGGTGAGTGTTCAAAACTCTTGATTGATATACGTTTCAAATCCTTAATAGAAGCAATGTTTGCTAAAATATTCAGTCTATTGATATAGGTGTACATTTTCAGGGAAATTTTATCATTTTAATGATCAGTTTAATCTGTATTAAGTTGGTGTTGTACCTGATTTTTTTTGTGAGACCATGTTGAAGATACTTCCATTCTAAAAAAAATTAAGGGCATGTCTTCGTTGCCACTGGAAATAGTGTTGGGTCAGTTGCCATTGGCAGTTTGATGACAGTGGTCTGTAATGGAGATACGAAAATGATCATGATGCCTCTGCTAGCTAAGGTATGCAGAAGTTAGGTTGTTTTGTGGTGGCTTTTGAAAAAGTTGTACTTTCCAAGCTCTTGTGTTGGAGAGTCATGCTACAGCAGGGTGTGGGGACATGAACATTATTTCATGTCTCCATTATAGTTGATTACTATTTGATCACCACAAGTGCCAAACACAAAATTCTATCATAATGTCGAGTGGCAATAAAGATTTATGCCCTTTTATGGTTGCATATACAAAGTTGGACCTTTTACATGTCAAAAGGACGATCTCCCTTAATTTAGAAATAACTGGTTTGTTTATCGAATGTCATCCCTTTTCAACTGAACATAACACTAGGAAACATAGTCATAATTTAAGTAATTAATATGCTGCTGTTTCTGGCTCAGTATCGTTTATTAGAAAAGCATTCAGTTGGGATCACCTTAATTGCTTGTAACTTTCTATGTTGTGAAAACTGAAAAAAAAAACCAAGCACCATGTTTTCTTTGTTGCTGCTCGAGTCTAATCGGTGGATTGACTCTTTTTTTAACCTGCTATGTCGCTATGTTATACATGCCATTTTCCTGAATCATTTTATGTTTTACGCAAGGGTGCTATACTACCAGAGTATTTTGTTGTTTCTTGTGTTTGGAGCATGCTATTGTTCTTTAAGAAAATGTTCTCACTGCTATGCCTTTTATTGTCTGTGAATTAACTGCCAGCTATTGTTTTGGTCAGGAGTGGAGATGCTGATTCAGTGGCAATGATGAATACTGCTGCAGAAGCTCTGGAGGTGAAAGAAAAGGTAAATGGATGTTACATTAATGCCAATTTTAATTATCTCTAGAATATTGGTTATTCGTATATGTGCTGCTTGCTATTTTCTGGTAATACTTACTGTAACCACATTTTTTTTTCATTGGCACATTCTTACTTTTAGGGATTGCATTTATTTTGTAGCAAAAACCATCATTTGAGCTGTCTGGAAAGCTTGCTGAGGAGACAAACAAAGTTGGAGGTGCTGATCACAAGCATGTGTACCTTAAGTATTTATTTTTTGCACCATCACAGACACCTACAGTTCAATTAGAAGAAGCTAAAGCATGTTTTCCCTTGTGCATCGTTACTGCATGATCTCCATAGCCGACAATTTATTTTCCTTTTCAGGTATAACTCTGCTGTATTCAGAACCTCCGGAGGCTCGCAAATCAGATATTAGATGGAGACTCTATGTCTTCAAGGGTGGTGAAGCACTGAATGGTACTTATTTTCACCTTATTACTCTTCATGTCATGCTGCAATCTTTCTAGTAGCTATTTGTTCCTGATAGGTACATGTGGCTCTGTCTGTACTGGATACACAGTAACGTCCTGCTAATTAACATGAATCGGTCAAAGAGTAGTGGAAAACAAGTCTAACATCATTATCTCAGAATTCAGAAAATTCTCTAGCTCATTTAGCTATGAATCAATATCAATACATTTTTATGATAAATCTTCCTGCTGCATCAGAACATGAAGTAATCAGTGACACGCATAATCAACAGAACAGTTCACAACATGAGGCATGTGTAGAGAAAAATTGTTGTGTTCACATATATGCTAAGGTTTGAGTTCTCTGTGTAACAGAGAAGAGTCGCTGCAGCAGGCCAGCGGCTGTTTGATTCGTCTCTCCAGGCATACTATGAGTAATAATTGGGCTAAGATGTGGGCCGAACGGGACGACCTGCAAGTCCCTCACATGTGCAGTGTACAACCATGGGCATCCACACACTATATTATGTGGGACGGGCTACCGTCGTGGTGGAAGACCGACTCCCATTTGTACGCTGATGCTTAATAAGTAGTTAACTAGATTTGGTATTGAATTGAAGTGAATGCACTGAAGTCAATGGCAATAAGCAGAAAATAATAAAAACATTGGGGCATGTTTGGTTCCTTTGCTCGACCTTGGTTAGCATGGTTAATGGGAAACCGGGACGGATGTTTAGCTCTCTAGCCCGACAGAAGATTTCCTTAGCAAGGATTGCCTGGCCAGGAAGGCTAGCCGAGAGAACAACATATTTCTCTTGTTATTATTTGATACGTAGGGTGCCGATACGAACTGCCGTGCTTTTCTTGATATTATATTTCAGTTTCTTGTGCTTGAGTTTTTCTAATGATGCTATTGCTATCTAATTGAACAGAACCATTGTATGTTCATCGTATGAGTCACTACCTTTTCGGAAGGGAAAGGAGGATTGCAGACATCCCCACAGATCATCCCTCATGCAGCAAGCAACATGCGGTTCTTCAGTATAGGTAAGTTTAACACTCTTATTTCCGTATGTTGAGAAATCATACTGTGATTAACTAGTCTTCTCCCTATTCAGACTTGTAGAGAAGGAGCAACCAGATGGCATGATGTCAAAGAAAGTGAGGTACTTAGCTATTGTATATAGCAATATGTCATAATTAATCTGCATTCTTATCCTACTTCTTCAGTACTCCGTATGTTAATGATGTTTTTTACCTTTCTGCTTTTTTAATAGCCCTTACCTGATGGACCTTGGTAGTACCAATGGGACTTTCATTAATGTAAGCTTTCTAGATACATGTTTTTCACGTTTAATCATTTCAATGCTTTGCTTTATGCGAATATTTTTCTCAAATATGCTAGTATTGCTACAGGAGAATCGTGTTGAGCCTCACCGCTACTATGAACTCTTTGAAAGGGACAACATTAAGTTTGGCAATAGCAGGTACGGTCATGACAGTCCAAGAATTTATTATTTTCCTTGCTTCGTTAAAATGTTTTGCTTGCTTTGTTCGAGCCAGCACTTGATTGTGACATTGAACTGTCAAGTATGTGTATTATTAACTCTGGCCAGTTTTTAGCGGCCTTTTCTCGTTCCCACTTTATATTTTGATTGGAGACAATTCAAAGAAAAATACACCATATCCATTTATATTTCCTTAATATCTCTTCAATTTAACCTGTGCTAGATTAGAGTTTGCTTTAAGACTAGTCTTCAAAACGATGCCTAGGTTCTAACCTGTCTGACACATGTTTTCCTGTATGTTACTTCGATTGCAAGTTTAACAATGCAAATGTTTTCTTAAGAAATTTCAAGCCTAGTGCCAGGGAATATACGTATTTTTCCGCCCTCCATATGTTCAGACTTACTGATGTCAATGTTTCCCTTGCTTCCAGCCAGGAGTACGTCTTGCTCCATGAGAACTCGACAGATTGAGGAAAAGAGGAAGACGAGTCGAGGAAGACGCGGAGCATGGTCAGAGCTTTGCCTCGAACTTTTGAGCTACTGAGGATAGTAGTTGGACGGTTGAGATATTATTTTTGTGGTGGCATGTTTCCTAGATGGATGCTTTTGGTGTAGATGGATGCTTTCCTAATGGATGCTTGTAACACCATCTCGAGTATCTGAAGCAGAGCAAGTAATATTGGACTTATTGTAATCTGTGTACTAAATTTTTATTGCATTTTGTCCTAAATGTTGTACCTTGTCGCTTGGTTTTGAATCCGAAGGGCCTGAAATTATGAGATGAAAGTATTTGATGTATTGTAACCAGAGGACATCTGTACTGGTAGAAGAACCATGACAATGCCGGATCGTCCAGCAGCGGTGTCTCGGCTGGCACACGCAGCTGGTTCATGCCTGTAGATGGCATTTAGTTACACACAGACTTTGTTCCATTTTGTCAGGTCCTGTCCAGTCTAGATTGTTGGCGGACAGGAGGAGTCCTCTGCTTCGTCCCCGGCGATCGTCGTCACCCTGCCAAGTGCCCCGTACACCGTACGAAGCTGTCTCGCTTTAAGTCGCTAGGTAAGATCTCCAACAGTTGGTTGGTAGGTGCTTCAGATGCGAACGCCTTAGCTTTTTCATTCAGCATGTTTCACCGATAGGGGGTGAGACCGTGAGAGGCTGAGAGCGTCATCGTTGTTGCACTCGACTCCAGATTTCAATAGAGAGATGACACTTTCAGCTGATTTCAGTGAAGCATAAAACAAATCTTCAGCTCAGATTCTTTTCAACCTTAGGTGCACAGTCCAATCAGATTGACGCGAGAGCTGCTGGGATTGCGAATTGTGGTTCGCTTTGGTGTCCTCGACTAATCCGCCATCGGGCTCCTTCCGTAGTCTTTTATGTTCTCTCTTTTTGAGCATTCTTGTATCTATCTCCTTTTTTTAACGGGGATTATCTCTTTGTTTGTAGCAAAGCTCTGTACTGTCTGCTCCGTTCTTCGGGGTTATATAATTTGTACCGCGCTCTAAACTGGATATCGCAAGGGCGTTCGACTCGCTATCTTTGGCCATTCCTTTTGGAAGTGTTGCGGAGACGAGGGTTTGGACCAAGGTTTTGCTCTTGGGTTGTGCTGATGCTTGCCACTGCAAATACGAGGGTTGTGGTGAATGGGTTTCCTGGAGAGCAAAATTTTCATGCCCGTGGTTTGCGGCAGGGTGACCCAGCGTCGCCACAATTCTTCATATTAATTATGGATGTGCTGACAGCGGTGTTTAATAAAGCAGAGGAGGTTGGGATATTCGAACCGCTGACTAGATGGGGCATCAGACACCGGATTTCTATCTACGCAGACGATGTGGCGATGTTCATCAGGCCTAGTGAAGGGGAACTCTCAGCTGCACATGCACTGCTGAGATGCTTTGGAGATGCATCAGGGCTAATAACCAATTTGGCCAAAAGCGCCATCATGCCAATCAAATGTGATACGGTGGCGCTAACGGAGATCCTGCCGGTGTTTCCATGTCAGATTGCTGAATTCCCTTGCAAGTATTTGGGATTGCCGCTATCGCCCAAAAGTCTAAGGAAAATGGACTGGCAACCACTTCTTGATGAATTGGCTCGTCGTCTGTCTACGTGGCGTACTGCTATGCTGACCGAAGGGGGGCGCCTGGTGTTGGTTACTTCCGTGCTAATGATGATATCCATTTATCATATGCTATCACTCGACCTGCCACCATGGGTTATCTTAACGATCAATAAGATTTATAGACGGTTCTTTTGGAAGGGATCTGAAGATGTCAGAGGGGGACATTGTAAGGTGGCCTGGGAGCAGGTTTGTAAGCCAAAGGCTCTGGGAGGGTTGGGCGTTCATAACCTACAGAAGCTCAACGATGCCTTGCGTATCAGATGGTACTGGTTGGAAAAGGTCGACCCTTTGCGTGCATGGAGTGGACTGCAGTTCAAATTATCAGCAAAGGCAGAAGCTATGTTCCTAGCGGCGACAGAATGTACAGTCGGTAATGGACAACTTACTTTGTTTTGGCGAGATCGATGGATTGATGGCAAGTGTGTCAAGGATATAGCACCAGACTTAATCCCATTTGTCTCACCACTGAGTGCCTTGCGCATGACAGTGAATCAAGAACATCAGGGGAACACTTTCAGTCCAAGCCATTGTTCAGTTCGTCAGACTTTGGCAAGCAGTTCAGTCCGTTCCCGCGCTTACAGCCGATCCAGACCAATTTAAATGGTTACTTTCGGAGAATGGACAGTACTCAGCTAAGTCAGCATATCTTGGCTTCTTCCTTGGACAAGAGCAAGCAGACTATGCGGATTTGATCTGGAGCAGTAGGGCTCCGT
Organism: Poa pratensis; assembly: GCA_947311845.1. Taxonomy (NCBI): domain Eukaryota; kingdom Viridiplantae; phylum Streptophyta; class Magnoliopsida; order Poales; family Poaceae; genus Poa; species Poa pratensis. The sequence continues at coordinate 7,758,295 of CAMZMU010000080.1, read as the reverse complement.
TGAAAGAGAAGCTGTTTATGTGGCTAGCGATCAGAAATCGATGCTGGACAGGTTCGAGGCTGATTGCAAAAGGATTACAAGGTCCCCTGCTCTGTTTATTCTGTGATCAACATGCAGAAACGATGGATCACCTTATGGTGCAATGCCCTTGTGCTAGATCAATTTGGTTCCGAGTGCTGTCGGAGGAGGGACTTGGGCAATTCACTCCACAACAAGACAGTACGCTGCAGGTTTGGTGGAGTCAGTTAGCTCGATGTCAACCAAAACCGAGAAGGAAATTCTTAGCCACGGTGGCCATTGCTTGCTGCAGGGTTATTTGGCTCGAGAGGAATTCTCGGAACTTTGAAGGAAAGTTTACTTCAGAAGATTCTATCATAGGTAGAATTAAAGAAGAAGTGCAGATCTGGTGCTTGGCCATGCGGGTAGCAGAGAGACGTGAGGAGTAGTTTTCAGTGTGTCCTCGCGCGGTGTGTGCGGGTTTGTAATCTGTAAGCTGTAACAACTCTTTCCAACCTTAATGTCATGACATGCAAGTCTTCCATGTTCTTGAAAAAATATTGGGTCTGGCATTCTGGAGACGGAGCTCTAGGGAGTTCGTTTTTTTTTAAATTCAAATTTGTACATGAAAGTTTCAAAAAAATTCGTACAAAAAATCCTAGATGCAAGACAATCATATACTATACTAGTGTGAAAAACAAAATCCAAAATTCGCTGCATCTGGGTTGGTGAACCGTGCATATTTTCAAAAACTTGATTTTTTGTCAGATTTGTCATTTTTGGGTAGTATAGATTATTACGAAGATTGCACTGAGATTTTGTACACTGGTAGAGTTCGGCATTATCTACTCGTAGAATTATTTTATGATTTTTGTAAACTTACAAATGTAAATTTTGTGGTTTTAAAAAAATGCACCCTGGAGCTCGGCCTCCATCTAAGGTTTCGGATATATACTACGGACTTTAAATCTTGGCCTACGCGATCGATATATCATACGATAAATGGGGTCTACTAATACATATGTATCATTTCGTAAATATCGTTTTTCATACATATCACCCGATATATCTATGACATGGCTGCTATTTGACCCGACATGTCCATCAATCTATATAAATATGTTGATGAAATGATTCTTTATCAAGAAAATTGTTAGAAATAACATTTGGGATTTACATTTTCAGTAAACTATCAAAATCATGCATTATAAATTGTACATGCACATGTAGAATGTACTTTTGATGTTATAGTAAATAATTTATAAGTATGCTCAAGCACTTACATTATTCATTTTCTTGTTCTAACAAGGCATGCTTTGAACAAGGAAAATAAAATAAAATAAACATACATATATTCTCCTATAAATCGTCTGATTTATCATCCGTTATGCCGAAGCCAAACCAATGGGGATCCGATATTTTATAACTCCTTTTGACGATATTTTGATCCTTGATACTACATATTCAGATTTTTTTTTTTTTTTTTTTTTTTTTTTTTTTTTTTTTTTTTTTTTTTTTTTTTTTTTTTTTTTTTTTTTTTTTTTTTTTTTTGCAAACGGAGCTTGGCTCTGATGGTTGGGTTCCCTGTGGTGGAACCAGCCCACCCAGGTTCAAGTCCTAGACTTGGCATGGGCGTTTGCATTTACCTGGATTTATCCAGGATTATTCGGCGCTATTCTTTCAGTGGTAGGTGACGTGCCCGTCAACAGCGAGGCGCCCGTGGTGACTTCGTCAACCTCAAGATCTGCCGACACCGTCCTTCAGAGGTGCTCATAGGGGTAGGGTGTGCGTGCGTGCGTTCATAGGGGTGAGTGTACATGCGTATTTGTGAGCGTCTGTGTTGTACTGTGTTCTCAAAAAAAAAAAAAAAAAAAAATATTCAGATTTTTTTTTTTTGCTGTGTGAATGAAAGTAATGAAACTAGGCAAAGCGTAGGGATGAAGTGAAGGATGAAAAAGATGCATATACAAAATCCGCAGAAGCGCGACACCGCAACGGCCGGGAGAAGCGGCCGCGCCCCTCACAAGCTTCGGCCTCGCAAGCTTTCCTCCTCTTCCCTTTGTCCGCCTCGCAAGCTTCGGCCCTCCCTCGATCCCCGCCGTCCCACGCCACCGCCTCTCCACCTCCAACCCCGCCGCCTCTCTCTGTACGCCCAGATCGCGAGGACCACGGGAACCCGACCGGCCGGCCGGGATGGCGTACGTGGACCACGCCTTCTCCCTCACCGACGAGGACGACCTGGTCGACGGCGCGACGGGGGCCCGGCCACGCGGCGCGCCGGTCAAGGAGATCGCCTTCGCCGCCGCGCTCCTCGCGTTCGGCGCACTCGGGGTCGTCGCCGGCCTCGTCATGGCCGCACACCGCGTCGGCGGCGACCGCTCCCACGGTGAGACGAACATATCTATCCACCCATACATCTATTTGTCTGTCCGCGATTGTGCTCTGAAGTTTCAGTTGATTCGTTGGGTGCTGTGCTGAACTGGGTAATTGGGATCGGCTGGTTTGTGAATGGCAGGGGCGGGGATTAGTTGGTGTAACCAGTGCCTGTTCTTTGTGTTTGCGTAATCTGAGAAGTTAAAATTCGTTCGTTTCTGCTGCTACGCGAATGCGATTGAAAAATGCTGGACTTCGTGATTGTCTGAAGCAACTGACTGACTGTCTTTCTCTGTCAGTTTGAGCCATTCCATGGAGTATATGATTACCCAGAACTGCAGTCATAGATACTAACTAGTCATTTGGCTGGGATGTGTGAACGTAATGTAGGTAGCATGCTGTGGGAGAGTATAGACCAAAATATACGAAGCAAATGGAATCATGGAGTGTACGACATGATGCAGTGAGTTATGAGGTCATGCACAAATACGACTCGGTTTGCTTAGTCCAGTCACCGGATACAAAATCCTTTTGCGTTGTGCGTGAATGCTAACCTCTTTAAGAGTACTTCGTACTATTTTGTTCTGAGGACTAGCATTTGTGCGTGCATCATTAGTACATAGCGAAATTTCTCGATATCTTTTACCCTTCCTGATGCTTATTGGCTCTGTTTTCCCTTTGGAAACAGGAGTTTTCTTTACAGTGCTGGGCGTAGTAATGTTCATCCCTGGGTTCTACTACACAAGAATAGCATACTATGCTTACAAAGGGTACCAGGGCTTCTCTTTTTCCAACATCCCTCCTATCTGAAGAAGCAGCGGCCAAACCTGTGGTTGGACCTTCTCGTTCAACACCCTGCTTATAAAGCATAAACATACTTGTATTTTCTCTTTGTACCCATAATATGGATTGGACACGTAGTTGTACATAGGAAAAGAGACCACAATAACAAGAAGCCATGACATTATGATGATTTCAAATGACAACTTGCTGATTACGCTTATGTGATAATGTGTGATGGTCAGTCTTGGCCTTCTGCTTGCTGTTCCCTTTTCTGATAGTATCACCCAGTGTCCAAAACTGTTCAATGTCATGCTGCTCTATCTCTGTTTGTTCTTGGGCTCCTAGAACTATTATAATGGCAACGATCTGTGAGCCTGTGATGCTGAACAGCTCCCTTGTTTGCACGATACCAGTTTTACCATGTTTTGCCTGCGTATTCAGGCCTTGTTCTGCTGGAGTGTTTTGGGGTGTTTGGGGGTGTATATTACCTAGTGTTTTCGGTGAAAACACTCCTCACACCCAAAACACTCCAATCCCTCCCAATCCCCTTCTCCACCAAAACCCTCCATCAGATCTAGTTGTTTGGTACAAGTGTTTTGCAGACAAGTGTTTCAGTGATGGGGGATGCCCAACCGGGTAGGCCCAGGACCCCGAGTCGGCCGTCAAGGCCGGGTGGCCCAAAGCCCACCCGATGTACATCTTCCAGGATACCGGGTCCCCGAGGATCCCGGTATGACGGCTCGGGGAGGCGGCAGCAGATATCTCCGAATCAGTCTGCGATTGTGTATCCCGAAGAGTGCGCTCCACGAAGCCGCACTTGTAGGCAGGGCTAGCGCCGCCAGCGGAACCCGTCATTCCCTGTAAACCCTAGCCGGCTCCCTATATAAAGCCGGCAAGGAGCAACCCTAGGGAGAGATCTCATTTTCCATAGCCTCCGGAGCACCCGCAAGCTCTGGTGCGCACACCATTGTACACCCCATTCAGATCCAAATACATACAAGCAGGAGTAGGTCTTTACCTCATACAGAGGGGCCGAACCTGGGTAAACTCTGCGTGTGCAACCTCTCTGTGAATCCTACGTCGCCTGGCTCACACCCGAGTTAAGCCACCCCGTATGGCATCTGCCGTGATTACCCCACGACAGTTGGCGCCCACCGTGGGGCCAGCGATCGCTGGAATTTACTTCATGGAGAGTCCTGAACCCGGCACTGGCGTCTACTTCAGCCCTCAAGCCATGTCGGGTCGCGGTGACATCGTCACCGGCAGCTACTTCGAGCACGGAGGGATCGGCTACGTCGCCGATCCACACACTTGGGGCAGGCCCAACTACGCCCCGATCACTCGCGCGATGGCTATCCCGTTCGGGACCGCCGTCACCGCCTACGTCGGCTTCTGCGGCTCGGATGAGGAAGGAGTCGCCAACAACTACGATGGTACTTCCTCCCCCGTCGACCCGCTTGACGAAGCCGCTGTCGACACCGCGGCTGCAAACCACTTTGCACCCGCCCCATCCGCCGAGACCGTCCAGATCTCGAACGACGACGACACCGGGTCGATCTTGCCCGTTCTCGACTACGAGTCGGAGGGCTCGACCGATCTGGCCTCGGACGGCACGGCAACACCCGCCCACATCTACATGACGGGCGAGGCGGCAAACTCTGCTGCCGCCAAACCTGCGGCAACAAACGCCGCCACAGCAGAGGCCAACGCGCAGAAGCAGCGCGACCAGGCACGGCGCGAGCAGGAGGCTCGCGAAAAGCAGCAACGCGACGAATCTCTCGCCGCCCTGCGAGGACAAGCAGGTCGGGCGGCTGACCCGCTCAGCACCCCGATCACGCCGGCGAACGTCGTCGACCAGGCGACACAGCTCGAGCAGCTGCGCCGGAAGATGGCCCTCCAGCAGGAGGAGATCCGCCAGAAGGAGCTGGAGGTCGATGCTCAGTCGACCGCTCTCTCCGCGGTCACTCGGCATCACAAAAACCGCAAGTCGCGGCTTAATCCTGATGCACCAACTCGCGCGCTCGACAACGCCTTCGCGCGCGAGACAGAGCTGGAAAGGCAGCGCGACGAGTGCCGCAGGGCCCAGCCCGGCGGCTCGAGTCAAGTTCCGCCTCAACCTCGCCCGACGATGCCGCCTCCGGCGCCGCGGCCTCCTCCGAACCCGGCTCGTCCTCAACCCCAGCCGCGGAACGACGACGACGCCGACCTCGCGATTTTCGGCACCCCAGTCGATTGCATGACTGCAGCCGCCTCTCTCTTCAAGAGGATCCGGGTCAAGGACAACCCCTATTGGAGCAAGGGTGCAAGCTGGTGGACAAGGCGCTGGAGCTGCAGGAGAACATGTCGCAATCTGACGGCAAGCTCTACTCCAGATCGCCACCCAGCGAGAAAACGGCCTCGGCACCACACCGAAGCCAGGGAAACAAGGGTTCCCCCAGGCGTGACGCTGCCCCACAGCCGCCACGCAGTCGGCACGAGGAGCCGGCAGTGTCGAGCAACGCGAGGGCTGGAGGCAACCCGCCTCGGCTCGCCCGCAACGACGCCCGGCACACCATCAACAACAACCAGGCGCAGGCGCTCCAATCACTCCGCTCCGGATCTACGCCACCACCTCAACGACAAGCGCGCCGAGGCGACGCGCAACAACAACGACGACGACGACGTCGGCCCTAGATGCTTTGGACCCGCCATCAGAGGCGAGCGTTTCCCTAGCAGCTTCAAAGGACCGAGAGAGGCGCCCAAGTACAACGCTGCCATGAACCCGGAAACTTGGGTCCAGGACTACTTGGCCGCCATGAGCATCCAGAACGCGTCTTCGCTCTGTTGTGCGCGCTATTTTCCTCTCATGCTTGAGGGAACGGCTCGCACTTGGCTCAACAACCTCCCCAGGAACAGCGTCAACTCCTGGGGCGAGTTGAAGAGGCTCTTCATCACCAACTTCGAGGGGACCTGCAAGCGCCCGGCCACGGTCGAGGACCTCAAGCGCTGCGTCCAGAAGGAGGGCGAGTCCACTAGAAAGTGGTATCGCCGAGTCGCCGACCTCATCAACTCGGCAGAACACCTCAGCGTCGACACGGTGCACTCCCACCTGAGGACAACACCACCTTCGAGTCGCTCAAGCAGAAGCTGCGGCGCTCGCACAAGGGTGACATGACGATGGGCCAGCTACTCGCCATCGTGCACAAGTACGCCGAGTCCGACGTCACCAAGGACGACTCCGAGGAGGACGACGACGAGAAGAAAGGCGGCAAAAACAAGAGCAAGGCCAAGCACTCCAGCGCTCATAAACGCAAGGGTGACGGCGGCTCCGAGCTTGTAGCCGCCACGGCTGCGGGGGGCCGCGGCTTCAAGAGCCAACGCGGCAACTTCCCGCGAAAGAAGCTCACCGCCACGGAGATCTGGCCATGCCGTGTAGGTATCATAGCCTACCCGGCAAGCCAGCCGGCCACACCACTGACGAGTGCAGCTGGACTGCAGAAATCGTCAAGGCCAAGACCGGTGCCAAGAAGCGGGCACCCGACGGAGACGACGACGGTGAGCAGCAGCAGGGCATGCCTCCCACTGCCGGCTTCATGGGCCACACCTTCGTCGGCCTCGATTCCAGGCGGGAGGAGAAGGTCATACGGCGCGCCGTCCACGCGACTCTGCCAGACGTGCCCCAGTGGCTCGACTGGTCAGAGCAGCCGATCACATGGAGCCGTCAAGACCACCCGCCCCGCGTCGATTACCCGGGCAAATTCGCTCTGGTGGTCGCGCCCCAGGTCAAGGGCTACATCTTGACCAAGACATTGATGGACGGGGGTCGAGCATCAACATCCTCTACTACGAGACGTTCCAACGCATGAAATTGCGTGACGAACAGCTAGTACCCACCATCACCACCTTCCACGGCATCGTCCCGGGAAAGAAGGCCTACCCGCTAGGCAAAATCGCACTCGACGTCGTCTTCGGCACCGCCAAGAACTTCCGGCTCGAGAAGATCTGGTTCGAGGTGGTGAACTTCCGTAGTTCCTACCATGCGATCCTCGGGCGACCCGCCTTTGCCAAATTCATGGCAAGGCCCTGCTACGCCTACCTGAAGATGAAACTGCCGGGTCCGAACGGCATCATCACTGTACACGGCGACGTCGACCGCGCCATCGAGTGCGAAAAGGGCAACGCCGTCTTTGCCGAGTCCGTCATCGCCACGGAGCAGCTGGAGCAACTCAAGCTGCAAGTCGACCCCAACGACATGACCATCGTCAAGAAGCCGACTCTGGACTCACGCGACAAGTTCCAGTCGGCACAGGAGACCAAGCGCATCCCGCTGGTCGAGGGCGACTCCTCCAAGACGGCGGTGATCGGCTCGCACATGGACGTCGCATAGGAAAGCGCGCTCTGCGACTTCCTCCGTGAGAATCGGGACATCTTCGCATGGAAACCATCTGACATGCCAGGCGTCCCGAGGGAGCTCGCAGAGCACAAGCTCAACGTTGACCCCAAGCTGAAGCCAGTGAAGCAGTTCCTGCGTCGCTTCACTGGTGAGAGACAGAAGGCTATTGGCGAAGAAATAGCCCGGCTCCTAGCTGCCGGGTTCATCGCCGAAGTCATACACCCGGAATGGCTTGCCAACCCGGTGCTCGTTCTGAAGAAGAACGGAACATGGCGGATGTGCATCGACTACACCGGCTTGAACAAAGCCTGTCCCAAGGATCCATTCGCATTGCCACGCATCGATCAGCTGATCGACTCGACGGCAGGGTGCGAGGCGCTATGCTTCCTCGACGCCTACTCCGGGTACCACCAGATCAAGATGGCGCCCGAAGATCAGGAGAAGACGTCTTTCATCACGCCCTATGGCGCGTTTTGTTACGTCTCCATGCCCTTCGGCTTGAAAAATGCCGGAGCGACTTACCAGCGGTGCATACAGAACTGTTTGCACGAGCAGATCGGCCGCAACGTCCACGCATATGTGGACGACATCGTCGTCAAGTCCAAGCTGAAGACAGACCTGATTGCCGACCTCACGGAGACATTCACCAACCTCCGCAAGTACAGGATAAAGCTCAACCCGGAAAAATGCGTCTTCGGCGTACCCGCGGGCAAGCTCCTGGGCTTCATCGTCTCCGAGCGAGGCATTGAGGCCAACCCAGAGAAGATCAAGGCGATCGAAGCTCTGAAGAAGCCGGAAAACCTCCGGGACGTGCAGCGGCTCACAGGCTGTGTCGCTGCCCTCAGCCGTTTCATCTCACGACTCGGCGAGAAGGCCATGCCCTTGTACCGGCTCCTCAAGAAGTCGGACACGTTCACCTGGAACGACGAGGCAGACGCCGCCTTGACGGCACTCAAGAAGACGTTGGCCGAGGCGCCGATCCTCGCATCTCCACTAGAAAAGGAGCCGATGCTCCTCTACATCGCTGCGACCAACCGAGTCGTCAGCGCGGTGGTCGTCGTCGAGCGCAAGGAGGAAGGCCACGAGCAACTGGTCCAGCGGCCAGTTTACTACGTCAGCGAAGTCCTGACGGATTCGAAGCAACGTTACCCGCACTACCAAAAACTTGTATATGGTGTTTTCTTTGCTTCAAGAAAATTGCGACATTACTTCATGGGCCACCCGATGACGGTGGTCAGCTCATCTCCCTTAGCTGAAATAATCCGCAATAGAGAGGCAACTGGGCGCGTCGCCAAATGGGCCTCTGAGCTGCAGCCTTTCGGCCTCAGCTACGCAGCCCGCACTGCGATCAAGTCGCAGTCACTATCCGACTTCCTCGTCGACTGGATGGAGACACAGTTGCCGGCTCCAACCTATGAAGCCGGCAGATGGACCTTGTTCTTTGACGGGTCAAAGATGTATGAGGGCTCGGGGGCTGGAGTCGTCCTCACTTCTCCCCAAGGCGACAAGATGCGATATGTGCTGCAGATACACTTCACGTGCACTAACAACGTCGCCGAGTACGAAGCCCTCCTACATGGCCTACGCGTGGCCAAGGAGATGGGAGTTAGCCGTATCAAATGTTACGGCGATTCCGACCTCGTCGTTCAGCAAACGATGGGGACCTGGGATGCAAATGATCCCAACATGGCGGCTTACCGCCGGCTCGTCGATCAAGTCGGCGGCCACTTCGCCGGCATGGAGCTGGAGCACGTCGACCGAAGGAAGAACGAGGCGGCTGACGCACTCTCTCGCTTCGGGTCTAAGCGGGACCGAGTCCCACCCGGCGTCTTCCTCGACCACCTGCACAACCCGTCGGTACGCCCGCCGGCCGAAGTCGACATCGCCAACCCGCCATCATCAGATGCAATTCTGGTGGCGGTAACCCAAGAAACAAACGACTGGAGGGAACCCTACATCGAGTTCCTCACCACCAAAAAGCTGCCAGCCGACGAGGTCCTAGCACGGCGAGTCGTGCGCCGGGCCTCAGCTTACGCCATCATCAACAGCGAGCTCTACAAACGCAGCACATCGGGAGTTTTCCTCCGCTGCGTCGAGCCGGAAGAGGGAAGGCGCATCCTTCATGAGATCCACTCGGGAGATTGCGGCCACCACGTCGGCGCTCGCAACCTGGTCGCCAAGGCGTTCAGGCACGGTTTTTTCTGGCTCTCTGCTCATCAGGATGCAGTCGACATCGTCCGTCGGTGCATCGGGTGCCAGAAGTACGCCCGGCAGGATCACCTACCCGCCGCGGCTCTGAAGACCATCCCTCTGACATGGCCATTCGCAGTCTGGGGAATAGACATGGTGGGCAAGTTCAAGACAGCTCGCGGTGGCATGACACATTTGCTCGTCGCAGTCGACAAGTTCACCAAATGGGTCGAAGTTGAACCTATCAAGAAACTCGACGGCAAGACCGCAACCAAGTTCCTCCAGAAGCTCATCTTCCGATTCGGCTACCCGCACAGCATCATCACTGACAACGGTACAAATTTTGCCGAAGGAGAGATGAAGGCCTTCTGCAAACAAAAAGGCATCCGTCTCGACTTGGCGTCCGTCGCCCACCCGCAATCAAACGGGCAGGCGGAAAGAATGAACCAGACAGTGCTAGCCGGGATCAAGCCGCGACTTCAAGTTCCACTGGAGCGAACACCGGGTTGCTGGCTGGACGAGCTACCAGCCGTACTCTGGGGCATCAGAACGACTCCAAACCGTTCCACCGGCTACACGCCATTCTTCATGGTGTACGGGGCGGAAGCCGTCATGCCGACCGACCTCGAGCACGACTCGCCTCGGGTCGCCCTCTACAACGAGGAAGAAAATGAAGAAGCCCGCCTGGTCGGCGTCGACCTCCTGGAAGAAGCTCGCGAACTCGCACTCTCCAGGACGGCGATATATCAGCAAAGCCTGCGCCGCTACCACAGCCGCCGGGTTAGAAGTCGCTCTTTCCAGGAAGGCGACTTGGTTCTTCGGCTCATCCAAAAGTCGAAAGGGATGCACAAGCTCTCGGCACCATGGGAAGGACCGTTCGTCGTTAGCAAAGCGATGGGCAACGGCTCCTACCACCTCGTCGACTTGCGTGAGCCGAACAAAAGCTCCAAGTCGGAAGAGGAGACCAAGCGTCCATGGAACATCAGCCTGCTTCGCCCCTATTATACATAGTATCCATTGTAATACTGTGTAATCAATCAAGGAAATAAAGTCGATACACACCCGGCACGCTCGGGGGCTATCGTTTCGATTCAATTATGCTTTCGAGTCTTTATTCTTCCTACTCACACGTTATATGATTGATGGGTTGTCAAAGAGAGCCGGATGCCACGATGCGCGGCTCACCACTGGACCCCCTGCTCACGAAGCAAAATCACAAAAATTGTTGTTTTCTCCCAAGTCGTCAGCTACCCGCACAAAGTGAAGAAGTAGTGCAGCCGGTTCAAACCTAACTTGACAATGAAGCCGCACTCGGACTTTGTCACCATGGGTACCGCGCGCGTCACGAAAAAATCACGCGAAGCACACTTGGCGAGGTCGCACGATCGACTAGCTTACAAAACAAGCGAAAAACAAACAAAGTGACGGAAAGCGCACAAAAAACAAGCATGGGAGTGCCAAAAACAAACATTAATAAGCCGCAGAGGCGCACGCTGAAACGCGACCCGGCACATATCATACTTGTTTCATTACATAATATTTTTCGCCCGCAGGCGACAAACCCTAACTACTTCAAAATAACCCCTCTTTTGAAAGCAGGGGAGCAAACTTCAAGACGGAGGAGCCGCCCGAGCAGAAGACGTCGACGCCTCGTTCGTCGCAGCCGGCGGTGGCAGAGCTGAAGCCCTTTCGAAAAGGTACTCCGACGCCGGCTCCCTGTCCGCCACCTCGCCAAGGTCGTTGCCCTCAGGCACCACGTCGAAGACGAAGTCGTCGTGGTCGACCATCTTGGCAGCCCGGCAGGCGTAAGGGGCGCAGTACTGGAGCACCGGCTGCAGATCGATCTCCCGGCCGCTGCTATCGGTGGGGATGCTGGCCGTGATCTTGTCCACGTTCGTCTGCCTATACCGGCCTCGCACAAGCCCGAGGGCAATGCACGCGCCGGCTCGGGCCGACGACTCCCGCACCCAGGTGATCACCTGGGGCATCAGCTCCAGAACCCGCAACACCTTGCAGACGGGTGCGGGGACGCCTTCCTTGGGCGACAGCATCTGGACGACCTTGCTGGCCCGGCCGTGAACGTCACGGGCGAAGACTCCGAGCCGGTGGACATGCTCCGAAGCCGTCAGGCCAGCCGTCTCCTCGCCTGCTCAACAAAACAAAAATCAACAACAAGGCCACAAGTCAAGTAGGCACAAACTGCAAGGGTCGCATGAAATCTTTACCCCAGATGCCAACGGCGAGGGTGGCAAGCCGCTCGGTCAGCTCCTTCATCTCGCGCTCAGCCTCGCCGGATTTGCGCTCGAGCTTCTCGAGGTCCTCGCCGTACCCCTTGGTCGCCTGGGTGAGGGCGGCGTCCGCCTCCTCCTTCTGCTTGCTGAGCCGCTCGCAGGATTCCTGCACCGCGGCAAACGCCTGCGTGTGCCGGCTCTCCTGCGCGGCCAGCAGTTGCTGGTGCTCAGCGACGGAGATGAAGCCGTCGCGCGCCTTCTTCAGCTCCTCCTGCAGGCGGCGGGTCTCCTGCTGTTCGGCTTCGAGGAGCCAGGACAGCTCCTGCAGTTCACAAAACAATAAACAATCAAGAAGAGGCATGGGGGCTACGCCACGGGTTACCTCTACACCAACATTTGCTAACCCGGGGGCTAGCCCCAACAAAAAAAAAAAATAATACGCCGGGTCAGGAACCCGGGGGCTACGTTCCGAGTGGCATACACACCCGCCACCGGCCTGCCTCTACATCGACATTGGCAAACCAAGGACTACTATTCGCCAAACTTTGCATCCAGAAAACTATGAAGACCCAAGCCGCTTTCTACGAACGCGACTCGGGCCTTGGGGGCTACATATACGCTACGGACGCAACAGGTGCAAGAAGGATTCTACGTACCTGGTGCGCATCCATCGCTGTCTGGATGGCGGCTCGGAAGTCAGGCCGGGCGCAGATGCACCCGGGACGGAGCTCGGGGGCTGGGCAGTCAGCCCACCCGACGAGGAAGCCGTCACGGTGGCGCGGGTCGTCGTCACCACCAGCGCCGTCTCCGGCTGAGGCGTGGCACCCATTGTGCCAGCCGGCACGGCGTCATCCACAATAACTTCGTCGCCTCCGCCGGTGGAAGGCGGAGGACTCGGCGCTCTCGTGGTCGGCTCCGCGACGTGCGCGGCAGGCTCCGCCCGCTGGGAGTCGCTCTCCAGCGCGTCCTCCATGTCACTGAGGGACGCGTCCTCAGCCCTGCGACACTCGCACGGGTCAAACTCAAGATAGCGTTTCCAGTGGAACTTTGGATGAGGATCAGCAGCAGACCTGTCACCCGCAGGTGGAAGAGTTGAGGTCCGAACTCCTCGGAAGCGAGGCGCAGGCGGCGAGTCGGCGCGAGCCCTCGCAGGGATGTCCCGCAAGGCCTTCTGCCTCCGCTCGGCAACGACAGCCCCAGCCGATCGCTCCGGTGGCGGCGGCGTCGGGTTCGCCGACTTGGAGCGCTTGGAGTTGGGCCCGGCGTCCTCAGCCGCAGGCCTACGCCTCCGCCGGATGCGGAGCGGCTGATCATCTTCATCATCTTCTTCAGCAGGCGCCGGGTTCTTGGACCCGGCGCGTTCTTCTCTTCCTTCTTCTCCTTCCTCCTCATCCTCAGACAGGATGGGGATCGGTTGGCGGGAGGAGAAGGCGGCTTCGTTGCCCATGGTGGCGCTGTCGGCTTCGTCGTCAGAGTCGCGCTCGACGACGTCGTTGGGGCCGGCAAGCACCGTGGGAGCGTCTCCGCGGATCGGAGGCAACCCAACAAGCGATCGAAACTCCTGAATTCGACAAAGCAGGAAGGATCGGTATAAAAAGACCAAGAAAAGGAAAGTGTTTCGAATCGTCAAGCAAAGGGACTCACCTCAGGAGCCGGATGCTTGGCGGAGTAGGCCTCCAGGCCGCCCACGATCCACTCGGGGCCGGTGGACCGTGACACGCTTCATCCGCAGCGTGAATTGCTCTACCGACTCGAACAATGTCGGGTCATGGCGCTGCGGGTCCTTCGTCCCCTTGTACTCGCAGATCAGCGAGGGCCGGTGCTGCAGAGGTGCGATCTTCCTCTTCACCCAAGTGGCGATGAGGTTCAGACCCGTCAGCCCTCCGTTCTTCAGCTCCTGAAGCCGCGCCATCAGCCGGCGCACCATGGGCAAGTCGGCGTCGCGCGGCAGCTCCTGAGATTGCGAGGCCGGCTCGGCGATGGCGAGAAGCAGGGGATCCCGATCTCGCCGTCAGGCGCCGGCTCCCGCATGTAGAAGCCCGACTTCCTCCAATACACTTTGGAGGGGAGGCCGAGATCCAGGTAGTCGACGTCGCCGCGGACCTGGAAGTTGAGGCCGCCGCAGGGCGCCATGTCGCCACCCTTCCCCAGTTTGCCGTGGAAGATCCACAGCCACAGCGGGAAGAACGGGGCGCACCCGAAGTAGCCCTCGCACAGGGTGACGAAGCAGGCGAGATGGAGGATCGAGTTGGGCGTCAGGTCATGCACCTGAAGCCCGTAGAAGTCCAAGAATCGCCGGAAGAACTCCGACGTGGGGAAGCCCAGCCCGCGCTCGAGGAATGCGAGGAAGGCGACGAACTCGCCCGGCGACGGCCGCGGGCGAGGATCCGCGGAGGCGATGCGCCACCGACGCTCCGACGCCGGCGGCAACAAGCCCTCGTTGGCGGCTTGCTCCAGCGCCTGCGCCGTCACCGACGACCTCTCCCACTTGTTCTTGGGCGCCACCATCTTGGCCGGAAAGAGGCGGAGGAGCAAGAGTGTCCAATGGCTGCGGCGGCGATGCGGCGAAGATCTCAGGCGCGAGCTGCTCGAGAAAGTGGCGGCGAGCGCGAGAAGAAATGGAGGATGAACTCACCAGCCGCACTCCCCTGCCGTTTTAATAGGCACGGTGAGTGGAGCCGTTACCGCAGTAAATGGCGCCGCCCACGTCGTCCACGTCGCCCACTATCGCCACGTCGCACGACGCCTCGATTCCCGCGCGACGCCTCGGTTTCCACGGGAGCGTGCCGAAAAATGCGGCTCAGATTCGGCCACGTCGCTCTGTCACGACGTTGTGGACCGATGGATCGGGCGCGTGCGGGTCAAGAGCGTCATCATTGCCACTGCTCCATCCCGAGGTGGAGGCAGTCGATGCGCCGTCAAGTCCCATCAATCGACTCGGCGCCAGACGACAAACACTACAGGACAAACGGTCAAAGATGCCGTGACGTCAGACGGAGAAGGCGAGGAGACAACCCGCACCGAGGCGAGTCGGGATGGCAAACGTCCCGACGGGCACAAGCCGGCATCAAACAAAAACTTGAGTTAGACCGGCGTTAAAAGCCAAAATCCACCACTCCGAGCCGTTGTTTTCTTTTCTCTGTTTCAGGAGTTCGTTCAACGACACGACCCGGCAATTCGCAAGACGAAGACCAAGCCGGAACGAGTCCCTGACGAACTCGGGGGCTAATGATGGGGGGATGCCCAACCGGGTAGGCCCAGGACCCCGAGTCGGCCGTCAAGGCCGGGTGGCCCAAAGCCCACCCGGTGTACATCTTCCAGGATACCGGGTCCCCGAGGATCCCGGTATGACGGCTCGGGAGGCGGCAGCGATATCTCGAATCAGTCTGCGATTGTGTATCCCGAAGAGTGCGCTCCACGAAGCCGCACTTGTAGGCAGGATAGCTAGCGCCGCCAGCGGAACCCGTCATTCCCTGTAAACCCTATCCGGCTCCCTATATAAAGCCGGCAAGGAGCAACCCTAGGGAGAGATCTCATTTTCCATAGCCTCCGGAGCACCCGCAAGCTCTGGTGCGCACACCATTGTACACCCCATTCAGATCCAAATACATACAAGCAGGAGTAGGTCTTTACCTCATACAGAGGGGCCGAACCTGGGTAAACTCTGCGTGTGCAACCTCTCTGTGAATCCTACGTCGCCTGGCTCACACCCGAGTTAAGCCACCCCGTATGGCATCTGCCGTGATTACCCCACGACATTCAGCAACAATTAAAAATGTGATCTTTTTCACAGAATCATAGCACATAAAAACTGATCTATTTTCACAGTATTTGACCCACTTAAATCTACAAATTTATCAAGTCGAATATGCACAATTATAACAGACAGATATTCACAAAACATATTTACAAACACACAGAACTGTAGCTTGATACTACAGCAGGTCCCCAAAACTTAGAAACGCTTGAAATAAGACTAGTATTTCAAGCATCTAAGCTCTAACAACAAAACTATCAGCTTCCTTCCATGGAAGGGTGATCCTCTCAGCAAATTCCCCTTGACATCAGCATAACATTCAGCTCATACCTGCACAAAGATTTACTACCAGATCAGAATAATGCATAATGTTGGTCGATGTGTGTAAAAGAACATAGAACAATTTCGATCACATATAGTAGATGACAGAATAAAATTGTAGTTCCTGCTCGTAGATTAAATATTTGCAGCTAGCCAGCTAGTACTGATATAGTAACACGATAAAATCTTCCATTTCTTAAGAGTATATATAAGAGAGCACTTTCAGATATGATCAAGCAGATGCACTAAAAAGTATTGATGTTTCAGCTAATGCAGAGCACAAGTGGTGATAGGCACTACTTCCAAATTTCAACTTGCCATTGCTACCGAAGAGATGTATCTTTTACGAAACCATACACATCAAACCGACTAACAGTACGAAACTGAACTCACCCATCTCATAAAATATGTCTAGAGATATATGAAACGCTTCTACAGATGGCTAGAGATTACTTTGGACTGAATATCACACTTGCAGCAAGTCACCAACGAAGATTGTTGCTAGTTTAAAGTAAGTTTTTTAGGCCAAAGCTGCCAATCCAATAGATACTATTTTCTATGCATGCCACATGCATTGATGCCATACACCATGCAACTAGAATGCTCTTGCGCTACATAACAATACGTGATACAGTTTCAAAGATATTGTATCCTGCTAGTTTCAAGGATTTCTAACTAAACCATATATACCTTACTGGCCTGCAGACTATTTCAGCAGATTTCTACCTATCTAGTACAGCAATGCAAGTGAGACGATTTCAGTAAAACAGGGAACATAAATAAGATATGCGAAAAGCCTAGCCTACACAAGTTAATCTGGCTCACATCATATCATCAGAGGGTTAGCTTGAATGGTCATTATTTTCAGCTCTACATCTTTGCTGACTACATTGATCATTTTTTTTCTAAAGATTTCATAAAACCAACAACTGTGATGGAAAATTCAGGACAAAACTATCCTAGCTTGCACCTGCTACTACCAGTAACTAGACACGAAAACAACATCAACAACTGCACCAGTTTATATATCCTAGCAACCTCACCAGTGTACTACAGCATAAATATGTGAGACACATCACTTGCATCCCTTGTACACTAGCTGCTAGCATCATGAAGTAACACACTTTGACAGCAGCACCTGCTGATGTTACAAGATCAGATATCAATCACCTAAACCAACAGATAAAAATGAAGAAGAAACCAACAAAACCTGAAAGCATTACAAGATAGCTCCATAGACAGAAAACTGGATATAGCAATAGGGGACACAATGTGCGAAAAACAGAGAGATTAGATGCATTACAGTGTGTAACATGTATATCTCTCTCTTTCTAGGTATCTCAAGTTATTTTGCAGCTGATTTAGTACTCCTAGCTAG
Organism: Poa pratensis; assembly: GCA_947311845.1. NCBI lineage: Eukaryota > Viridiplantae > Streptophyta > Magnoliopsida > Poales > Poaceae > Poa > Poa pratensis. The sequence continues at coordinate 7,740,893 of CAMZMU010000080.1, read as the reverse complement.
TATATCATTTTTTTCGTTTCTACTGTTAGAGATCTCGATGGTGTTATGAGTGAGTAACTGAATAACAGTTCGATGCTGAAGATAGCCTCATTCAGGCTTGCGATGCATCTGTTTTGCAGTAGATCAATCACTAATCTATTGTATAAAACGAATAACTAAGGACAAAAATTGGTGTTCCACGGGGAGCAAGAAGAACATGATAGTGCTGCCATATGCTGGGCTAATCGAGAACTCGTAATTCATCCTACACAATCATATGAAAACCCTAGACACTCCGATTGACACCTAGTACTAGATCAAGAGAGGAGGGACGAGGCGGAAGACGTACCTGAGAGAAGTCCATGATTCCACCGGAGAAGGAGAGCTGGAAGAGCTGGGCGCGGTGGTGCTGAAGGGCGGCGTCTGGATCGTCGGCGGCGGCGGGATCGAACATGGCGTCACGGGAACGAGGGAGGGAGGCGCCGGAAGCGGAGGAAGAAATCTAGGTCGGGGCAGAAGTAGGCGGTGGCGCCGGCGGAGGGGACGAGCATCTTCGTCGCCGCTGCGCCGCCAGAGCTGCGCTTGGCTCGCGACACGGCAAAACGCGAGTACCCCCCGCGTCTTCGATCCACTCCAACCCGACGTGGTTCCACGGGTTTTTCCGGGCTCAGCCCTACCGAACCCGGCCTGCCAAACAGATTCGGGGTGTTTTCTGGTGTCTTTATTTGGACCGGGAATTTACACGGAAAGATCGGCCCATACTCGCCTGCCAAACGAGGCCTCACGAATGAGTAGAAAGAGACCGTGTACGTCTCTGATTTCGGTTTCTGTTACCACACGATCTCTTTCCAGGGCAAATCACCGTATATTCCCTTTTAAAATCGTGGAGGCTCAGTTGGGTTCTTGACTTTGTATAGGCTACGAATCAGAGTCCTTTTCTAGGTATGCGTCCGTTTTGGCCGGCTCTCTATCTAGGCTTAAATGTTGAGCAGAAGGCTTTCGTCCAATGCCAAAGCAATAATTATCGTCCTCTCCTTCTAAAAAAACTTGGGGTGTTACTGCTGCTACCATCGCGTCACCGATGATGCTGCTGCCGTAGTTGCCGGACGATGTGATCTCCGAAATACTCTCCTGGGTGCCGGTGAGGCCAGCGTGCAGGTTCCGATGCGTGTCCAAGGGGTGGCACGCGCTCATCTCCGGCCCGGCTTTCCTCACCACGCACAAGACCCGCTCGGAGCCATTGCTCCTTTCCATCTCCTACTCCAATTCCGACTCCTTTAGTGATTTTGATTTGGCTTTTATTAAATCATGCTGCCCAAGGGAGTTCGATGAATTTGTTTATGTTCCCTCCAATGGTGCTTCGGGTGGGCTTATTGTTATTTGGAAAAGTTCGGTTTTTTCTGGTAGGTGATGCACTGTGAACCGTTTGCTCTTTCGGTTTATTTCACCTCAAAACAGGATAACTTTTCCTGGACACTTGTTAATATCTATGGGCCTTGTTCGGGTGATCTGAGAGATGATTTTGTGAATTGGTTTTACAATCTAGCAATTCCAGATGAGGAGGACTGGTTAATTTGTGGTGATTTTAATTTCATACGTTCTCCTGAGGATCGAAACAAACCTGGTGGAGATGTCGATGACATGTTACTTTTTAATGACTTAATCAGAACCCAAAATCTGACAGAGTTACCAATAAAGGGAAGAAGCTTCACTTGGAGTAATATGCAACAGGACCCTTTATTAGAGCAGCTGGATTGGTTTTTCACATCGCTGCATTGGTCGACATCATACCCCAACACTGTTGTTAATCCACAGGGCAAGCCTACCTCTGATCATACACCGTGTGTGGTTTCTATTCAGACTTCTATCCCGGCTTGCAAGTTATTCAGATTTGAGAATTTTTGGACAGCACACACTGGTTTCCTTCAGACTGTTGCTTATAGCTGGAACAAGCCAACTCATAAGAAAAACAGTGCTGCAAACCTCAATGCAAAACTAAAGCGTTTGAGGTATGATTTGAAATTCTGGAGCAAGAATATATCTCGTTTGACGGTCTGCATTGAAAACTGTAACAAAGCTCTTCTGGAACTTGATAATTTGGAGGACAGAAGAGGCCTCACTGTACCTGAGGCCAATTTCAGAAGAATTATAAAGGACCATCTCCTGAAATTACTTGATTATCAAAAGCAGTATTGGAAAAAGAGATGCACCATAAGATGGACTAAATTTGGAGATGAAAACACCAAGTTCTTTCATGCAATGGCAACTGATAGATACAGGAGAAATTCTATTGCTCAGCTTTCTCTACCTGATGGAACTCAGGTGACCTCTCATGCTGATAAAGAGGAACTCATTTATACATCCTTCAAGGAAAGGCTTGGAACCTGTCAGAACCCTGTCATGGGTTTTGATCTTGCTGATCTTATTGAACCAATCGAAGGACTTAGCTGTCTTTCTGCTCCTTTCTCTCATGAGGAAATTGATACAGTGGTTAAGGAGATGCCAGCAGATAAAGCCCCAGGACCTGATGGTTTTAATGGTCAGTTCCTAAAATCATGCTGGCACATAATTAAAGAAGATATTTATCTTCTCTGTCAGGAGTTTCATGAGGGGAAACTGAATCTGGAAAGCATTAATACAGGCTATATCACCTTGATCCCCAAAGTTGGCTCTCCTGCAACAGTAAATGATTTCAGACCGATCACTCTTTTGAATTGTTGCCTCAAGCTGATCACCAAGCTCCTGGCCAATCGCCTGCAGAAAATAGTTCTCAAAATTGTCCACAAAAATCAATATGGATTTCTGAAAGGCCGAACAATTCAAGATTGCATCGCCTGGGCCTTTGAATTTATACACCAATGTGAAACATCAAAGAAAGAGATACTGCTGCTGAAATTAGATTTTGCCAAAGCCTTTGACACCATTGATCACAGTGCTATGATAAAAATCATGAAGCAAATGGGTTTTGACTCAAAATGGCTACAATGGATAGAATCAATTTTCAGCTCTGGCATGTCCAGTGTGTTGCTTAATGGTGTCCCTGGTCGACAATTTCATTGTAAAAGAGGAGTTAGGCAGGGTGACCCTCTCTCACCTCTGATTTTTGTCCTGGCTGCGGATTTGCTCCAATCAGCTATCAATAGAGCTTTCCGTGATAACTTGCTTCAGGCTCCCTTCTCTCCTGATTTTGGAATGGATTATCCAGTGGTTCAATATGCAGATGACACCATTGTAATCATGCCTGCTTGTTCTGACCAAGTGGTGAAAATGAAGGAGATTCTTGACACTTATGCTCAGTCTACTGGACTGCACATCAATTACCACAAATCAGTCATGATTCCTATTAATACACCACAGCAACAGGCGTCTGATCTTGCAGCTATTTTTGGGTGCGTTATTGGCACAATGCCATTCACCTACCTAGGCCTTCCCCTTGGAACTACCAGACCAACTGTTTATGATCTCATGCCTTTAGTGGACAGAATTGAGAGAGCTATGTCTGCAAACTTCATGATGATGACATACAGTGGGAGAGTGACAGTGATCAACACACTACTCACATCAATAGCCACTTTCACTATGTGTGCACTAAAGGTGCATCCCAAAATTCTAGAGCACATCGATAAGATCAGAAGGCACTGCCTGTGGAACAAGAAAACAGAGGATGGAGAACATTGCAATTCTCTGATAGCATGGGATAAAGTGTGTAGACCCAAGAATAAAGGTGGTATGGGAGTATTGAATCTGAAAATTCAGAATGAAGGGCTTTTGCTTAAATACCTTCACAAATTTTATATAACAAGCTGGATACCCCTTGGGTCACACTTGTTTGGAACACCTACTATGTTGATAAGGTGCCCCATTCCACTGACTTATGTGGATCTTTTTGGTGGAGAGATGTTTCTAAATTGTCACCGATTTATAGAGGTATTTCACAATGCACAATCGTGACAGGAGATACTATTCTGTTCTGGAAAGACCCTTGGAAGGATCAGCTGGCTTCTGTCTCCTATCCTAGAGCTTATTCCTTCACTCTTAATGAGGATGTCTCAGCTAAAGAATTTCTCTCAGCAGAAACACTTGGTGCTAACTTCCATTTACCTCTATCTGCCCAAGCACTCCAGGAACTGCGACAAGCACAGGATGATACTTCACATATTATTCTGGATAATTCAGCCAAGGATCAATGGGCTTATGTGTGGGGTTCTGACCAATACTCATCAAGCCAATACTACAAATTTTGCTTCAGAGAGATCATACCCCATGAGTCTTTTTCCTGGATTTGGAAAAGCAAGAGTATACCCCGAATAAAATTCTTCTGCTGGCTGCTTTATCTGATAGGTTAAATACAAGGAATATGTTGAGAAGAAGGCACTATCATGTGGGGAACACATTTAATTGCACTATGTGCAGTGCTGGGGTTGAGGAAACGGTGGAGCATCTCTTCTTTCATTGTGACTTCAGTAAGGATTGTTGGGCCAAATTGAACTTCCCCCTCTCAAATGATGAGATAGCTCACAGATTAGACTTGATATCTTTCTCCAATAGTAATTGGACGCGGCTTATGTTTATGGATGTCTTTGCTACATCTGCTTGGAGCATCTGGAAGGAGAGAAACAACTTCTATTTCAATGGGATTACCCCTTCCATCTCCTCTTGGGCAGCCCGCTTCAAAGAGGACTTTAGACTCCTTGTCCATAGGACGAAGGAGAATAAACATAGCTTATTAATTCTCTAACTAGCACCCTTTGACTCTTAAACTCTTGCTGTAAATATGTAAATATGTCTGCTGCCCCTTTGAGGGTTTTTTAATATAGAGGCAGTAGGGGTCTTCCCTACTGTCATAAAGTTCTAAAAAAGTGAAACCGTCCTGCAGTTGGTAGACATTGACGGCAACATACTAAGCGTGATTAAGATCCCAAATCTTTGGATGTTCCACTACGGCATCATCGATGGCCCCGTCTGCTTTACTCAAGGTATTCGTGTCCCCGGCAGGGATTTTGTAGTCAACACAATTGACCTGGCCACTGGGAATGTGATGAGGACCTCTGAAGAGTTGAACAATAGTTCGTTATGGAACTTCAGTATCGGTTGTGCCGTCCCGTCGCACACATATAAGGCAGTTGATCTCATGAGCGGATATGCTAAACAGCCTTGTAAGGTTCTTGTTAGGTTTAGCACTGATTCGGTCTAACCCATATTTCTCGATCCTTTTCCGTGGTGCCGCTCACAATGATCAATTTGAGCCTAGGGGTTAGGGACCTTTATATAGTGCTAATTCCGGTTTTATTTAAACCGTAATTCCGCAGATATTTATTTCAGAAACTCCAGGTTAACCAAACCAACCACGATCATCAGTAACCATCTAGGAGTTTCAATCTGCAATTAGTCCCACGAGCACACGTGTGCGAGTCACGTGCCGAATTTGAATAATTCAAATTCGTAGGTTTAATCAATTCATATAGCCAACATATGAACAACCTGACTTTCCACTCTATACTGTCCCGGGTATAATACCAGCATATTCACATACACTGTATTCCAGTATAGACGTACCGGCTTCCTTAAGTATATTTCCTTAAGTACAATTTCACATCATTAGTTCCCTGTTATTTCCATGATACTTCCACATGAAGTTTAATTCCGGAGAATGTAGTGTACAAATAAAATGTTGCAAGACACAAATTCCTACATCTCCCACTTGACTGAAAACATTTTATTTCAACAAGTGAATTCCCACAAAATTAGCATGGTTATAAAATAATTCCTTCCTTCAGTGTATTCATGTTGCATATAAACTTTGTGACTTTAGCACTCATATATCACAAAGTAACAGGTTATGATGCGTTTTTCCGCGACCTTAAGTTTACGAAGAAAATTCCTTAACCATAGACCTTCCTTCAATGCTTGAGATGCATTGAAGTATTCATATTTCGTAAATAACGAGTATCTAAATCATGTTTCCTTTGTATGCCATAAAGACCTACAAAAGTAGATATTAACATATAACATAAAACAAAATTACCTTTTAGCGAGATCCTCTTTTCAAAAGTAGCGTCAATATATCCACGCGGTTGAAGGTTGAGATCGCCAAAAAATGAATAATCCACGTTTCCTTGGCATTGAGCAACAAGTCTTTTATTTGATTGCAGCTATCTTTCCAAGATTCATATTCCATTTGCTAATAATTCCAGCAAATCATTTTCCGTGCTAATCAAAAGCAACAATTATAGCGGAATGGCTAAGTTCAGGTCGCACAAATAATGTCCCACAATAATAGTGGTATGACAATTACTATTCCTTTTTCCTCACGAGTTAAAGTATAATTCCTCGCAGAGTATTGATACGTCTCCAACGTATCCATAATTTCTGCTGTTTCATGCTTATATTATACCATTTGCTACATGTTTTATGTACACTTCATATCACTTTTATGCATTTTCTGGGACTAACCTATTAACAAGATGCCACAGTGCCAGTTCCCTGTTTTCTGCTGTTTTTGGTTTCAGAAAGTTACTTCTGGAAATATTCTCGGAATTGCACGAAACAAAAGGCCAAGTCCCTATTTGTCCAACACGTACACGGAGTCCGAAGGAGAGACGAAGGAGAGCCACGAGGTGGCCAAACCACAGGCTCGCGCGGCAGTGGCCCCACCGCGCCGCCAGGTGGTTTGGGCCCCTCGGGGTCCGCCGACATCGCTCCTTCGGCTATTTATTCCCCGAGACGTGAAAACCCTAAAACACCGAGCCTTTCATCCAGAACATATTCGCTGCCGCCGCCGTCGTCAACCCTAACTCGGGGGGTTTCTGAAGCTCTTCCCGGCACCCTGCCGGAGAGGGGAATCATCACCGGATGGCTCTACATCGCCATGCCCGCCTCCGGAGTGATGCGTGAGTAGTTCATCCTTGGACTATGGGTCCATAGCAGTAGCTAGATGGTTGTCTTCTCCACTTGTGCCATCATGTTTAGATCTTGTGAGCTGCCTATCATGATCAAGATCATCTTATTGTAATGCTACATGTTGTGTTTGCTGGGATCTGACTTATATTGATACCTATGTGGAGCTGAATATTATATTATCATGTCTATGTCATTTGTGATCTTGCATGATCTCCGTTACTTGTTGAAGCCTTGGCCAAGTGAATACTTGTGACTCCAAGAGGGGTATTTATGCATGATAGTTGGGTTCAACCTCTATTTAACCTGGGATAGTGACAGCAAGTTCTAAGGTTGTAGATGTGTTGTTGCCACTAGGGTAAAACAGCAATGCTTTATTCAAGGATGAATGTATTGTTTACATTACGCACATTACTTAATGCAATTGTCTGTTGCTTGCAACTTAATACTGGAAGGGGTACGGATGTTAACCGGAAATTGAACTATTTAGGCATAGATGCATGCTGGATAGCGGTCTATGTACTTTGTCGTAATGCCCAAATGAATCTCATAGTAGACACCACAGCTCACACATGCATGTTTTATGCACTTATCAATTGTCAATTGCCCAGCTGTAATTTGTTGACCCAGCATGTTAGTTATCTTATTGGAGAGACACCACTAGTGAACTGTTGACCCCGGTCCATTCTTTTACATCTGAAATACAATCTACTGCAATCATTGTTCTCTACTGTTTTATGCAAACAAAGATCATCTTCCATTCGATACGTCTAACCCTTTGTTTTCAGCAAGCCGGTGAGATTGACAACCTCACTGTTAAGTTGGGACAAAGTAATTTGATTGTGTTGTGCAGGTTCCACGTTGGCACCGGAACCCTGGTGTTGCGCCGCACTACACTCCTTCACCAATACCTTCGAAGCAACCTCGTTTTCCTACTGGTTCGATTAAACCTTGGTTTCATACTGAGGGAAAACTTGCCGCTGCACTCATTATACTTCCTCTTGGGGTTCCCAACTGACGTGTGACGTACAAGCATAGTTTCTGGTGCTGTTGCCGGGGAGATATTCCCTCGTCAACTTAGCGCTAGCAACACGTTTTCTGGCGCCGTTGCCGGGGAAAACCGAATTGCTTCTGCAAGGGGAGTCTCTCACACGCAATCTCTTTACTTTGTTATTTGTCTTGCTTAGTTTATTTTTATTTAGTCTTGTTTGCTCTCTTTATCAAAAACACAAAAAAATTAGTTACTTGTTTAATTCGGTTTGATTTTGTTTTTCAAAATGAGTACTCCTGAGAACACTAAGTTGTGTGACTTCACTAGCACAAACAACAATGATTTCATATGCACTCCTATTGCTCCACCTGCTTCTACAGCAGAATTTTATGAAATTAAACCTGCTCTATTAAATCTTGTTATGAAAGAGCAATTTTCTGGTGTTAGTACTGATGATGCTGCTGCCCACCTTAATAAATTTGTTGAACTTTGTGAAATGCAAAAGTATAAGGATATGGATGGGATATTATAAAACTGAAACTTTTTCCTTTCTCCTTGAGAGGAAGAGCTAAAGAATGGTTGCTTTCTTTGCCTAGAAATAGTATTGATTCTTGGACAAAATGCAAAGATGGTTTCATTGGGAAATATTATCCTCCTGCTAAGATTATATCCTTGAGAAGTAGCATTATGAATTTTAAACAACTTGATAATGAACATGTTGCTCAAGCTTGGGAAAGAATGAAATCTTTGGTGAAGAATTGTCCCACTCATGGACTGACTACTTGGATGATCATCCAAACCTTTTATGCAGGATTAAATTTTTCCTCAAGGAACTTATTGGATTCGGCCTCTGGAGGAACCTTTATGTCCATCACTTTAGGTGCAGCAACAAAGCTACTTGATGATATGATGATCAACTATTCCGAATGGCACACCGAAAGAGCTCCTCAAGGTAAGAAGGTAAATTCTGTTGAAAAAACCTCCTCTTTGAAAGATAAGATTGATGCTATTATGTCTATGCTTGTGAATGGTAGATCTCATGTTGATCCTAATAATGTTCCTTTAGCTTCATTGGTTGCTCAAGAAGAGCATGTTGATGTAAACTTCATTAAAAACAACAACTTCAACAACAATGCTTATAGGAATAATTTTGGTAGCAACAACTATAAGCCTTATCCTTCAAATGGTTATGGCAATTTTTATGGTAATTCCTACAGCAACAATAGAAGTGTGTCCTCTGATCTTGAAGCTATGCTTAAAGAATTTATTAGCACACAAAAAGCTTTCAATAAAAATGTTGAGGAAAAGTTTGAAAAAATTGATGATCTTGCCTCTAAAGTTGATAGTCTTGCTCATGATGTTGAAATTCTAAAACTGAAAGTTATGCCTAATAAAGTTAAAGATATTAAGTCATTTGCTACAGCAAATGACATTCAAGTTCGAATTGATAATAATATTAGGATGTTGGCTGAATTGCATGCTAGGTGGGAAAAGAGGAAGAACTTGAAAAGAGAATAGTATAGTTAGAGTTTGTACTATCACCACCACTAGTAATGCTAATGTTTTACATGCTAGTAAGCCTCCTACTATTGATGGTAATGTTATTGGTGTTGGTAATGTCTCTACTACTTCCGCAAAGCGTTTGAAATTGCCTAAAACTGCTGAAACTTTTTCTGATAAAAGTGCTGAAATTTTTCAAACTATTGGAGAAAATGGTTCCACCACCATTGACAATAATGATTTTGATTTTGATGATTGTAACATCTCTGAATTTATTATGTTCTTGCAAAAATTAGCTAGAAGTCCCAATGCTAGCACTATTAATTTGGCTTTTACAAAGCATATTGCAAATACTCTTTTGCAAGCTAGGGAGGAGAAGTTGAAACTTAAAGCTTCTATTCCTAGGAAATTAGAAGATGGTTGGGAACCCATCATTAAGGTAAAGGTGAATGATTTTGATTGCAATGCCTTGTGTGATCTTGGTGCAAGTATTTCGGTTTTGCCCAAGAAGCTTTATGATATTCTTGATTTGCCACATTTGGAACATTGTTATTTGGACGTTTTTCTCGCTGATAATGCTATGAAGAAACCTTTGGGGCAAGTTAATGATGTTTTTATTACAGTAAACAATAACCTTGTCCCTGTTGATTTTATTGTTATGGATATTGAATGCAATGCATCTTGTCCTATTGTTTTGGGAAGACCTTTTCTTCGAACTGTTGGTGCCATCATTGATATGAAAGAAGGTAATATAAGGTACCAATTTCCTCTCAAGAAAGGTATGGAACACTTCCCTAGGAAGAGAATGAAATTACCTTTTGACTCTATTGTTAGAGCAAGTTATGATGTTGATGCTTCTTCTCTTGACAACACTTGATTTTCACTTTCTACGCCTAGCTGAAAGGCGTTAAAGAGAAGCGCTTATGGGAGACAACCCATCGTTTTTATTTGCTGTTATTTTTGTTTTCTTTGAGTCAAGGAGTTTTTGTTACTTCTGTAGCAACTCCTTTATATCTTTATTTTATTGCAATGTTGTGCCAAGTAAAGTTCTACATTGAAAGTTGATGCAAGATTTGGATTTCTGCGCAGTGACAGATTTTTAGCTGTCACGGATTTGAGCTTATCTCCCTGTAGAAAATTCAATATATTCTGTAAAAAATCACGCATATTCCTGAGATATGTACGCAACTTTCATTATTTTATGCCAGATCCATCTGAGCAACTTAAGTGGCTCGAAAAAATTCGTCATTCGAGACTGTTATGTTTTTTGACAGATTCTGCCTTTTGTTTTGCATTCGCTCTTTTACTGTGTTTGTGTGGATTTCTTTGCTCCACAAAGCATTGGTGGCTGTAGCTAATGTCCAAAAGCTTTGGGATTGATTGTATCATTACAGAATATGAGAATTTTTGATTATGCACTAACCCTCTAATGAGAACTGTCTTGAGTTTGGTGTGAAGGAAGTTTTCAAGAATCAAGCGAGAAGGGTGATATTATGTGATCAAGAAGAGTGAAAAGCCTAAGCTTGGGGATGCCCCCGTGGTTCATCCCAACCATATTCAGAGAGACTCAATCGTCTAAGCTTGGGGATGCCTTGGGCATCCCCTTCTTCATCAACAAACTTATCAGGTCATCTCTAGTGAAATTATATTTTAATTCTTTCACATCTTATGCGCTTTACTTGGAGCGTCTGTGTGTTTTTATTTTTGTTTTTGTTTGAATAAATTCGGATCCTAGCAATCCTTGTGTGGGAGAGAGACACGCTCCGCTTTTTCATGTGAATACTCATGTTCTTCACTTATATTTGTTGAGTATTCTTAACTAGCCACTGCAGTGTTTTTAGCTCCTGTTTTTCATGCATCTCTTCGAGCTGTTAGCATTTGTTTATAAATACTCTCTTGCTGCATTATATTATCATTTGGAGAGTTTATGTTTAAATAAATTGATTGGTGTTTGTTTGGAAGAAAGAAAATGCTACATGCAGTAGTTGGTATTGGAAAAGACATATGTATTCTTGTAGATCATTGTCTTGTTTCGATTTGATGCTTTGCAATTGTTTTGAGCTCTCAAGTAGATCATATTTAAGATCTAGCACATGATTTAATCCCTGCTTCCCTCTACGAAGGGCCTATCTTTTACTTTATGTTGAGTCAGTTTACCTACTCCTTTCTATCTTAGAAGCAAACACTTGTGTCAACTTTGTGTGCATTGATTCTTACATGTTTACTTATTGCACTTGTTATATTGCTTTATGTTGACAACTATCCATGAGATATACATGTTACAAGTTGAAAGCAAATGCTGAAACTTAATCATCCTTTGTGTTGCTTCAATGCCTTTTACTTTGAATCTATTGCTTTATGAGTTACCTCTTATGCAAAACTTTTTGATGCTTGTCTTGAAAGTACTATTCATGAAAAGTTTTTGCTTATATGATTCATTGTTTACTCTTTATCTATTTGTTAGCAAACTATAGACCATTGCTTTGAGTCACTTCATTCATGACATGAGCTTTGCAATGTATTGATCAAGATTGTGTGAAAGCATGTCTCCTCAGAAATTATTTGTTGTTATCGTTTTACCTACTCGAGGACGAGTAGAACTAAGCTTGGGGATGCTTGATACGTCTCCAACGTATCCATAATTTCTGCTGTTCCATGCTTATATTATACCATTTGCTACATGTTTTATGTACACTTCATATCACTTTTATGCATTTTCTGGGACTAACCTATTAACAAGATGCCACAGTGCCAGTTCCCTGTTTTCTGCTGTTTTTGGTTTCAGAAAGTTACTTCTGGAAATATTCTCGGAATTGCACGAAACAAAAGGCCAAGTCCCTATTTTTCCAACACGTACACGGAATCCGAAGGAGAGACGAAGGAGAGCCACGAGGTGGCCAAACCACAGGCTCGCGCGGCAGTGGGCCCCACCGCGCCGCCAGGTGGTTTGGGCCCCTCGGGGGTCCGCCGACATCGCCCCTTCGCCTATTTATTCCCCGAGACGTGAAAACCTTAAAACACCGAGCCTTTCATCCAGAACATATTTGCTGCCGCCGCCGTCGTCAACCCTAACTCGGGGGTTTCTGAAGCTCTTCCCGGCACCCTGCCGGAGAGGAATCATCACCGGAGGGCTCTACATTGCCATGCCCGCCTCCGGAGTGATGTGTGAGTAGTTCATCCTTGGACTATGGGTCCATAGCAGTAGCAAGATGGTTGTCTTATCCACTTGTGCCATCATGGTTAGATCTTGTGAGCTGCCTATCATGATCAAGATCATCTTATTGTAATGCTATATGTTGTGTTTGATGGGATCTGACTTATATTGATACCTATGTGGAGCTGAATATATATTATCATATCTATGTCATTTGTGATCTTGCATGCTCTCCGTTACTTATTGAAGCCTTCGCCAAGTGAATACTTGTGACTCCAAGAGGGGTATTTATGCATGATAGTTGGGTTCAACCTCTATTTAACCTGGGATAGTGACAGCAAGTTCTAATGTTGTAGATGTGTTGTTGCCACTAGGGGTAAAACAGCAATGCTTTATTCAAGGATGAATGTATTGTTTACATTACGCACATTACTTAATGCAATTGTCTGTTGCTTGCAACTTAATACTGGAAGGGGTACGGATGTTAACCGGAAAGTGGACTATTTAGGCATAGATGCATGCTGGATAGCGGTCTATGTACTTTGTCGTAATGCCCAAATGAATCTCATAGTAGACACCACAGCTCACACATGCATGTTTTATGCACTTATCAATTGTCAATTGCCCAGCTGTAATTTGTTTACCCAGCATGTTAGTTATCTTATTGGAGAGACACCACTAGTGAACTGTGGACCCCAGTCCATTCTTTTACATCTAAAATACAATCTACTGCAATCATTGTTCTCTACTGTTTTATGCAAACAAACATCATCTTCCATTCGATACATTTAACCCTTTGTTTTCAGCAAGCCGGTGAGATTGACAACCTCACTGTTAAGTTGGGACAAAGTAATTTGATTGTGTTGTGCAGGTTCCACGTTGGCACCGGAATCCCTGGTGTTGCGCCGCACTACACTCCTTCACCAACATCTTCGAAGCAACCTCGTTTTCCTACTGGTTCGATTAAACCTTGATTTCATACTGAGAGAAAACTTGCCGCTGCACTCATCATACCTTCCACTTGGGGTTCCCAACTGACGTGTGACGTACAAGCATAGTTTCTGGTGCTGTTGCCGGGGAGATATTCCCTCGTCAACTTAGCGCTAGCAAGTATCATTCCCTTTACCAAAGGTATTTGACAGGTTTGCAGTTTTCCATAGAAAATATATCAAAACATTCACTATGTAATTGCACTCCCAAAACGCAGAAAGCTTTGAACATTCCTTTCATAAGAAAGTTAGAACCAAACCAAGCTTTCACTTCCATCAATGTGATATTTTAAAATCAATAAGAACATAGTTAGCACATATAATGATAACACAAAAACAATTCACACTAACCTTTGTATATGAATATCTTCCATCAGTAATAAAACCATATGACCTGATATACCATTGATGTGAAGCTTGTTCCAAGAACATGAATGTACCTAATCAGTTAGCAAACCATATCTTTATTCCAACTTCCTCTAAATTTTAGAGTTTCCACAATGTATAATTAATTCCATTGTGTAAAGAATAAAACAACAACACATTCCTCTAAATTTCAGAGTTTCCACAAAGTATAAATATTTCCTTTGTGTAAAGAATTAAACAACAACAACTTCCTCTAAATTCCAGAGTTTCCACAAAGTATAAATTATTTCCTTTGTGTAAAACTTAAACAACAACAACTTCCTCTAAATAAATACATTTACAACCTATATGCTTGCGGTTATTCGGTAAAATAATAAATTCCCAAACTTGTATTGCTCTCCATTGAGTTTATTCCTTTCCGCAATAGTTCCACCCATAGTTTATAATAGTAACAATTTTAACCGTTTACATGTTCCTCTAAAACATAGAGTGACTTCCCAAAAAAAAAGGACAATTATAGCCAAGATATGATGGTACATGTTAATTCCTCCCACTTTTCCTAAACATGTTAGTGTTGGGAGTTTACTTTGAGTTTATTCATATGATATTCCGGTGTGACAGTAAATACACCCTTCATCACAAATACCAAATTCCTACTTTCCACCAACAAAATACCATTTGATCCACTGGAATATGTACATTAAAATAAAGGGTTGGTGTTCTATGTAGTTAATAATCTTCCCAATTCCTAACCAAATATATATAGAACACTTCCATTCCAGTTCACAAAATATAAACAGTGACTGTGATAAATAATGTCTTACCGAACACATAGTAGTATGTAATGTTTTTCCACATAACCAAGGAAATAACCAAGATTAATATTCCTCCATTCAACCATGGAGTATATGATATAAGACAACGGTGAATAATTCCATGCTCATTACACTAGTTTTTATTATATTCCTGAAGTGTACTTCCCCCACCAATCAGTTTTCAAACTTTTAATTTCTTTGACCAACTGATTTTCCACTTCAGTGTCCGATATGAATACAACAAAAACCTTCGGAATTGTATTATAAAATGTAAATAACCATTCAAAGTGTAATCATGAAACATAATACATATATTCACCTCAAGTAGGAGTGTCCAAAAAATACCGTAAATATATGCCGATGAAGTATCATAATCCTCCCACTAAAGTTTAGAATTCCAGAATTAATAATCCACTAATTCTGTTCCTTGATATGTGACCAAGTCGTAAATAAAATGAGATAAAAAATAATTGAACCTCTAGTGGGAGTGTCAAAACCAAATACCACAAATGTCACATAATAAGATTCCATATACTTATATTTCTCACACTTAAAGTTTATAATTCCAGAATTAACAATACTCGTAATTCTGTTTATACAATAAGACCAAGTCGTAAATACCATCAACAATAAATTCCGAGCATGCTTTTATTATTAGTATTCCTCCATATGGAGTTATCCTCACCAAATAAACGATTTTGGTAACCATTCTTCCAATGGTATCAACATAAATGAGACCATTGTGTTAAAATCCAGTAATGCACTAACTTTTCCGTTGAGCAATAATTCCACTCTTCCTTCTCCAAATAGCATACATATCCAACAAATTCCGATCGAGAAGTATAAATTAAATTCCTTCTCGTCGCAATTGAATATAAACATAATAATTTTCCTCCATAAACAGAGTTGGATTACATAATTTCCAATTCCAAAGTACATATATAATTTATCATCAGTGCCTACTTATGGCCACTTATATTTTTCTTTTGCTCCTTTGGAATTGTTCACATGTCAAGAAATTTTCTAGTGTATTCCATCAGATTATGATGTATAGCCAACGACAAAATATATGGAGAAGTCATAAACTAATATTTAGTGCAAATAATAATATTGGACATACCGTTGAGTAAATATCGATTTCCTCTTCCATTGGAGTATTTCCCATATTTCTCCAAAATAAATGATACCAATTTCAATATAAATAAGCTTGAGCCTTCTCCTTGTCGTTACGCCGGAAAATTCCGGTGAAATTATTAAGTACTCCGAGAGCTTTCATAGTATTCCGACAAGTACCAATATATTCCGGTGCCAAAATTTACCCCGTAGCAATTGAGAAACCATAGTGACAAAATAAATAAATTAATCCATCCGACAAAGAGTACAATTCAATTTCCGCAGAGTGTATTCCAATTTCCTCTCTCCAAACTTCCTTTCCAGACTATGCATAAGGTTCCACATAATCCGTTTACCAATGTAAATTCCAATGGATCAAACATAACTGGAAGAACGAAGATCCGGAGTGCACCATGAATAGTAACGTTAATTAAAAAATTCCGATCCAAACCTGGAATCGTTGCCTTGAAATCTTGTATGCTCAACACACACCAGGCATTAGTTTATCCCGTTACATTGATTAGTTCGGCAGCAATGATGGAGGTACTCGTGTACTGCCTACCAATTCTGCTAGATTTTCCTTTTCCTCCTTGTCTTGACCAGAGCCAGTGTAGAGTTTGTCGAACTGTTCTGGAGATGCGCAGCGACTTAATTCCTTGCATCGTGAATCCGTGATACTTCATCACGTGTATGCTTGCTTTCCTCCTGGATCCGCGACCACACATGGATCGAGCGGCAAAAAAAAATATATATTGCAGATCAGCAGATAATGCGGCAGCTTGGAACCGAGCCGCGGAGTATGCTGGATTCATCCTATCTTGAAAATATGATTCTCCTAATTCCGGCAAGCGACAGGTCGTCGATGCCGAGCAAATTTTCTTGCCGTGGCCAATTAGCAGTAAACTTCCACGAGAGCGCAATCTCGTCAACGGTCGGCGATGTCACGAACTTGGCTCGCGCGTGG
Organism: Poa pratensis; assembly: GCA_947311845.1. Classification (NCBI taxonomy): domain Eukaryota; kingdom Viridiplantae; phylum Streptophyta; class Magnoliopsida; order Poales; family Poaceae; genus Poa; species Poa pratensis. The sequence continues at coordinate 7,724,125 of CAMZMU010000080.1, read as the reverse complement.
TCTTCTGGCAAATCCCTGTCGCAGTAAAACAGCAAGCAGGTGACCGGGCAGGGGAATCAAGCTCGTCCCCGCGGGAGTTGCAGCCGGGGCGGCGACCAGCAACAGGCCCCTTGCGGTGGGATTCCACGGGTGCTGGAAGCAGGCCCGCGTGGTGACTCGAGGGTCCTGGGCGGTGGAATTCCTCGCAAAGTCGAGTTTGGTCCAAGAGCAACGGAGAACGGCCAGGTCCCGCCGTGACGTTTGTTCCGCGATGTGCAAGGACGCAGCCGAATCGCGTTTTCGCGTGAGGCCGGTGATCCCCAACAAGACGCGACGAGGACAGAGGACTCGCGAGGTCGATCGATCTCCGTCGGGAGCGGCTGGACACAGATCGATCTGACCTAGAGCCCGCGACGGACATGATCGGTGACACCGATCGCAGAGTTGCCCAGCGGACACGACGGCGGCGGTGACGGTTGCAGCGGATTTCAGCCGCCGTTGAACCTTCGCTCTGATACCTTTAGCACTGATTCGGTCTAACCCATATTCCTTGATCCTTTTCCGTGTGCCGCTCACAATGATCAATTTGAGGCTAGGGTTAGGGAGCTTTATATATGCTAATTTTCGGTTTTATTTAAACCGTAATTCCGCAGATATTTATTCCAGAAACTCCAGCTTAACCAAACCAACCACTCATCAGTAACCATCTAGGAGTTTCAATCTGCAATTAGTCCCATGAGCACACGTGTGTGAGTCACGTGCCGAATTGAATAATTCAAATTCGCAGGCTTTAATCAATTCATATAGCCAACATATGAACAACCTGGCTTTC